>CM050167.1:351190090-351790090 GCA_027410445.1 Discoglossus pictus | reverse complement strand
ATTCCAGGTATCTTTTGGTTCCCTACTTTAGCATTCCAATCCCAGTAACATCTTCTCTTGGTATTGTATCTAGGAGCTGTTGAATATCCTAGTAGAACTGGATTACTAAATCCTCTTAAGAATCCATGGTTGGAGGATCATGTCACTGAGACATTCTGCTTGCCATTCTGATTGTACAACAAGGACATTTAAATCTGGAAATTAAATCCTTCACCAACGTTTCCTATCCATGTACTATACCCAAGAATGGCACCCACCTGCCATAATACCTTTATTCTACTTATTTTTTCCCTATGATTTTACTCCCAAACTATGCCCAAGCAGTTATTCAACTAAATAACCAATTTTCTGACATACAGTCAGGTCCATAAATATTGGGACATTGACACAATTCTAATCTTTTTGGCTCTATACACCACCACAATGGATTTGAAATTAAACTAACAAGATGTGCTTTAACTGCAGACTTTCAGCTTTAATTTGAGGGTATTTACATCCAAATCAGGTGAACGGTGTAGGAATTACAACAGTTTGTATATGTGCCTCCCACTTTTTAAGGGACCAAAAGTAATGGGACAATTGGCTGCTCAGCTGTTCCATGGCCAGGTGTGTGTTATTCCCTCATTATCCCATTTACAAAGAGCAGATACAAGCTCCAGTGTTCATTTCAAGTGTGCTATTTGCATTTGTTGCTGTTAACTCTCAATATGAGATCCAAAGAGCTGTCACTATCAGTGAAGCAAGCCATCATTAGGCTGAAAAAACAAAACAAACCCATCAGAGAGATAGCAAAAACATTAGGTGTGGCCAAATCACCTGTTTGGAACATACTTAAAAAGAAAGAACGCACCAAGGAGCTCAGCAACACCAAAAGACCCGGAAGACCACGGAAAACAACTGTGGTGGATGACCGAAGAATTATTTCCCTGGTGAAGAAAACACCCTTCACAACAGTTGGCCAGATCAAGAACACTCTCCAGGAGGTAGGTGTATGTGTGTCAAAGTCAACAATCAAGAGAAGACTTCACCAGAGTAAATACAGAGGGTTCACCACAAGATGTAAACCATTGGTGAGCCTCAAAAACAGGAAGGCCAGATTAGAGTTTTCCAAACAACGCCTAAAAAAGCCTTCACAATTCTGGAACAACATCCTATGGACAGATGAGACTAAGATCAACTTGTACCAGAGTGATGGGAAGAGAAGAGTATGGAGACGGAAAGGAACTGCTCATGATCCAAAGCATACCACCTCATCAGTGAAGCATGGTGGTGGTAGTGTCATGGCGTGGGCACGTATGGCTGCCAATGGAACTGGTTCTCTTGTATTTATTGATGATGTGACTGCTGACAAAAGCAGCAGGATGAATTCTGAAGTGTTTCGGGCAATATTATCTGCTCATATTCAGCCAAATGCTTCAGAACTCATTGGACGGCGCTTCACAGTGCAGATGGACAATGACCCGAAGCATACTGCAAAAGCAACCAAAGAGTTTTTTAAGGGAAAGAAGTGGAATGTTATGCAATGGCCAAGTCAATCACCTGATCTGAATCCGATTGAGCATGCATTTCACTTGCTGAAGACAAAACTGAAGGGAAAATGCCCCAAGAACAAGCAGGAACTGAAGACAGTTGCAATAGAGGTCTGGCAGAGCATCACCAGGGATGAAACCCAGCGTCTGGTGATGTCTATGCGTTCCAGACTTCAGGCTGTAATTGACTGCAAAGGATTTGCAACCAAGTATTAAAAAGTGAAAGTTCGTTTTATGACTGTTAATCTGTCCCATTACTTTTGGTCCCTTAAAAAGTGGGAGGCACATATACAAACTGTTGTAATTCCTACACCGTTCACCTGATTTGGATGTAAATACCCTCAAATTAAAGCTGAAAGTCTGCAAAGTTAAAGCACATCTTGTTAGTTTCATTTCAAATCCATTGTGGTGGTGTATAGAGCCAAAAAGATTAGAATTGTGTCGATGTCCCAATATTTATGGATCTGACTGTAAGTAAATACACACTAAGTTCAGCAGAATTATGGTTGTATCTAATGTTAATGTTTAATTTTATCGGCACCGATCTACTGTTAATTTCAATGTACCACTTACCATACTCAATGATTGTATGAGAAAAAAAAACAAGTAAAACTAAAATACATTTTCCTTACACGTTTCTGATTTACATATTTCTTTGCATCACTGCTGGCTGTTTCAAATAATGTACTATACATATGATAAGACAGAGTCTCATAGTCATGTCTGAAAGCAATCAGTGGAACAGAAAAAGAACGAGAATGATTTTAAAAGAGAGCATTGTGCTGGGCCGTCACCAAGCTAAGATCTAATTTTTTACACGTGTATAGCATTTGTGGGCTTTTGTTATGATATTATTACTAATTTAACCATTTTCTGTCTAACAGGATGAATTTTTGGATTGTAATAAATAAGTCACTATAATGTACTGTAGATCATGTTTAATATAGACAATATACTCTTATTGTTCTTCTTGTTTGGTCTTCAGTTGTGCCTGACTATCGGTGATCCTATGTACCACAGCACACCGGGCACATCTATTGTTATGTCTCTGAGCGTGCTGATCCATAAGGTTATCTTGGCAAAGATTCTGGAGTGGGTTGCCAGTTCATTCTCCAGTGGACCGCAATTTGTCTGACCTCTCTGCTATGGCTTTCCCATCTTGGATGACCCTGCATGGTATAGCTCAAAATTTCATTGAGATACACAAGCTCCTTCACCACGACAAAGTAGTATACGTAACTAATAACCTTCCAAGGTTAGACAAGGTTAAACATGAGCCTCATTCAATTCGGAGGCCACAAATTAAGGGGCATAGGCTGTATGGCTGTATGTCTGCGGGTCAATTGTCCAAACCCGCAAGTCCCGGCCTGATAGCGTACATCGTAAACCATATGTAACTCCCGAGTTAGAAACAGCCAATGGAAACAAAGATCGTCATCATAACGTCAATGAAAAATCAAGGTTGGATTTTAAAGTCCTACGGGCTTCAATTACGAGTTACGATCATACTCACATTCCTGATGTAATGCAATATTGATAAAGCCGTAAATATGATAATCTATTACATGCGAGTTCCATTATATGTATTAACACATTGATTGCCGGGATTGATATAACACGGAAATTAAACATGAAATAAAGTATTTTTTGTGGCCGATTTGCGAGCTTGAGAATGGTGTGCTATTAATTCTAAGACCTAACATCACTTTCCCTTATAATAAAAGTTGAATAGTGTGTGTATATGTGCATTTAAAGTGCTCCGAAAATGTCATCAAGAGGTTTGCGAGTCCTACTTGGTACCTGTGAGTTGTGGTTCGACTTCTGCCATTTGCAGGCTTGACAGGGGTTGTTAGCGAGGGGGAATCGGAGCAATTGAATAGCGATTTGCGATTTTAGCGTTTGCAACTCTTGCGGACGTGAAAGATCAAACGCTTGGAGGGGCATTAACTTGCGATGTGAACCATCGCAGTGAATCGGAGCCCGTAACTCGATTGGAGCCCGCAAAAAAGATGCCATTTGAATAGCAAAATAACATTTCCGAAGCCCAGATCTCCCGAAAGCTCAATTGAATGAGGCTCCATATATTTTGTATACATAAGGGCAGGGTTGATTCATGAGTTTGTCTGAGGACACATTTTAATGTCGTTTTGGAAATCACATATTAAACTGTCATGTCAAAAAATTATTTGAGTGATGCTCCAGGTGATAGCCGGGTGTCAGTTTGCACTATATAATGAGAGTTTTGTCTGCAATAAATAGATAATAATACGGCACGAAAGTTGCATACAAACAACTATTTACAAGCAGTGAGGCCTCCTAATAGAGCATTAGCAAAGCATTTATATAATCACTGCCTGCAATATAAATGCCCATAATCAGTTGTCTGATTTGTGCATATTCTGAATATACTCCTTAACAAGTATACAAGATGCAAACGCACAGTAATAGCCTGTTTTTGAAGGAACATGTAGTGTTTGTATCATGAATCTCTTTACAGACTTATTAGGGTTTGCAAGTCAGCAGCAGATAATTGGCGAGGGCTCCAGGAGTAAATGCATTTACAGTATAAGTGTATGATGGAGGTTTTAAGCACTATATGGCACAGGTGAAAAGAATAACACTATCTATCCTCGCTGCTCTGCGAGGCAGTATCTCTGCACTCCCACGCTGTTAAATTGAGCATCCAAGCAGGTTAATCAGTCACAACATACAGACACTGAAAGCATAGTTAGAGGAAAAAGTGGGTGAAGGCAAGCGTAGCAACCACCGTACCTGCACTCCCAGCAACCTCTTCTCCTGCATACATAAATGCTGTCACAATGTGTAGACAATTAGCAAGGGTTCCTCTCCTGAAGCTCTCTAATTACTGGCTTCGAACACTCAAAAAAGCCTCCGATAAAACCCGTGGTAACACAGTGTGTCTGGTAATATTGTTATTTTATATCTTACTGGTCATGGTAGACAGTGCATGTAAATCAGCAAATCTGCCACCAATCAGATACCTTTATCGAAACTGTAATCAAACATGTTTTACCATTATGTATATTATTTAAAAAAAAAAAACTCTGTATGGTGAAAAGTAAAAAAATGTTTTTAAACACTTGATTTTAATAGCATGTGTAGGCAGAGAAAGTGTCATAAAGCTAATGCCTGCGTGGGAAGCATTCAAAATATTTAGAAAGGGGCATTTACATCTCTGCAGAGACAGGGCTTGCAGTTTATTTTGCCAGATCTGGCTTCTGAGCATGTGCAGGGAAAGGGATTAAATGTTATATTCTAAAAGTACCAGTGATATAACAAATCTTCCTTCATTCTACCTTGTGCCTCCTCCCCCAAATCTCCTCCACTGATCTACAGATAAGCACAAACCTCCAGATTCCAGGCTATTAAGAAGACAGAATTTAACTTTCTATAAACAAGCAAGAGTCTTAAAAATGTAGAATTTACTTAAATTTTTTTATTATGATCATGGCTTGTTTGTTGTTGTTGTTTATTTGTTCTGTTGTGTCTGACTCTCCGTGACCTATGGACAGCAGCACCCAAGCACATTTGGTGTCTGGTTGTGCTTATCCATAAGGTTTTCTTGGCAAATATACTGGAGTGGGTTGCCAGTTCCCTCTCCTCAATTTGTCTGATCTCTTTGCTATGACCTGCCCATTCTGGGTGACCCTACATGGTTTAGCTCACAGCTTCATTTAAGTACACAAGCCCCTTCATCATGACAAGGTAACGATCCAGAAGGGGGATCATGGCTTACTTAATGTTAGTTTGTTACACACTTAGCAAATGTGGCCTTTAAAGGGTCTCTCTAAAAAAATATTTGAACTTATTAGATCATTTAACAATCAGAACTCTGAGCAGAAGATGTTAACATTTTAGCAGGAAGCATGGGGGAAAATGTGACTCCTCCACCTGGCTATTATATTTCCTGAGATGTCACAAACTGTATTTACTAATTTTTCCAATAAGAAGCACATACCGAGATTTTTATCATCTGCTATGGTTTGCTATTCTGTGTCACACAAAATCAGAAGTGCAGTGCATTGTGGGTAATAACTGATTAGAGCAAATAGTGATGACAGTTTTAACATCATCAGGAGCTCAGGAAAGCTAACAGCCAGGGTGAGGTATCACGTCTGCCCCATGCTTCATGAATGGGAATGTTATATATGTATGTTAGTGGTTCACATTACATTTTTAAGAAAGCAGATAGATGTTTTAAAGAGATGTTCTACAAAATTGTACTTGTTTGACGTACGTAACAAACAAACCGATGTGTATGCCTTGATCATAAAAACATTTTTAGAGGAAAATCTTTGAAGACTTTGAAGAATCGTTGAGAATCTTTGAAGACTCTGTTTGTTTTTGTTGTTGTTGTGTAGTCATTCAGTCATGCTCAACTCTCAGAGATCCCTATGGACACCCGGCAGATCTGTCAGCCACTGCTACTACTCCTGCAAGATTAAGTTCATTGTTTCAATGACCTCATCTATCCATCTTCGCCGTCTCCTTCTTTGTGTACCTTCAATCTTTCCCAGCATCAGAGACTTCTCTAGGGATTACTGTCTTCTCCTGATATGATAAAAATATTTGAGCTTCAGCCTTAATGATCAAACCTTCCAGTGAACAGTTTGGCTTGATTGCCTGTAGTATTTATTGATTGAATCTCCTTGCAGCCCAAGGAACTCTAAGCAGTTTTCTCCAACACCACAAGTCTACAACCTCAATTCTACAGGGCTCAGCCTTCTTTATAGTCCAGCTCTAACATCTGTATGTTACTACTAGGAATACCATAGTTCTAACTATGAGGACATTTATTGATAGTGTAATATCTTTACTTATATAGAAATGCATTTTGTATTTGTCTCCATGGAAGTGTGTTTTTATTTATCAGTTGAGGGAGGGTAGGGGAGGAGGGAACAGGGATACATGAGGAGGAATTATTACGTACTTGGATCTTACTGAAACTGAAATCAACCCTTACCCCCAAACATTCCCGGAAATAGTCATTTTGCATAAACTGATTCAAGAGATGCAAAGTATTACGGATATCCAGTAGAGGCATCAACAATTATTATTATTTTTTTTTATTAAAAACAAGCTTTATGACTTTTCCCTGCCTAATTATGAGCCTTATTCAATTTGTGGCTCGCAACTCAATCGCAGACAGCCGAATGTTTGAAAGTGAGTTGCGGGCTCCTGTTCATTTCTGATTGCGATGCTATTCAATTTGCCAGGCCTGCAAGTTAGGGGCCGGTAGCGAGATTCGGAAACCATGCTTTAGTATGTAGCATTTGCAAACTTAAACATGAAGGCCATAACTCCTGAGTTAGAAAAAGCCAATGGAAACAGAGATTGTCATCATGACATCAATGAAACCCAACCTCCAAGCCCGTAACTCGTAATTGAAGCCCGTAGGACTTTGAAATCCAACTTCCATTTTCCAAAGTCCTATTGGCGTGGAGGTAATTGAAGCCCGTAGGACTTTGAAATCCAACCTCCATTTTTCAAAGTCCTTTTGCGAGCTTGAAAATGTTGTGCTATTAATTCTAAGACCTAACATCACTTTCCATTTTAGTAAAAGTACAGTATTGTTTTATTATTAGCATTTGAAGTGCTCCGTACATGTCATTAAGTCCTTTGTGAGTCCTCCTTGGTACCCTTAACTTGTGGAGCTTGACGGAGTGGTTAGTGAGGGGGACTCTGAGCAACTGATTTGCGATTTTCGCCTTGCAAAATTGAAAGATCAAAGGCTTGAGGGGAGTAACTTGCGATTTTGAAAATCGCTATAAATCGCAGCTCGGAGCCCATAACTCGATCTGAGCCCACAACAAGTTGCCAATTGAATAGCAAAATAAGTTACGGGCTCCATTTCCGAGCCTGGATCTCCCGAACGGCTCAACTGAATGAGAGTCTATGTTAGCCAAAGATTTCAACTACATTTAGGTTTTTCACTGTGCAGTGGTCCTGTAAATTTGTTGCTTCGCAATGTTGCAATTGTTGCAACTGATATCTTACTATTTCCCAAGTCATATCTAATATATACCTTATTTTAGAAGGGGATGTTCAGTTTCTAACCAGATTCATACCCAGAAGGCTAAATGATGGCAATTTATTGTCCTGGTAGAGATTATCTTGAAACATACTGTTTAAGGTCAACATGTGCAAACAGAAGCTTTGGGCAACCACTATAAACCAAAAAATTAGTGAATTGTTATTTCAGATGACATGAACATGGGAAGGTAATTTGACAAAGTTAAAAGAGAGATATAAGATTTATAGTTTTTTTATAAGAAAATATAATAGCAACATTATGAAAGGCAAATAATACAGTCTGTAGTTCTGAAGACACAGGCCCCTATTCAGTTGAGCAATTGTTGGTTACTGGAGCCCATAATGTAGCCTGTAAACTAATTTGCTATTCAATAGGCATTTTTTAGCTAACCGATTTGTGGGTTACAGGCTGAAAATCCCTGCAGTTGTCAAAATCGGAACTCCAACCTATCTAAGCCTTTGATCTTTCATGCCCGTTAATGTTACAATCGCTATTCCATTGCTACAATTCCTCAAGCCCTCAATTTTCACACCCGTAAATGGCAAATGTAGAAGTAAATTCTACGAGTACCAGATAGGACTCGTAAGGGGGTTAAACACCTGATCATAGCACTGTAAATGTAAATAAAAATACTGCACTTTAAAAGACGTGGAATGCGATGAAAGACAAAATTGGGCTATACTACCTGCACCAAATAATTGGTTAACGCAGGAAGAAATCCCAAAAAGTTTGGAAAAAATAAATGTTAATAAAGCTCCAGGTCCTGATGGAATACATCCAAGGGTACTGAGGGAACTGGAATCTGTAATAGCCAAATCATTATATCTACTTTTTCAAGATTCACTCAACACAGGATCTCTACCAGATGACTGTAGAAAAGCAAAGGTGATACCTATATTTAAGAAGGGAGCAAGAACAGATCCAGGCAATTATAGACCAGTGAGCCTCACTTCTGTAATGGGAAAGCTTTTAGAAGGGTTAATAAGAGATAGTATACAAGAATATGTATGTTTAAACAAGATTATAAGTAGGAATCAACATGGATTGATGAGGGCTAGGTCATGTCAAACAAACCTATTATTTTATATGATGAGGTTAGTAAGAACTTGGATGTAGTCTTTTTGGATTTTGCAAAGGCTTTTGATACAGTGACATATGGGAGACTATTGAGCAAACTAAGAGATACAGGAATTGCAGTAAATATCTGCTCATGGATTGAGAGCTGGCTAAAAGACAGGAAGCAAAGGGTTGCTGTAAATGGAACATACTCAGATTGGACTAATGTGGTAAGTGGGGTTCCTTAATGTTCAGTATTCAGGTCCTCTCCTTTTTAACATAATTATTAATGACTTAGAAGTAAGATTGGTAAGTATTGTCTCTATTGTTGCTGATGACACTAGATTGTGAAAGGTACTTAAATCAGATAATGATGTACTTTCACGCCAAAGGGATTTGCATAAATTAGAGAAATGGGCGATTAAATGGCAGATGAAATTTAATACGAATAAATGTAAAGTTATGCATCTGGGATGGAAAAATAGCCACGCAATTTATCATCTTAATGGAGCAAATCTAGGGGTATCAGTTATTGAAATAGACTTGGGAGTGCTTGTGGACAACCACCTAGGTAACAGTGCTCAATGTCAAGCAGCATCTGCAAAGGCAAATAAAATATTAGCATGTATTAAGAAGGGTATAGAAGGAAGGGAAGCAAATATAATTCTGCCACTATACGAATCTCTAGTACGCCCTAATTTGGAATATGGAGTACAATTTTGGGCACCACTTCACAAAAAGGACATTTTAGAGCTGGAAAAGGTACAGAGGAGGGGAACAAAACTAATAAGGGGAATGGAGGGGCTAAGTTATGAGGAAAGACTAACCAAATTAAGCATATTTTCTCTTGAAAAAAGGCGTCTAAAAGGGCATATGATTACCTTATATGAATACATCCAGGGTCAATACAAAGCTTTTTCAAGGAAACTTTGTTTATGCTAAGGGGTTTTCAGCTAACAAGAGGACATCCTTTGAGATTACAAATGAAAAGTTTTCACCTTAAAGAAAGAAAAGGGTTCTTCACAATAAAGGTGGTTAATCTGTCGAATTCTCTACCAAAGGAGGTGGTGACAGCGGATTTGATAGATAACTTTAAAAAGGGATTGGATATATTCCTAAATAAAAAGGGCATTCATTGTTATCCTGGAGAATTAGAGAGGGAGTCCGATCGCCAGTATCTGGGGTCAGGAAAGAATTTAATATTTTTTCCCCCTTTTGAGACAATTGGCAAAGTTTTCACAGGGGTTATTTTTCTGTTTGCCTTCCTCTTGATCAATTATCAATTAATAATTAAGCTGCATATTGCAGATCAGAGGAGATCTAAAAAGGTTGAACTCGATGGACTAAAATTATTTTTTCAACCTCAATTACTATGTAGCTATGTAATAATTAATTGCACAACAGTCTCAAGCTCGCAAATCTGCAATAAAATTTTTTTTTTTACTTTTCATTTCTGTGTTATATCAGTCTCAATAATCAAGGAGTTAATACATATCAGGCCACCCACATGGACTTGAACAGTATCGTCATTCATTTATATTATTTTGTACATTGCCGGATTGAGAGTCCAATCGCATATCAGACTTCTAAATACTAATTGATTGACGTTTAACATCCATGTTTTACTGACGTCATTATGACGGTCTCATATACTATTGGCTGTTTCTAAATCAGTAGTTACGGCCTTGCTTTATTGATTATGATCATGCTCTGAAATGCTTCTTACGGGTGCATGGATTACGGTTTAGGCTTTCGGCCAGGTAGTTGCGGACTTCTTCAATTGAATTGCTCTTTTACTGAATGGAAGCCCAAGAGCCATAAATACAAATTATGATGAAGTTAAAATAAGAGACGGCCTCAGGAAGTGCGTATGTTTCCATAATTATTTTAATAAAATAGTTTAAATTTAAAGGTGAAAGATAATTGTGACTTACGGAGTAAATCACTTTTGGATCTTTATACAAAACCCTTAGAATAAAACAAGTTGAAATAATTTGAAAATAAACAGTTTTAATTTTACTCCTCAAATCAAATTTGAAAAATTGTACCTCAATGGAAGATTATGAGCTCAGGCTGTAAAACTAAAACAGAGGTTTCTCAGAAAAGGTTACTCAAAAAAATAGTCCAAAGGAGTTAATGGAAGTTGAACATAATAAACAGAGACTGTATCCTGGATAAAGAACCACTGAAGATGGAGAATGACAGCAGCAACAAGAAAGTGAGGTTTATTATGAGATATTTAAAACACTGGAAAACAAGGAAAACAATACAATCAATATTGAATAAGAAATTGACAATTTTGAGTGAGCAAACTCTGGAGAACATCTTGGATTTCCTACTAAAACTATAGCTAAACAACCACACGTTTTGAAAGATTTATTGATAAATAGTTAATTTGTGATATGTTAAAATGAAAATTGGTTTAGGGGCTTTGAAAATTGAAAGGACTTATAGTTGTGGACATTGTTACTCATAACATTTTTAATTAACAGAAAAGGTGTTTAGGCCATGGTAGGAGGTAGAATTGTTTTAAATCATGGTGTATAGATAACTTTATGGATCCAAAACAATTTATGCAGGAAAAGTGATTCAGGAGTTAAGCATTATGAGATTCGCACCTAAAAATTATGTTCTAAATAAAAAGTTCAAAAGTAGTGTAGTAAAAAACATAATTCAGACCTTTTTGTTATTTTAGAAATGATCCAATTTTTCACATTTTTCAAGGAAGAGAAATGTGGACAATTTGCTACTTTTGTTGGAAAATAAATTGATTTATTATTTTATTGGTATGAGCCCTGATGGTCTCAATAAATAATTACAATTCCATAGTTTCCAGTAATGTGACTGTAGGGAAACAAACCAAACCAAACATGTCTTTTATTCTTTAGGGGGGTTTATTATGTTTAACATTTAAACAATGTTGGTATGTTACCTCTCATTATGGTCGATTATATAGTGAATTGTTTCCCTAGTGGTCTAGTGGTTAGGATTCAGTACTTTCATCACTGCGACCTGGGTTCCAGGCTGGGAACCATGAGGTCAAACCACCCCTCAACCAACCAGGGTTGGGACTGGTCAATACTTGATGGGAGACCACCTAGGAATACCAAGAGCTGTATGCTGTGGCCCAATGGAGAAGGAACTGGTAACCCATTCAAATGGTAACCCATTCAAATATCTCTGCCATGAATACCAAGTAAATCAGCATGGTGTATTACGGTCCATAGGGTCATGAACATGACTGAACGACGCAAAACACATACAAAACCATCTAGTGAATGCTTTTTCACAGTGATGTTGATATACATTTGGTACCATAAGCATTATAAGGTTTTAACATCATCGTATTTACGTATAATTAAGACACAACTGATCAGGCCTTGCAAATTCCTCATTTTTTATAGAGAGTTGAATGCTTAAATTGTCTGAAAGCTTAATGTTTCCTCAAAAGATTCTTTTTTGAAGATTGGGAATACATTGTATCAGTTACCTACACATACAATACCTTACTATTCAAGTAATTGCAGTCCCTGGTGATGTAATTTTGAAAAGTATACAGGTTATGTGAGAAAGGAAATCTCACAAGATATGATTTTCGCTCCTGTGATTACACATCTGGTTAGAATATGGAAGTCCTCTGAAGCTGCTGCCGCCATTGTGTTCATAAAAGTATGGCCAGCATCTCCTCATGCAACAGTGTGTTTGTTCAAATGTTCTGTCTGGTCATATCTACCGTCTAATTTATGTAAGTATATAGCCATTGTTTGTTGAACACTAGAGTTACGGAACCTGTTGTTGCATTAAAAATAATAATAAAATAATAAAATGTTGTCCAGGTGCTCACTATCTACGTATTTAAGGTTTATATTTATTGAATTATATGTTAACAGGACTTCTAATGTATTTATACAGTTCATTTACTTAATTGTTAAACTAAAATATCCGTTAATAAAAAGAGAAAGGTCAAAATCCCCAAATACATTCGCATAAATGTCACATGGTTCAGTTTCCTGTTAGATGAAAGTGATCCAAAATGTTAAGCAAAATGACAGACTAACTCTCCTGAGAAGCAATTATTGTGATCAAATCCATGTATAATTAACAGATATTGTCTATATAACTAGCAATATTGTTTAATTGGTACTTAGGGACTTAAAGGTTTTATTAGAAATCATTAAAAAGTTGCAGACTATTCTAGGGAAATAGCCATTAGTAAATGTTGTTAGTGAACGGTGTGCATCTACTGTCATTTTAGAATAAGCTTCACAGAGGCAAGGTTTTATACACCCTTTTGGAATAGTTTTTTTTTCCATTAGCTGTTCTTTTCAGCTGTTAATTTGCTCAATGGAGATGCTAGACAGGGATCTCATGTGGCTTGCTAACTGGGCAGACAATTGATTTTTAAATCCACAATTAGTAGAGGTCTAGTTTTGCTACCTGTGGAATTAAAATGAAGTTTGGATATTTCTCTTTCACATGTATAGACACTCGAGTCTATTTTAATATAGTGCTTGAAGAATGTTTACTTATACATTGACACCTACATTAAATACAGTAGGTAAGCCTGTATAGTCTTCACATTATACTGTCTATCTAAAAAGCCTAGTCTGAACTAATTCTTAAAGGACATGGAACACAACAGTTTTTTTCTCAAACATATAAAGTGTATGATTTGAACTTTACAAAAGCTGTTTTTTGCATGCAAAATATTAAGTAAAACCTGTTAAAACTTTATTAAAACTAACAGGAAATGCAAATCATAGTCTGTAGACCTCATTGGCTGGCAGATAGCAAGCCCTCAAAAGCAGCTAAACTACGGAATAAAACCTTTATATGAAAAAAATAAAATTCACTGTGACACATTATCAAATATTATCTTTCTGATGCAACAAAGAAAAAAATCCATGTCCCTTTCACACATTCTGCATAGCCACATTGTTATATGACACTTTACATATCTATATATGCAGAATTCTATGTATATCATCTTGACTTTATTAGGAATTGCTAAAGTTATACCATTTACACTGTTGAAAATGTATTTAATATACCTTTCATGTACCATAGTAACCATGACGAGTTGCAATTAGCCATATTATTACGCAAGTTGTCCCTCAGATAATATCTTTATTGATATTCTTCAAAAGAAGAGTGTTGCCCTTGTTCGTTGTTGTGCATTTGTGCCGTTCATTGGAATGGTCTCTATGTATTCCAAGGTAGCCGTTTTTCCACAAACGCTGTGTTCCATTGTATACTATTAGCGTGATTTCGCAATCCCGCAATTTTTATGAAATTATGTCATTTCAACAGAAACAGGAAGTCAGGGGCTTTATAAGCCAGCGAAAGACTAGTTGCACTAGTCCATGAGTAAGCCCGAGTGGGGGCGAGACGGACCGGCATCATTGCACTGTATTCTTGGAATGCACAAGTAGTGTATTAATTGATGGGTGGAGGGTTCCCTGTTGAATTAGATTTAGCCACATTGAATATTGCATGGACTTGCATTTATGATTAATTTTGGCATCAGCATTGAGTATTTGCCCTAACTTGCTGCTTGGAATACACATGGCACATAAATTCCCACATCCCCCTTCAGCATTACTACATAGCTCTGACTACTGAGACTGCGCATTTCCATTGTTTTTAACTTGTATTTTAGAGCTTTATTACTTTTTAAGCTATCCAATGATTAGCAATATTTTATTGCCATATGAGGATAGCTTCCCAAGGCGACCCCGGAATTGAATTCACACCAGGCATTATTGGATTATTGGGTGGTTTTCTTATATATAGATAGATGTTTATCAACTTGTATAGTCTTTTGTGGATATTCTTTGTTCATGCATTATTTATTTATTTGATACCTCTTTATCTATAGATATACCTACATTATTGCGTAGATAGACTGCTTTTGGGCTCTTGTAGGCATGCTATACTACTCCACAGTACTTTCTTTACTTCCTGGTGCGACAGGATGCTGGGTGCAGCAAACTCGACGAGTACAGCGAAAGCAGTGAGTTATGAGCTATTTTTTTTCAGTCAGACACGACAAGTACCTAAATTGAGGAGTTCTGAGGTAGTCGATTAACTAGGGTCCACTGTATACTATTGTTAGGTGCCTCAACATTATGGCAAACATTCGGTAGAAATGAATATAAATTTTACCTGCATCCAAGGTGCCTCTCAGGCGATCTAATTCTGTTCAGAAAAAAAACAAGTTGGTTCCCAAAAAAGTAAAATTTTATTTAATAGTAAAAAATTAAAGACTGTATCGATTTTAATTTTCAAAAAACATGTGTCCATTATCAAGTCAAGCTTTTCAGAAGAGTCTACTATACATATGACATTTCAGTTATGCTTTAAGACGGGTCTGTATAGAGCCACTAATAATTATTTAAATTTCTTTCCCATATGTCCTTTCTTATTTATATCCTATTCTGAACATTGTCTTTACAGTCATCTATGTAATGTAAGTAATATTATTTTGAGGTTATAAGTAGCCTGTGGATGTTTGTTTCCAAATTACCATAATCTAAATTATTCTTCATTAGCATTAATATCACTTCTCACATGTAACATCCCACTTAAAAGTACACTTCATCTGTACAATTAACAGTAGATGATACAAACAATGTACAATATTTATAAGAACTAATGCACTGATAAACTGTGTCCCTTAATGAAAATGCTTTTAAGTCCAGTTATGTTCTGCTTACCAGTTGCACTTCCTTTAATAAATATTCTATATACGTTATTTTCAATTACAGAGTAGATATTTTATATATTGCAAATAAACGTAAAAAAATCAAACTTGCCTCACTCCAATTACAATATAATTGTTTTTATGAAAGGAAATTACTTCATAAAAAATGTTGTTGTTTTTTTGCCATTGCAGCATAATAACATCCATTTTTCTTTGAATGTTGCTTTAGTAAATTGTACAATTCTAATTTATTTATGCTATTTAAAGGGACATGGAAGGTTTATGCATTTCACTAAGAATATAATATACCTATATATCTCTTTGCTTTTGTGTACTTTATTTATTTTTTAAATCTTTCTTTTTTCTGCCTAAAATCTTACAACTAGTTCCTAATTTGTTTCTCCCCTCTGCAGCTCATGAAGATAGGGTGTGCAGTGTTTCATCGTAACTAATCAGTAGCTACATGTTGCTTGAGAGAGGTCACTGATTTGCTAATTTAGACACTGCACTTCAGTCTGTGTATTCATGAGCTGTATAAATACAGAAGACAGAGCCAAACATTTATACATTTTATGGTTTTAGGCAGAAAAAACAGAGCTTATAAACACTTCTTAATAAAATAAAATACATAAAAGTAAATTAATATTTGTTTACTGGATCATTTTGAATAAATTGTACATTTATTAAACCATTGCTATTATGTGTGTTGATGTCAGCCTTTTCACCAGATTTTCATTAGAAAATCTGTTTATTATATTTATGTAACAACAGGACAATTTGTGGTAGACTAATATAGTTTAAAAATCTAATAACTTTATTCTACTTTTGCAAATTGCTATAAAAAATCCAGCAAAAATATTAGAGCACCAATATCCATAGTTTATGGCACCATTAACAGAATATAAAACAGCCCAATTAAAATAAATTAACATTTATACGAGTTTGGTTATATTTAATGTACATTAGTTAGATTGGTCAACACAAAGATTTCTAAAAGGGATAATCAATGATAAAATGAAATTTGTCAGTGGATTTTGTTAGCTGAGAAAATGTTCTTGTTAGACATATTTCAATATTCGAATAGCTATTACTTGGTGCTTTTTGTGCGTGGCAAAGTAGAAAATAGAAAAAATGGCCCCTATGTTGCTGGTTATATATTTTAATTCTGGGCTTAGAGCCAACATCTATTATATTCAGTCAGTATTGTACACCCAAGATTTCGATTTATCTCACTCCATGATTATGCCATTCTCCGGAGTAATGTCCATGCTCTTCAATCACCTTTACAGATCCTGTGTGGAGTTAAATATACAGCAGTACATCCTACTGATTCAAAAATTAGCTTACCTAGGTTTTATCTTTGTGAGCCATCTGTCCAGGTGAAAGAACAAGCCTATTTAACTTGAGTTAAACAAGACAGTTTCAGCTTCAAATGCAGTGCCGTAAAAGAACATACAGTATTTGGATTTCTAACACATAGAAAAAAATACGAATATACCAACATAAAATAATAGTACACAGATATTTTATTTGTAGTACATTAATAAAATATATGCTGCATACAAGTGTCCAGACTATTATTATACTAGCCCGTCATAAATGATGGTATCATATCATTTTATGTTTTTCTCTCTTTCCTGTCTTTCTCTGCTCTCTCTCTCTCTCTCTCTCTCTCTGTCTCTCTCCTGTCTCTCTCTATCCCTATGTCCTGTGTCTGTCTCTCACTCTCTCCTCTCTCTCTTTCTCTCTCATGCCTCTGTCCCTCTCTCTATGTATTGTGTCTGTGTTTGTCTGCCCTGTCTCTCACTCCTATATCTCTCTCCCTATGTCTTCTGCCTGTCTCTCTCCTGCCTCTTTCCCTGATGTCACTCTCTCTTGTCTCTCACTCTCTCTATTGTCTCTCACTCTCTCTATTGTCTCTCACTCTCTCTATTGTCTCTCTCTCTTGCCTCACTCTCTCTTACCTCACTCTCTTGTCTCGCTCTCTTGTCTCGCTCTCTCTAGTCTCTCTCTCTCTCTATATTGTCTCTCTCGCCTCTCTCTCTCTCTTGCCTCACTCTCTTGTCTCTCTCTCTTGTCTCGCTCTCTTGTCTCACTCTCTAGTCTCTCTCTATTGTCTCTCTCTCTTGCCTCTCTTTCTCTTGCCTCACTCTCTTATCTTGTGCTCTTGTATCTCTCTCTAGTCGCTCTCTCTAGTCTCTCACTCTCTCTATTGTCTCTCTCTCTTGCCTCTCTCTCTTGTCTCTCTCTCTTGTTTCGCTCTCTTGTCTCTCTCTCCAGTCTCTCTCTCTCTAGTCTCTCTCTCTCTCTCCCTTCCCACCTCTCTTCCCACCCTCTCTCCCTTGTCTCACTCCTTCCCACTCTTTCCCTCTCCCTTCACATCCTGTCCGCAGCATCCCTTCGCCTTCCATCCCAGTTGACATGGCTACTATAGGACAAAACTCTCTTTTTACTGCGAGAAGACGCAACTGCTCATAGATTACTTTGTCACGCATGCGCAGTTGTGCGATTATTGCGGTAGTAGCTTATGAGTAACGCCTACGCACCTCGCAGCTGAACTATTATAGTGGATCTTTTTTTTAAAAAGTTACCTGTAAATTGATGTACCTATAAGTAAGTTATTAAGTTTATAATATTTTTTTTTTTCTTTATGTAATTTTTTTATTTTATTTATGTAATATAATTTCAAATATATTTATAATTAGAAGCAAAATTACATACTACAATTACAAAACATATATAAAATATTAAATTCATATTTTCCATACACATTTTTAGATTATATACTTTGTTGTACATGTATGTCTGGTACTTTATCTTTTATTATTTTATGCATTGTATTATTATCATCATATATACAGTTTATTATTATTATTATTATTATTATCATTTATTTGTAACGCGCCAACATATTCCGTAGCGATGTACATGGGTCATAACCAAGGCAAAAACAATAGCAATATTAACACGTTGCAAAGGACGGAGGGCCCAGTCTTTGAGCTTAGAATACGGTGTCCAAAGTGCTTTCTCCAAAGCACCTTGCAAGATTGATAACTCGTAAACTTACAATCTAACTATTTTGTATCCATGAAAACCATATTTGATAAAACTTCTCTTTACTAAAATAAAACTTTGTACATATTTTAGATATGTATAATTATATTCCTTTTCTAGTGATCTGCAGTTTTATTTACTATACATTATTTTACAAATCCATCCTTATCCAATTAGTATCAATAAAAGAACCTGATTTGAATTCAATAGAAAATAATTCAAACTGGCCAGTTATCATAAATTTCCGTTCTGAAGTACAACTGTAAAAACTGAACTGAACTATAGCAGAAATACATTTCAAGAACTTGCAAGTTCTCTCATTCTCATTGAAGCCTGGACTATAATATTTTCTGCAATTATTTGTGAATGGCTTCTTTTAAATGTACATCTGTTTTATAAATTGATTTAGATATTAGAAATTAATGTGCAAGCTACATTTAAAGACAAAAGTATTAATTCTAGCGATAAATTTATGGAGTTCTACTACTGCTAATTAATTCTTTGACTTCAGTGTTTCTATATAGAGCCAAGTGTATAAGGGTACACCAGCGCAAGTTTAAGTACAGCTAAATGTGACAAGTGGCAAATACACACTACACAACAGCATATTTAAGTTTCATGGATTATGAATCCATCTATATATAGTTAGTCCTTTTATCATGGTTATGTCTGCACCACCACAACTAAAATATATAAAATCGATCATACAAAAATAAAAAATAAAAATTAGAAGGGGTCCAAAATAGTGCATAAACTTTTTAATAAATAAAATAGCATATTACTAGAAAATATTGTATCCTAGTGATTATGTGACCATATATAGATGGCCTTCATCCACCACGGAACCTGAACTTTCCCGGGTGGATTCTTCTAATGTGGATACTTCCATTTCTCAGAGTAGTTCTGGTCTCATGACCTTATGGTCCCTTCAGCAAATGCTTCTTTTTAATGCTGTTCTTCTATATTGTATGTTGCAAAGGAAAAGAACCAATATTACCCATACATTCTGAAAATTAATAAAAATAATCAATATTAATTGTATTACATTTGGCAAATATTATCTAACATTTATAGGCATGTCTACATAAATGACATGCAACGTCTATATACAATTAAAAATATTTAATAAGCATTTTTAGTAGAAAAACACAGTAAAATAGTCTTCTGGCTATATTTATTGAAATTTTGCAAGCTATTCAAATTTAATTAAATCATGTAAGAATGTTTGATATGTAATTTAAAAAAAGCAAATGCAGTTCGTAGGGGGAACATTGCTACGTCTAAGGAAATAGAACAGGCGGTAGACGCAATAGTATAAGTAGGAGGTAGTGACAGTTTGTTGGAAGGGATAAAATAAAATACAGAACAACATCGTTTGACCATTCTGACACCTAATTATGCCCACATAGTGGGGTTTATGTATCCATGATGATGTAATACCTTTGGAATGATTTTCAGTCCTGTCCTTTTTTTCTCTTTTTTTGCCACTGGAGGGCTTCTATCACTTTTTTTGTCCACCATGAGTTAAATACTATGGTAAACTATCTCCCCACAAAATCTACTGCACAAACCAGGTACCATTCCCACACTGGCATTAACCTCGAAACAGTGACTGTCTGTGGGTGAGTTTGTTGGCTTGTGTATAATCCATCCTGGGATTTTCTTAAAGCTATGATATACAGCAGGCATATGCATAAATGGAGCCATGTTTAAAATGGTATTTGGAAGCCTTTGTGGGCTTATTTGCTTTTTCCTGCCCAGTTTTCCCACAATGCAGTGCAATAACTGCATTTCTCTGAATCCTGACCGGGTAATAAGTTTTTTAACTTATTTTAGCCATTCAAATGTGAATAAAAAAGTACTATTTTATTATGAAACTCATATCTCATGGAGCCACCATCCACTTGACTAATAATGCCTGTTAGTTAAATGTTTTGTCCATGCAATCGTATGTAGCATTTAAGAGCGGGAACATGATCAATTAAGCAAGGCCGTAACTACCCATTTAGAAACAGCCATTAGAAAATGAGACCGTCATCATTAGGTCAGTAAAACATGGAGGATACATGTCAATCAATTAGCGTTTAGAGGTCCGATATGTGATGGGACTCTCAAAACCGCAAAATACAAAATAATAAAAATGAATGCAATACTGTTCTAGTCCATATGGGTGGCCGGATATGTATTAACTCATAAACATACTCTTTAAACATCCAAAAATGTATTTTTTATTGATGATTTGCGATCTTAAAACTGTTGAGCAATTCATTCTAATGTCTTTCATCGCTTTCCCCGTCATTTACAGTGCAGTATTGATTTGTTAAACCCCCTTGCGAGTCCTATCTGGTACTCGTAGGATTTGCTCCTACATTTGCCTTATACGGATGTAAAAACATTTGCGGGCTTGGGAAAATTTAAGCAATTGAATAGCGATTTGCAATTTTAGCGATTGGAAACTCTTGTGGACATGAAAGAGCAAATGCTTCGATGGGCTGTAAGTTCTGTTTTTTAGGATTTCAAGGCTGTTAGCCGTAACCAGTTTGTAGCCCGCAAAAAGACGCCAATTGAATAGCAAAATAACTTACGGCCTCCATTTTGGGCTACTGTAAGTTATAATTGCTCAATTGAATCGGGCTCAAAGTATGGTAAGTATTCTATAAAATATGTGCTTCACCAGAAGAGCCTACCACAGACCATCGCATACTATGGGTTGAATTTCCATTTAATCTTACCGTTAAGTGTTTCAGCTATTGAGTAGAACTGAACAGAGATTTATGTGCATGTACATTTTCTCCCATTTTAAAAATCTTCTTCAGAACAAAATAAAATGTTGTCCTGATGTTAAGCAAAATTGAACATAACAATTCAAAATTAAATAATGTATATATATTTTATTAAGTCAAGTTCTTAAAATATGACACTTTAGTGGTCCTCTAAGTACATGGGTATCCTACTCTAAGAATGATCTTTTCTATAAAACATCCTTTCTCAGCAAAGGACCCAGATACATGAAAATGATATAAATACATATATCATTATCATGTTATAAATTGTGAATGGAGTTGTTAAATAGCTGAGCTTGGAAGTTGGGTATTTTAACAATAAATTATCTATACAGGACCTCCATCTCTGTAAATCTCCTTATAAAGGATCATTAATTAACTCTCAGTGGGTGTTTTAAGGAATATAAGCATGTCCATTTAATATATATATGTATAATGACACAGACTTAACAATTAAATATCTCTGTGACTATTACAATTTATACAAATGTATTTGCTTATCTTACTTTTCAATCCCCAATGAGAGGTTTTATTAATGGCTTAATTATCTAATTTCTACAATAACTGGGAACTCTGTTGCTTTAAGTTCAGGTGGAACATCCTTTTTAAAAGCTCACTATATTTATCTCCTTTATGGTTTTATATGATAAATAATATTTAGTATTCATGGACAACAGGTGGGTTTCTACTTGAAAAACCTCAAATCTTCCTAAAACACGTAATCCTTGATTACCTGACCCAAAAATAAATGACTTTTGTGTTTCCAAAGCCCATATGGGTATAAATCTTCTTCTGTAGAAACATAAAAGGAATATTTGTCTCAATCTCAGGTGGATTTCTTATACACACTTCTTTATGCGGCTTCACAGGTTATCTTGACTTTTTATTTTTTCATATATTTGCTTTTTCAGTTTTCTTTACCTTTGCAGCTTACAGCGATTTTCTTTTTTAATTTTGATTCTTAGTATTATTCTAATATATTCCTCTTTCTTATTTTTATTGACAGCTGTGCAGATAGGCTTCTTTGGCTTTTTAAGAAAAAATACATTTTGGACAGCTACATTTTTGCTATTTTTTTCTTATCTTTTGTTCCTTCAGTCTATTTATCTACTTCATATAGTTTGTCGGTAGCTTAGGGATCTGGCAGAGAAATATTTAGTGAGAACAGAACAATCCACAGTGGGGGTGAAATCAGTTTGTACCCCAATGAATGCTGGATGAATACTTCATTTTGAGAGTAACACTTAACTGAAGATATTTTGCATTTAGCCTTATAGACATAATATATATTCTTATTATTATTATTAGTATTATTAAGACTGATTTTAATGTGTTTTAATTTAGTAGATAGGAAGATGAAGAAATTAAATGTTCTCGCATTTGTTTTTCATTTAAAGGCACAAGAAATACATAGTTTATGAATTTGACTTTGAGCTTGGTAAATATTTATTTAGTAAATGACCACATTCGCTTGCAATAAAATAAAAAAAATACTACTCTCCAGGACCTCTAGGGTCCGCAATCTATGGTTATGTCTGGCTGTGTTTACCCATAACGTACTTCTTCAGAATTTGTCCAATCTTTTGCCAGTTGTCACAATACGCAAAGACAGCTCTTACATGTTCTGTGGTTAGATGACCACATGGATACAGCACGCCAGACACATCTGACTGTATTTCTAGATGTACTTATGCATATGGTTTTCTTGGCAAAGATACTGGAGTGGGTTGCCAGTTCCTTCTCCAGTAGACCATGATTTGTCTGTCCTCTCTGCTATGACCTGTCCATCTTGAGTGACCCTATAAAGCATAGCTCACAGCTTCATTGAAGCACACAAGCACCTTCATCATGACAAGGTAGCGATCCAGTAAATATATATAATATAATATAACCTTTAATAATATTAGTTAAAAATAAACATATATTATGTGCATAATTACCCAATCAGATAGGGAGCATCCAGATAAATAAGGCCTAGAAATTTATAGGGCAATAAAGTCTATTTCAGAGTAATTACTGACAAGAACATAATTTCTTAAAACTCGAAAATAGTGCTCCTAAATATACCAGCTACATAAATACGATGCAAATAACTAAATAAACTTTAAATGTTCTGAACAATTCTACCTGTAATATATTAGCCCCAAGATAAAAAGACAAAAAGGTTAAGATACAGTGGCATACCCATCACCCTACAGTATGAGGACATGAATATAAGATAGTAATCACTCAGCATTACACTAAAATTCTGATTACATTTATGTATAGGGAAATTTACTCATAGATAAGATATAAGACAATCTTGAATTAATTAACAAGAGCCATTTAATAATTATGTAATTGACTATTTAAATGCAGTAAAAAAATATGAAATTCTTCACTATTGCAGATTCCATGCAAAAGATAGCTAAGAATTATTCCCATTATATAAAAGCTTTAAATAAGAATCCCTCATAAAGTCTGCCTGGAGGTTGTGCTTTTAACTTATAAATCCACCTACATTATTTTTGGTGTAATAGTCTATCTAGGTCTCCGTTTCATTGACCTAATTTAACTCCATCTATGGCACAGAATTATAGCTGTTTGATATTTTTTTATGTAGATGTAGGATATGTCTAGCAATAGGGGTGTCACCTTCTTTTTCAAACTCTATATAGATGTTTTCAGATATTCTGCAAAATTTCCTTGAGGCTTTACCCACATATAATTTCTTGCAAGAGCAGAGAATGACATTGATAACTCCAGTCATAGAGCAGTCGTAAAAGTTATTTATTAAACACTTTTGGCCAGTGATCGACTGTACCAGAGATTTTTGTTGTAATATGAATAATATGAAAGGGCATTCGGCACAATGTCCACACTTAAAGCAACCTTTGGGTGGCTGTAGCCAAATAGAATGTTTGTTTACCATTTGAAAATGACTCCTAACGAGAATATTCAGGCTTGCACATTTTCTTTATGTGATAGCAGGGTAAGTAGGAATATCTGCAGACAAATATTTGTCCAAATGTAAGATGTGCCAGTACTTCTTCAGAATTTGTCCAATCTCTTGCCAGTTGTCGTAATACGTAAAGACAGCTCTTACTATGTTCTGTGGGTCAGTGACCCTATCGATGCAGCACGCCAGGCACATCTGACTGTGTTTCTGGTTGTGCTTATCCATATGGTTTTCTTTGCAAAGATACTCAAGTGGGTTGCCAGTTCCTTCTCCAGTGAACCACAATTTGCCTGTCCTCTCTGCTATGACCTGCCTATCTTGAGTGACCCTACATGTTATAGCTCACCACTTCATTGAAGTACACAAGCCATTTCACCATGACAATATAGTAAAGCCAAAGGCAAACCTTCTTGTATCTCTTCCTAATTCCTGTCTATGTGGCAGTCGATAGCTAAAGGCTTCAGTGTCTACTTCTCATGGGGAACATTGAAAAGTGAAAGTGTAGCTTCAGTAAAATACTTTGCAGGTGGGGAACCAGAAGGGTAAATGTAACAAAGAAGAAAATGCTTTCAAGTCCCTTTAAAATACACTTTATTTTGGGAATCAACTCTCCTTTAATACTCTCTTTCCTGATACAATTTCTGATAGCTCAGCTAGACATGCAGCTGACTACCAAAGACCAGTCTTATGTGTCCGACCTCAGGGGGAAGTGTCTTTATCACAGTGTCAAGCAAAGACAAAGATTTTTAAGAAGTGAAATAACAATTAAAAAAAGTTCCCTTATTTCTTTGCGATTCCAGCTCATCAAACAGTTTCCTCCATCAAATCAATTTGACTGCTCAATGAATATTAAAAATGCAGAGTACACGGAAGGAAAACAGCAGGATTTTCTCTTCTTACAAATCTAATCCACAAAGCTAAATTAATTTAAATCCTTTTGGTGGAGCTTGGTTATTTTGTTGATATTGTGCATGAGAATGAACACTCACAGTGGGGATACTCTAATTTTACAGATTTAATTTATGTTCAAAAACCAAGGTATATTGCTTTGTTTGCATCTGATATGCTTCACAAACATGCTGCTAAGTACATCATATAACTTAAGGTATTTGTACAATATCCCAAGGTGTTAGCTTTCATTATAATGAACATTAGTTTTCTAGCCTTTCTACGATTTTTCTTGAAACATCTTGTGATGTTGAGATTGTGATATTTTGTCATTGAACCTGGTCCTGTTTGAGCTGAAACTGCTAGGATCTTATTTATGATGTCCTCTTACTCAGCGTCTCCTGTCTGATGTGTATTCTCATTACCGTTTTATGCCATTTTTTTTACTTTTTTAAAAACTAATCAATTGTTTTTTTGACTTGAAAAAGAGAGTTGCATCTCTGGAAAGCTTTACACGCCTAATAATATATTTGTCCCAAAAAATGTATTACTGTATTCTGCTATACTGTTATTTATGATACTGGTGCCATAAGAAAATGAGTTAAGCACTGTTCAACTTCATCATTTAAGTTTTCTTATTCATCAGAAAGCTACGAATCATGTTATTGTGTATTGGGGATACGCTTTCAATATCCTCTTAGATATGATTACAATAAATTCAATCACTCATTTATTTATTTATTACTTGTTGCAGTTTACCCTTTATTTTTATATTATATCCTTTGTCCAATAGAGTTTCTATTTCCATATCCAAGTTGGTAAAAATATCTCCAGACATCTTTTCTTGTCTTCCAAATATTATTTGATTGTTTTGCTGCTTCCTCTTCTCTGTGGTGACATTTCCCTTATGACCAGCATCCAATTCTCCCTCAACTGTAATCAATTCCATAAACTAAAAATCATTGTTTCTAATGGATCAAGACTCACTAAAATAGTTTGAGTAAATGTGTCATGTGCCAATATGGGCTCCATTCCAATATGGGCTCCTGATTAACGAGTCAAGTTGGTACGTAAATCATCACATAGCTTTTCCAATCAATAGAAAAAGAAGCCTTAAATATAATGTTTTGCGGCTTCTGAGTGGATGAAATATCTGTCAATCATAGTTCAGCCAACCAGAATTGAGTATTGCTGGTAACGCTGTTCAACATTGCCTGGGAAAATATTTAAACCAATCAGAATTCACAGATTGGCAAGGTCGGTTAGGGACATGTTAATTTTAAGTTTCCATGGAAGACTTCCGTAGCAGGGGGTTAACTGTTAGTTGTTCTGGAGGTCTGTAGAGACCCCCATGATTTATGATGGGGATCAGGTGTTAGAGCGTTAGGGAGGGAATCCTTGGGGGTTCTCTTCAGTGCTCGGGAGGAGGGCAATTCCTGGGTCCCATTCAGTGCATGTGAGGAGGGAATTCTGAGGGTTCCCCTGTTTAAAGTAGCCTGAATAAGAGAATCCCACGGATCCCTGGGCTAATAGGGTTACAAGGCCATAGACAGAGGGGTCATAAAATTCCTACATTGTTATCTTATTAATTAACCCCTTCCCTGCCATCTGAAAGAGCTGTGTGCACACTACGTTGAGCTGAGTGCAACATGAGAACAGCCTAGATGCTTGTCACCTATGTTGAGGGGAGATTTTAGCAGAGATGGATTGGAATGGCTCCCTTAATAGCCAAAAAAAGAGAGCCATTTCTCGTAACTACATGTTAGATTGGAATGGGGCTCTATGTCCTCACATTACTAAATGACAAAAACATGTAAATAATTAGTCATACTGTTACACATTTGTTCAGTGCTGAGCAATATAGATAGATGTAAATGATAAGAAAAAGGACTTCAAGTCAGTCAAAAAGCATCAGTATTGTATAACCATTTTATACTAGAAAACAATTATGATAATATACAGTACACTGATGCCCATGTTCCAGGTCCTGTACTATCTCTCAATACATCCATTAATGTAATGATATACGTGTGCTTTCATTATATCCCCCATCACCCTAGCCAACATCAATATCAGGTTCTTCTCTTCCTCTCTTTATACAAGTTCTCACTTTGCTTGCAGCACTTTTTAGGTATGTGGTATTTAATTTATAGAAATTCTGTCGTAAGGCATAGGATACAGGTTTTAGAGTCTAAAAATCAGTAAATATAATAATAGCAAATAATAATTTAAACATTTTTACATGACATTAAATTTTTTATGGGAATACATTTTAATGTTTAATTTTATATAAGCATTTTATATATAGTTTTTATAGTTTTAAAGTTCATTAGATAATTATAAAAATTGACATCAATGAGAACAAAAGTCTGTTTTCAGATGCAGTAGACATTTCTGATGTGCACAAATAATTACAGTATCTTTCAATAGCAAGAGCTCTTCACGCTGCAGGTTTCTGGCATTTACCATCTGTCTGCCATTGTTTTTGCAACCTATTGTATTTTAAGTTCCTCAACTATAAACCTTGAATGTTTTCTAAAGTGAACGTGAAGTGTCTTTCTCATATGCTTAGATCCTATTTTTTATGCCTTAGGTACTTTAAAATTGCCATCTGTTTGCAATTTCTTATTGTGATATTTTTCTTTGTAACTATTTTTATGCGCTGAATTTAATATCACAAACTATTATATATATTTACATAAAGGAATTTAATGTTTTTCCTTTACATTCAAAGGATAAGTTAACAAAACTCGACCGTGGCAGATCTATCTATCTATCTATCTATCTATCTATCTATCTATCTATCTATCTATCTATCTATCTATTCATCCCTGTATATAATATATATATCATAATATATATAAATTATATCTATATAATATATATACAGTGGGGGGAAAAGTATTTGATCTCCTGCTGATTTTGAACGTTTGTCTACTGACGAAGAAATGATCAGTCTATAATTTTAATGGTAGGTGTATTTTAACAGTGAGAGACAGAAGAACAAAAAAAAAAAAAACAAGAAAAACACATGTCAAAATAGTTATAAATTGATTTGCAGGTCCATGATGGAAATAAGTATTTGACACCTTCATCTTAGCACTTGGTGGCGGCAAAACCCTTGTTGGCAATCACAGAGGTCAGATGTTTCTTGTATTTGGCCACCAGGTTTGCACACATCTCAGGAGGGATTTTGTCCCACTCCTCTTTGCAGATCCTCTCCAAGTCATTAAGGTTTCGAGGCTGATGTTTGGCAACTCGAACCTTCAGCTCCCTCCACAGATTTTCTATGGGATTAAGGGCTGGCGACTGGCTAGGCCACTCCAGGACCTTAATGTGCTTCTTCTTGAGCCACTCCTTTGTGGCCATGGCTGTGTGTTTCGGGTCATTGTCATGCTGGAATACCCATGCACGACCCATTTTCAATGCCCTGCCTGAGGGAAGGAGGTTCTCACCCAAGATTTGATGGTACGTGGCCCCGTCCATCGTCCCTTTGATGCGGTGCAGTTGTCCTGTCCCCTTAGCAGAAAAACACCCCCAAAGCACAATGTTTCCACCTACATTTTTGACAGTGGGGATGGTGTTCTTGGGGTTATAGGCAGCATTCCTGCTCCTCCAAACACGGTGAGTTGAGTTGATGCCAAAGAGCTTCATTTTTGGTCTCATCTGACCACAGATTTTCATTGTCAAACTTCAGACGAGCCTGTACATGTGCTTTTTTTTTAGCAGGGGGCCTAACGGGCGCGGCAGGATTTCAGTCCCTTAAGGCTTAGTGTGTTACCAATTTTCTTGGTGTCTATGGTCCCAGCTGCCTTGAGATCATTAACAAGATCCTCCCGTGTAGTTCTGGGCTAATTCCCCACCGTTCTCAAGATCATTGAAGCTCCACAAGGTGAGATCTTGCATGGAAAATTAGACTGAGGGAGACTGACAGTTATTTTGTGTTTCTTCCATTTGTGAATAATCGCACCAACTGTTGTTACCTTCTCTTGGTGATAGTCTTGCAGCCCATTCCAGCCTTGTGTAGGTCCACAATCTTGTCCCTGACATCCTTGGACAGACCTTTGGTCTTGGCCATGGTGGAGAGTTTGGAATCTGTATAAAAGTCACCCGGGAGCCAAAAATCTTGCTGATTGATAAGGTATCAAATACTTATTTCCCTCACACAAACACACACACACACACACACACACACACAGGAAGTGTCTCAGACTCACCAGTAGGCTCTCACACATACATACAGGCAGTCACACACAAACACACACATGAAGTGTCTCACACTCACCAGGAGACTCTCACACACAAACACACACACAGGAAGTGTTTTATACTCACCAGGAGACTCTCACACACACAGACAGTCACACACACAAACACACACACACACACACACACACACAGGAAATGACTCACACTTGCCAGGAGACTCTCACATACACCTGCAGTCACACTTACATACACACACATGCACAGGAAGTATCTCACACTCACCAGGAGACTCTCACACACATAGGCAGGCAGTCGAACACACACACACACACACACACAGGAAGTCTCTCACACTCACGAGGAGACTCTCTCACACACAGACAGTCACACACACAAACACACACACACACAGGAAGTGTCTCACACTCACTAGGAGACTCTCACATACACAGGCAGTCACACTTACATGCACAGGAATTTTCTCACACTTACCAGGTGACTCTCACACACACACAGGCAGGCAAACACACACACAGGAAGAGTCTCAAACTCACCAGAAGACTCTCACACACACAAACACACACACAAGCACACCCACGGGAAGTGTCTCACACTCACCAGGACACTCTCACACACACACACAGGCAGTCACACAAGTATTCTTTACAGCAGGAATCTATTTTGTTTTCCTACCTGCTGCTGTTACGTGAGTGTGTCCCTGTAAACTAATGAGTTCCCTTTAGTCCGACTGAGAGCACTGGTAGCTGTAACTGTCACATTCCCACTGTGCAGCATTTAAAGTCTCATCTACTGCATAATTGTAAGTTAATAAATTAGAGGTTGATTGTTTGGTTATCAGTCTAAAACATAATTTCAAGTATAGTTCTTCAAAATTGTAGATTTTAAGATATAACCATGGTATACTTTTAATAAGTCTAAGCTACTGTAATGACATCTCTTCGACTCGCTCTTTCCTCAAGAAGCTTGAAGAAAACTACTCGAAGAGCAAGGGTAAGATAGATGTATAAAGCTTTTTTATTTTTTATCTTTATAAAATAAATGACTATTATCACTTTTAAATTTCTTTTTCCAATATAAAAATGTATCAAATAAAAGTATGTCAGAATAAAACTAAAAGTGGCCCCCTAATGACAATGCGTTATAAGGGTAAAGTACAGTAGAATATAAAAAGAACACTCAAAAATAACTTGGCAAACCTTGAAAGACAAAATATTCATACTTAGCACTGCCAAAGGCATCAAAAAAAGACATTTTGCTAGGCTTCCATACAATACTTGAGACAATTGCTCACAAAATATTTTTCTTTTATAGAAATGTTGCAATGCATATTGAGATTGGCCACTGTGCCCACAGGAATATTATGGCTTGATCTACTATTTTCTGTATTATAATTTATAATAATATAAAACTGGGTATAAAATGCACAGGCAAATGTTTATTTCCATGCTAACAAATAAAAATTGCCCATCCAATTTAAATAATGGATTGCATTCTAGTTTAACAATTAATTTAGGTTGAGTGATAGTTTGCAATTAATGTTAATTGACCACTGAAGTTCAAGAAACACAGCACTTATTTGTGAAGTAATCTTAGCAGCTATGTAAACCATGAACATAACAATATTTGTAGAAAAAAATCAAAAGGTTTGAAGACTTTGTTTGAGAGCTTGAACACTTACATACATAAGGAGATGAATGGAGGGGCTTAGCTAGTTAGTTGGTTGTCAGGGCTGAGAAAAGTTATGCATCTCTTAGGCCCAGGCTTATCAAGCAATGTATTGGAACACACTGTACATTATAATAACAATAATAATAATAATAATAATAATAATAATAATTAATATTATTATTATTATTATTATTATAATACCACACTCTATATGCAAAACTGTATTTATCAACTAGCAAATGCATCCAATTCAACAGCACAGCTTATAAATGCTTATTGAAAAACCATTATTGATATTCTTGAACAACACATTTACACTATTCATTTACACTTCATTTCTTAAGCTGCTTTATTTAAATAGAGCAAAGCCTATAGGTTATAAATAATGGGAAAATAATTGGAAAAATATAAATTTAAAATGTAAAAATAATTTTAATGATAATAACAACAATAACAATAATAGTAATAATAATCACATAAATAATACATTTAATATTAATACAATTGTCAAAGTAATAATTATTATATTGATGTTTTATTATCATATTGTTATAATTATTTATTAGCACTTATATTTTTATTATTTTTGTTGTTATTATTAACTGTGTCTATTCAGTTTCTATACATATATATTTATATGTAAAACTGCATATACTTATACACATACATACGTAAAATTGACTGTTTCTAATATATAACCCCAGAGACTCCTATGGAGCTTCAGGCACACACCAATTTCAGACTGGGGGTGGGATGAATGCAGCCGAGGAGACACAAGGGCTTAAGAGGGAGGCAAGGGGGCCTTGACGGGTTGGGCGCAGGGAGACCCTACACTACAGATAAAAATTAAATACAAATGTATTTATTTATTTTAATTACCCTGGGCCCCCCTCAGAGGTGGGCCCTGGTGCGCTGCACCACTGGTAGATCCGCACCTGGTTTTACCAGACCACTTTGGGGTTGTATGTGAACGGAATAATGCAAATATCTCCCTCATGAGTCTAATTGTAATCTGATTGGTGTGTAAAGAGTGAAAATGAGGAGAGCTTGGTAGTAAGTAGAATAATGTATATAAGGTAAGTAGAGGTTTAATTAGTAGTTTTGTCTTTGTAGCAGCTATGAGAAATTCAGTTGATAGCGCAGAAACTAGCACTACAAAAAAGCAAGACTCATAGGTGGGAGGGCAAGTGGATTAAATGTAAAATCAAACTGAGGTGAGTTGTTTATCATGTAAGTAGGAATGGAGGAGGGACAATGAGAGAGGAAATGGTATATGCTAAGGCAAAGAGATAAAAAACTGAGAAAATAAATAAAGTCCTTCAAATCAGTAGCACATAACAGACAATACAAGACCACTCTGTTCTCTCTCTATATAAACTCGAAGCGAATTCCCACAAGGTGACTCCCTTTTAACTATTTCCTTTTTTTTTCACTCTTTTTTTTGTTTTTCTGTGTTTTTGCTATTTTCATCATCTATCAGATCTATAACCTCTTGGAAGATAAGATTTTAAGATTTATTATGATGGAATATGTATGGGGGGCTATAATAAAAATGATGAGTTAAATGTGACTGGTATGATGTATCTGTTTTGTGAAATGTTAATAAAATTTAAATAAAATTAAAAAAAAAATATATATATATATAAATATATGATAGCAGTTAAGTTCACCTTGTGTGGTGCAGGAAAGTAGAGTCAAAATTCTAAGGTAGACTGAGGTGAAGGGGTGAGGTGATTGTTCGGTGTCTTTTGTAGCAGAGGAAAATGGAGTCCAAATATCATTTTATATATATATATATATATATATATATATATATATATATATATATATATATATACGGTATATATATATTTATTTATTTTTTATGTATTTTTTTTCTTGCATTTAGTCGTTTCCGACTCTCACACCTGGCCCATTTTTATGTCCATGGTCATACTGATCCACATGGTATTCATGGCAGAGATATTGGAGTGGGTTGCCAGTTCCTTCTCCAGTGGGCCATTGCATACAGCCCCTGGTATTTCTAGGTGGTTTCCCATCCAAGTACTGGATCACCAGGGAATCTCAATATATATCATTTTTCTTATATTGTACAGTGTTCATTTATAGGGAATGTTTTGAAAAATGTATATAGTGTAATTTTGGCATTAATATACTGTAGAATATAGAAATAAGATATGTATAGAGACATTTTAATTTAAAAAGGTCTCTTTTTTTAAAGAAGTGAGCGATGGTGTCCATATGCTTGCTGTGCTTACAAAGAATTTGGGTGTGTTGTATTGATACATTCCTAGACAACAAAATTCAACACAGTCATCAAGGTTGTGAGAGATAATAGCACACTCATGCACTATTGCATTAATCCCTATGCACTGGAAGTGGGGGCCCAAATTTGTTTTTATGCACCAGGGCCCTTCATTCACTAGCTTCACTGCTGACTATAGAGAGGCGCCTCCTATTGTGTTGTTTGATGGTATCTACTGCACATATACAGTTTCAACCACCAGCCTAAACAAAACTGAGGTAGATATCAGGAAGAATGTGAGAGACTTTTTTTTCTGTTTGCCTTCCTCTGGATCAAATAACAATTAACAAATAATATTAAATAGTCCACATTAAAAAGATCAATAGAGATCTAAAAAGGTTGAACTTGATGGACTAACTCTTTATTCATCCTCCAATACTATACTATTAATAATTATTTAATCAATAATTTAATTAATAACTATTCCGCATATTGCAGATCAGAGGAGATCTTAACAGGTTAAACTTGATGGACTGAAAGTCTTTTTTCAACCTTAATTACTATGCAACTATGTAACTGTGAGTGCTAGAGAGGACCCGCAAAGGGGTAAAGTCCCACCCGTAGCACTCTAAATGCACATATGCACACACTACTGTACTTTTATTAACAGGGAAAGTGATGTTAGGTCTTAGAATTAATAGCACAACATTCTCAAGCTCGCAAATCGGCCCCAAAAAATACTTTATTTTATGTTCAATTTTTGTGTTATATCGATCCCAGCAATCAATTTGTTAATACATATACTGTAACTCGCATGTAATAAAATATCATATTTATGGCTTTATCAATATTGCATTACATCTGGAATGTGGGTCTGATCATAACTCCTAACTGAACCCCGTAAGACTTTGGAAATCCCACCTCCATTTTTCATTGACCTAATTCTGACGATCACCGTTGCCATTGGCTCCATTCCAACTCGTAACTACGAGTTAGACTAATTGATCATGTTCACAACGAGCGACAAATGGTTTACTGGTTTGCCTCTCAAGCCCGTAACTCGCACCCTGTTTTAATTTAATAGCACCATAAATTCTCAACTCTTAAAGCTCACAGCCGTTGTGGGTCTTACATTGCACATACGAGCTTCAAATTTTATGTGGCCGTATATGACAGCTCTTATACTGAATATAAGTGGCAAAATAAGCAAGTCAAACCAAAATAAATCATATTAGTAACCAAAATATTCTACAAAAGACTAACTTTGATTCAATGTTAAAAAATATTTTGGATTTCACTGGTCCTTTAACTGATCAAACCATTGATAAGTTGCACTATGACATCAGTGGAGAAATAAAGTCTTTAATCCATTAAGCTTAAAAAAAGTCAAGTTTTCGAGTCTCTATAGAAAACAAATGGCTTCACAATCCTTATAAGACAGCTAGCAGAGGGGAATATTTACTTGTAATGCGACATTTATTCCATAACACAATAGGTTGCAATCAAATCCTTCTTAGCCATTAAAAGAAATCCTTCTTAGCCATTAAAAGGTATCATCTATGCTGAAATAGTTTATTTGTTATTCTAAGGCTAACATGATACCACACCTTATTGTAAATATGGAATATTATTAAAGGTTAAAAGCTGTGTATATATTTTCTATATTGTAGGATTACACTGTAGGCAATAATAGTGTATCTAAATGTGTGTTAGCCCTAGCATTAGCTTAAGACTCTAGCAAGAGAACCTTATTGATTGCCCAGACCTTTGTATAAAAAGTCAGGCAGTTCAAGATATTGTATGCTGTTTATTAGAGATGTTGTTCTCTGATACAAACAATGCTGTTATTGACTGTTTTGACAATGCAGGGTTCTTAACCAGCACTATTTATAGTAAATCTGGAGGCGTTGAATATATAACTACCAATCTAACCACTGTTTTTCTTTTCCTCTTAAAAACTGTAACGAGCTAAAGGAAAGTGTATTGTACAAAAATATATAAATAAGTCAAAATCCATATATAATATATAGCTATAAAATATTATAAAAATAATGTACACATTTCCAAAACATGGTTTATTTTATTAGCAATTATGGTTTAACAAGTTGCAATGTTTCCTCCAAGGTATAAAGATGGGAAATGTAATAATAATTCACAAGAATAATGTGATGGAATGACATGGAAACACTTGGATATTCTGCATTGTTAGAAATGCAATTATAATCTGGAGAACAATGTCACGTTCTCTAACTGTATGCTTTTACAACATTAGAGTCCTATACGTTTATTAACCTTCTTATTTTTGTAGTGGGAATACTAAACCTACAGAATCTCACACTTTCAAACTGTCAATTAAAAAAAACACCTGTAAGGATTTTCTATTTTCACGTTCAGAGCTGTTAGTCAAGACACCATAATAGCTTTGCAGAATTGCCCGCTCCCTCAATGATCCTGTAATATTTACCGTTATAGACCATACAATAAAAATATGAGCAAAAAATGAATTTTCTTGTTCTTGACTATGAAATCTTTTTTTTTTTAACTCTTTATTTTGTATTTGTTTTACGTCAAAAATGTAAGTACGCCAATAGGGAAGAAGAAGAGAAAAGGAAAAAGAGGAAAGAGGCCTGTCTTATGCATTGAACGTTAGTTCCTCTTGTTCTGACACAATATTGGATTTCCAAGAGGAGCATGACCCCCGATTTTAGTTGCTTCAGGAAGTCTGCTTAGCCACATTAATCAAACTCTCTCAAAGATGTTTAATGTTCCAACTGGAAGAGTCTTGGGAACATTCCTTCACTTTGCCTACGACTTATTCTATTCTGTATATGTTTTGTAGCTTCCAATACTGGGCAGTTGCTGTGTGTGCCGCTAATGTAATTTATTAATTTACCATCTTATTGGGCCTCCTGGGAGTGGGAGGAGGTCTTATTTTGGTTCCAGGTGAAATGGCCTACTAATACATCCTTTGATCAAGTGCTTAATTAGTTTCCACACATTTGTATCTTTGGAGAATCCTACCAGAGGTGCTTAAATGTTCCTACTTGGGAGGAGCTTTTCCAACAAAATGGATTAGTTTATTCACAAAGATTAAAAAGTAATTACCGGGTATAAAACCATCTGTACAACATATTATAAGGCAGTACAAATGGAGCATTTATGTCAACCCATTTGACCAAATCTAATAGTTTCCCCACTATTTTACTATCGTACATAAGAATATCTGAAATAGTCATGTGCGTTCTAGTAGTGAGCAGTGAATTAAGTCAGACAAAGTCAGGTTTGGCTTCTAAGTGATCCGACCATGAGATAGAACCTATTGAGGGAATCAAGGAATTTGCACTTCATTAACAAAAAGCATAAATATCCTTGGAATATGTGTCGTGCTTTATTTCCTGTGGTATTTCCTGGCAGTTTCCAATAAGGTTAAACAAGGTTTACTAAGTATTTTTCTTCCTAGAAAAGACACTTGTATAACATATAAAGCATAATCTTTTAAAAAGATGATGTCAGATATTGAATTCCATGTCCATTTAAATTCAGGGTGAATTTTTGCACTTTTCTCACGCCCTTTTGGTGTGGAATCATATTATTTGAATCAAAAATCCATGTGGTTTCAAAATGAAGTACAGCAATTATGAAATACCAGCCATCTGTTAATATATTTTGCTCCCCATTATCTTCCTACACCTGTGAAACTATGTTATTGAGTATACATTATTCTTAACATTGCCTAAGTGTCTAGGAATTATTTATATTTTTACCTTTATGTTGACTATGCACATCTTCTGGCATTCTTTATATATTTCAAACTCTCTTTTTGACATATCTTAAATATGTGCTAGTTATATATTCCTGCTTACTCTTTTTGCTTATCCAGGAGTTGGTAATGTCAGTGTTTGAATGCCGAACAGAGACCAAGATTTATGGATTTCCCTGCATGTACGTAGATACATATATAGATGAGGCAATGAAAATGAGGTAGTGATTGACTGACCAGTGAAATTCTGAAATCCTTAGTGGGCTGGCAGTGATTTTAGAAGACACGTTTGCAGGATGCATCCACTTCCACTATCAATCCGAAAGTGGTTCTAACTAGCTAAATGTATCCTGGAGATTTACATCAATATGGCAGACACATCAGTGGTATATGTGTCAAAGAAATACAGTGTAACTATAAAGAGGATATAGGGTAATATTGTTTTTTACAATGGATAAATGTATTATCCGGATGGAGAACAATGTCATATTTTAATTACTTCACAACATGGCATTGCATTTCACCCTATACATTTGATAATTTATCATGTCATATTTGGTACTAACATCATAACTAAATTATTGTAGAATAAATCTAGTGAAGTAAAAGTGATGCGTTTAATGCCTGAGTAGCATTAGAATACAATATATCAATAACACTTCTTGGTCAAGGTGTAAAATAAAAGCTAATATATGTCCTTTAAACAAATAAAATATATTGATGTTAGATTGGATAAACGGCAAAACAAAATCTTTGATCGGTGTAAAGTGAGATGTATGGCTATATGGTGCGGAGCAGGTCCTGATCCCACAATATTTATAAGATATTGTATAGTTCAGCGAGTTCAAAATTCCAGGTCACATGAGGAATATGACATAATGGCAAATAAAGGCAAATCTCTTTGTCAGAAAGATATCTGCCTCGCTCATATGAAATTATTTGAATTCATATTTTTCTAAAGATTTGCCCAATTTCACCTGTCTGAATTTCTCTAGTTGGATATTTCATGTAAATGACAAGATGTGTGATGTGCAGGTGAAGATGCTGATTATGATATTGTGTAGATGAGGAGGCAGAGCTCTATAGTTCGGGTTATGATTTGTAACCCACTGTGAGAAACTGGTCTACTGCAGGCATGCAGCAAACATCTCCAAGTACTATATATATATATATATATATATATATATAGTATAAAAATAGTACATTTGTGGTCACATTTGAATGCCTAAAACAAGTTAAAAACAACTTTTTTCCAGCACAGAATTCTGAGATATACACTTATCCCACTGCATTCTGGGAACCTGGACAGGGACATGCAAATTTACCCCAAAGGCTTTGCTCTCGCAATCATTAACCATTTTAAACATGGCTTCCTTTAAGCATATGCCCGCTGTATTACACCGTTTTTTGCCAAGCTCAGGATGGATTATACCCAAGCCAGGAGTCACACCCACGTACAGCTGTTTCAAGGTTACTGTCTCTCATCAGTGTGGGGGCCAGTTCCTTAGCTTGTGTAGTAGGTAAATTTGATGAACAGGTAGTTTACCACAACAATCATTTATAATATGGTGAGCAAAAGTGCGATAGAAGCCTCCACCGTACAGTAGTACTGTAAATAAATAGTACATTTGTGGGCACATTTGCATGTCCCTGCACAGGTTCCCAGAATGCAGTGTAATAACTGTATTTCTTTCAAATGTGAACACAGATGTACTATTTATTTACTGTACTACTGCACAGTGGAGGCTTCTATCGCTCTTTTGCCCACCATAAATTAAATGATTGTTATATATACTGAGGTTATGGAGATGTATCAACCAATTGGACATCATTTGGTGGATGGAATGCATGTATCTGAATATGAGTTGGGCAATATAACACTAAATACATCTCCGAGGAGCTTCAGAAAAATGGAGAAGGGAGTGGAGAGACTTAATAGAGAAAGGAAGAATGTTTATCACTGCTATACTACATGTGTGTGCAAACTTTCAGTTCTCTTTTTGCAGTATAGAATGCGTTCTTTGTTGTTGCTCTTATGAAGTAAGAGCCCACAATCAGCTGTTCATGTTTTTTTAAAGGTCCAGAAGAGTTAATACTTTTGGAGCCTTTTATCAGTGTGTGCTATTATTTGAAGTTATGTTGATATGTTCCACGAAACCTCAACTTAAGTGCTTTGAGTAAATATTAACAGCCTTATTAAATTGTGATTCGTCCAATTAAAACGGCATCTATATAGGCACATAGCATTTTATTTTTACAGAAGTTGTTAGTGAAGACCTTGCTTTTGGATAGAAGTTCACTAAGTAAAAACTTCTGTAAAATAATATTATCTGTGCTGATATAGAGCCCTATTCAATTGGCCGAATTGCAATTTAATAAGGCTGTAAAGGTCGATAGTTTAATAGTTGGTCTATTATATTTAAGAAGTTCACCCATGGATACATTGCTAGAAGGTACGCATATGTGCACATATCTAGCATTTCTTAATTTACTCTTGAAAATGTAAGGGTGTTTAACAAAAAAGCCAATACAAAACAAATGCATTTGCATGGTGGGTTGTACATACTAAAGAGTGAAGTATCATTGATGTCTGGGAGATCTTTGTAATATAATATTCAGAATAATATAACAATGGAGACATTTTCTGAGAGTTTTCCAACATTTTATCCTTGAATACATCTAGCCCCAAGATTACTTTTCTTTATAGAAAATAGGTATATCACATATATAGTTGGCACTCCTTGCCAGCAACTGAGGACCCTCGCGAAGCGAGGGCCTCAGTTGCTGGCTTGGAGCGCCGCAGGCGCTCCATGCCAGCATTTGAGGACCTCGCAAAGCGAGGTCTTCAGTTGCAGCAACTGCGACCCTTGCAAAAAAAAGTTTACGTCGCAACACATTACGACACTCGCAAACAACATACGACACACGTTCACACACATTACGACACTCGCAAACAACATACGACACACGTTCACACACATTACGGCCTCGCAACACTCGGACGCAACTTGCGAACATTACAAAATTACAAACACAATACATACACACAGCACATACATAAAAACCTTACCTACACAAACAGGAAGCACCCAGGACCTCAAAAATGCAACTTACAACTTAATTGCACTCAAAATAAAAGAGTTTAGACAATAAATAGTTTGTTAAGCGACACAAAAAATGGCCGACGAATAAAACGAAAACGAGGCTACACACGCAAACACCATACGAGACACGTTACCACACATTACGACTTCGCAAACATCGGACGCAACACGCCGACATACAAACATTTAAAACTTAACAAAGACACACAACAAACACATAAAAAGCTTACCTACAGCAAGAGGAACCAGCCAGCACCTCAAAAAAACAAGTTACACCTACATTTTAATCAAAATAAAACACTTTAGACACTAATACCATCGCTAAGCGAGAGAAAAAATGGCCGACGAACAAAACGAAAACGAGGCTTCAGACGTAACTATACTACACTTACTCGCAATAATGAAACACATACTATGCGGAACGTATCACAATCATATTAAACACCATTTTGAACAGTAATACGCAGAAAATGGCGGATGGAACGCAAATTGTAAGCTGGAACGCAAATAGCGCATGCGTATTGCGTTCTAACGGTCTCACTTTCCAGAACTTTCTACAAGTTTATAAATACTGCCTATTTCACACACAAAAATACATTTCTCCTCAGGTGATGAACGGAGTGACTTCTGAGATAACTGCTGCTTTTACTTCAGAAGACAATTCTTTACTAATTTACTACTTTGCATTGTGCAAATTACAACTGAGAGGTAAGCTATAATATATTACATTTTATTATCAGGACAGGTCAAACAAATAAAAAAAAAATATAGCATTTATGTAGTGACATGTATGGCACATTTATGTGTATAGGCTCCAAAAAAAATACGGTTCATTTAACAAAACAACAAAAAAACATAATTCAATATTAAACAGAGGTTTATGTATATTGACATGTGACACGCACATATATGTATAGAATGTATAGTGACATCTGACACGCACATATATGTCTATAATGTATAGTGACATCTGACACGCACATATATGTCTATAATTTATAGTGACATCTGACACGCACATATATGTCTATAATGTATAGTGACATCTCACACGCACATTTCTGTGTATTGCCCCTTCATAGTGACATGTGACACGGACATATATGTGTATAATGTATAGTGACATCTGACACGCACATTTATGTGTATTGCCCCTTCATAGTGACATGTGACACGCACGTATATGTGTATAATGTATAGTGACATGTGACACGCACATTTATGTGTATTGCCAATGCAACAAAATTAGCTTAAAACAAAATCAGTAAACAACTACATTTAAATGACATTATATGTCATGTATACTGATATGTCACACGCACATATATGTATATCATCTATAGTTACATCTCACACACAGACATTTATGTGTGTTGGAAAAAAAAAATATAAGGTTAATTTAACCATTTAAATATGAGTCATGTATACTGATATGTCACACGTACACAAAATAATTACATTAAACTATGGAATGTGCTTCATGTATGTGACGTGTGTAGCCCCCAACAAAAAATAAGGTTAATTGAAAAAAATTACACAACTATATTTAAATTACATTCCTTTACTGCAATTCAATAGATCATATAAAGCTGAATCGTTTTATTTCTTTGAATATTCAAACAGACTCTGCATCAATAGCGTCTCTCAACAATTTGCACCGTGCACTGTGAAGCACAATCCCTTTTAAAGAACACCAACAAAGAAGAAGAGGTAAGATACAACAAGACATTACATGCTCAAAAGGCCATGCTTTGCTAGATGAAAAATTATAAATATACAAATAACTATTTCACTTTCTTTTTCAAAGAGACACTACAAGAAGACCGGCGGATTAAGATTGGCAGGAGGGGACCGTCTGTCATTCAAAACTTCAAGCAAGGTAAAGTATTAAGTATAAACAAGAAATAACCATGAGCCTTATTCAATTGCAACTTCCTCAATTGAATAGGGCTCTATATAAGCACATAACATATTTTTTATACAGAACTTTTTAGTTACTGAATTTCTAACCACAATCAAGGTTTTCAATAACTAAAAAATTTGCTCAATAAATATGTTATGTGATTATATAGAGCCCTCTTCAATTGGCAAAATTGCAATTCAATGAGGACCTATATATCTTTAATGGCCAAGGGCCTCACTCAAATGTGATTTGCCCATTTCAATAGGGCTCTATATAAGCACAGAGCATATTTTTTAAACGAAATTTTAAATACAAGTTCACTAAATACAAAATTCTGTTACAAAATATGCTCTGTGCTGATATTGAGGTCTATTCCATTGGCCAAAACACAATTAAATGAGGAGCTCACAATATAACAAATGCAGTAACCAAAGGCCCTCATTCAATTGCTATTTTGCACAATTAAATATGCCTATAAATAAGCACTTTTAGGCCCTTATTCTATTTTAACAAATATATGTGATGTGCTTATTTACAACCCTATTCAAATTTCTACATTGCAATTCAATTACGGCCTTAGAGTACTATTACATTGTAAAAAATGCAATTGAATGAGGGGCAAACTATGCAACATATGGTACACACAAAGGCCCTCATTCAATTGCAATTTGCCCAATTAAATAGGGCTCTAAATAACAACATAACAATTTCTTTAAAATAAGGTTTTAGTTACTAAAAAGATATCAAAAATAAAGTTTTTCAATGACTAAAAACTTATTTAAAAAAATATGCTATGTGCTTATTTAGGGCACGATTCAATTAGCCAAATCGCAATTGAATGAGACACAAACTGCTACACACAAAACAGAATTTCTTATTCAATGTTTAACAACCTATAAGCCTTACAAAGAAGCAAAAATAAGAATAACAAAAGTGTTGTGCACCTAATAGCATTGTACAAAAAATCACACAAACTCATAGCAAACTACATTAACATTCTTCTTTAATGTTTAACAACCTATAACCAGTACAATCAAGAAGAAATAAGTTTTGCACAAGTGCTGCGCACCAAATAGGATTGTCAAAAACTAACACAAACACATAGCAAACTACATTAATTATATTATTTCATGTTTCACTAACTATAAGCATCCCAATAAAGGTTAAATAAGTATACCACAAGTGGTGTGCACAAAACAGGATTGTACAAAAAATAACATAAACACATTTTATTTAATATATCACAACCCACAAGCCTTACTAAGAACCTTCAATAAGAATAACAAAAGTTGTCGGATTGTACAGAAAGTAAAAAAAAACAAAGATAGAAAAAAATAACCATAACTCATACAATACAGTCAAATTAATACATTTTTAAATTATTTAAAAGACATTTCACTCAAACAACATTTTCTATTTTATATTACAACAGATACTGCGTGAAGACAATCGGACGAGGACTTTTTCCACAGGACCGGACCATCGGACGAGGACTTGGACTAGACCAGCAGACGAGGAATTTCAACACAGGACCAGACCAGCAGACGAGGAATTTCAACACAGGACCAGACCATCGGACGAGGACTTTCACCAACGGACCACAACATCGGACGAGGGATATCGCCACAGGACCACAACATCGGACGAGGGCTATCTCCACAGGACCACACCATCGGACGAGGACTTCCAACAGAGGACCACACCATTGGACAACGATTTGGAACCGAGGACCAACAAACATTCGGATTTAAATCACACTTCAACCAAGGTAAAGTATAATAAGTACTAAAGTATAAAACTAAAGAAACTGCTTTCAGTTGCATCTGTGTCAACAGAAAAATACAATAATTAATTTACTATCTCCCTTATTTTATTTAAATTGCTACTATGCAATACATAGCTCAATAACCACATCACTTTTTTTTGTAGCAAAGAAGTTTTGCAGTGGTAAATATCTATCCACAAACAACGTTTTTAATAAATAAAACCATTATTTGAAAAAAATATGTTACATGCTTATTTACAGCAGAATTCCATTGGCCAAATTCTTAGCCAGTGAGGACAGGAATTATAAATTTAACTAAATATAAATGATACATTAATGATTTGCCTTTTAATTCACCAATTGTGCACAAGAATCTTTAACAGGAATTACAATTTTAAATATACACAATTACATTTATTTTTTTTCCTTTACAGATTAATATGGCTGATAACGAGACCAAAGAAGAGAAGAAAAGACGTCAAACTAGAGAAAGACAAGAGAGATGGGCCGCCCAGCAGACACCGGAGGAGAAAGAAATTCGACGAGAAAAAGAACGCAAAAGACTTGCAAATAAAAGAATATCAGCTGCAAAAATGAAAGATACAACCAAAAAAAATAAAAAAATTATAAAGCATTTACAAACTGTTCCTAAAACATCAGATGACATTTTACAACATACCACTCAAGACAGACCAAAAAAAGCAACTACAAAAACAAAGCATTTACAAACTGTTACTAAAAACTTACAGGACATTTCAACCAAACAAGTCCAACATATACCAAGAAAATCTACGAAAAAAACTAAACATTTAGAACCTGTTGTTGAAACATTTCATGACTTTTCATCTGATGAATATGAAAGTCAACATCCAATATGCTTTGCAAATTGTCCTTTACTGAAGTCTTTAGCAGTAGAGGTTCATAGTTGTGGGGACATGACTACTCAATGTCAATTTTGTGAGGCTTATTATTTTAAACAGGAGAGACCCCGAGATGGACAATTTATTAGTTGTTGTCAAAAAGGAAAGTTCAAACTTCCACAAAGGAAACAATTTCCAACCTATTTACAAAATATTATCACTGAACCTACTTTTCCAAATTACAAAAATTTTAAGACAAACATAAGATCCTACAATAGTGCCATATCATTTGCATCTATGGGGGCAACATTGGCTGCTAATGTACCAGGACATGGTCCTTACTGTTTTAAAGTCCAAGGACAAATTTATCATCGGACTTCACATTTACATCCAGAGGAAGGAGAGCAAAGAAAATTCGCTCAACTATATGTCCTAGATACAATGGAAGCTGTTGACCAACGTATGCAGATGGAAGAAAATAAAAAATGCTTACCCAGTGTTTTTATAGAACTAAATAACATTATGGACAACAATCCCTACAGTAAAGCTTACAAAAAATTGGCAGAAGTAGAAAATGAACAACTACTTCATGCAGAAAGACATCAATTACCCATGCCAAAGGTTAATATGGTGCTTAAAAGAGACAGACATACTGATAAGCGTCGTTATAACTTGCCAACATCAAATGAGGTTGCAATGGTCTTTCAGAATGATGAAGGAGAACCACCATTTCAAAGAGACATTAGAGTATATCCCAGAAATGAGGACCAACCATTTATTAATATTAATATCTTAAGTCCAAATTTAGATCCAATGACATATCCCATCTTTTTCCCACACGGAGAAGCAGGTTGGCAACCAAAATTAACCCTTCCCAGTTACCCAAATGCTAAAGCCAGAATCCGAAATAATGTTTCTATGCTTGAATTTAAAGTTGCTCAAATTGCCATTAGAGATGAATTTAATCCAATTTTATGTGGTGGGAAACTAACACAACAATGGATTATTGATTCATATTTGCAAGTTGAGGCAAATAATTTAAACTTTATAAAATATCAACAAGATAAACTACGTGTAGAACAATATTGTGGACTCATGGACTATGTTGCTGACGTGGCTACAAGCAGAGACATGACAGCTGGCAAAGCCATCATTTTACCATCTTCCTTTCAAGGATCTCCTCGAAATATGAGAGAAAGATACAATGATGCTATGGCTATTGTGACAAAATTTGGAAAACCAGATTTATTTGTGACATTTACATGTAATCCACAATGGCCAGAAATTAATCAAAATCTACTTCTTGGACAAAGTGCTTCAGATCGACCAGATTTAGTAGCCAGAGTTTTTAAGATAAAATTAAATGAATTAATACGTGACTTCACTATAAATCAGTTATTTGGCAAATGTCTTGCTTATGTATATACCATTGAATTTCAAAAAAGAGGCCTTCCACATGCACATCTTCTCATAATACTTCAAGAGAAAGATAAATTAGATACTTCGGAAAAAGTGGATGCAGTCATAGTTGCTGAACTACCAGATCCAGAACTATATGGTAGACTATATGAGATTGTTACTCATCGCATGATTCATGGACCCTGTGGAGACCTTAATCCACAATCACCATGTATGGAAAATAATCAATGTTCAAAAGATTTTCCAAAAGATTATAGAGACAAAACATATGCAAATTGTGATGGATATCCACTTTATAAAAGAAGAGAAGGAGATAGTGCCATTATTCGTGGAAAAAAAGTGGACAATAGATATGTAGTACCCTACAATCCACATTTACTCATGAAGTACAACGCCCACATCAACGTAGAAGCCTGCACTTCCATCAAATCCATTAAATATGTCTACAAATATATTTACAAAGGTTACGATGCAGCTACTGTAGTCGTCAAAAGTGCAGACAACCCTGAAAGTAGTGAGTTAGTACATGATGAACTTGCATCTCATGTAGATGCTCGCTATGTTAGTGCGCCAGAAGCTATGTGGCGGCTTTTAAAATTTGAAATGCATGATAGATCACATGCAGTATATAGGTTAGCAGTACATTTGCCACAACGACATTTAGTCTATTTCCATGCTGGAAATGAAATGAATGCATTGGCCCAAAGTGAAGATCGTCACACTACACTAACTGCATGGTTTGCATTAAATTCCACTGATGCTCAAGCAACACAATACTTATATATTGAAATTCCATATCACTATGTTTTTGTGAATGGATTATGGAGAGCAAGAAAAACCAGAGGCAATAAAATAATTCCACGAATTTACACAGTCAGTCCAAGAGATGTTGAACGATTTTGCTTACGGATATTACTTTTAAATGTTCCAGGAGCACAAAGTTTTGAACAATTAAGAACTGTTAATGACATTGTATATGAATCCTTCCATTTAGCTGCAAGAAATAGAAACTTACTCGCTGATGATACAGAGTGGGAAAGATGTTTAGAAGAAGCAGCACAATGTCAAATGCCACGACAGATGAGAGAACAATTTGCTTTTATTTGTATCTTCTCAAATGCTCCAAATGCATTAGCTTTGTGGGAGACTTTTAAAAGTAATATGGCTGAAGACTTTATGCGACGATACAATGAACCCATTGCACACTTAAAAGCTTTAATGGAAATTCAAGAAGTCTTTTTAACTCATGGATTAAGTTGTGCAAGTTTTAATTTGCCTGATCCAGGTCTAATAGATGACATTAACTTTGAAGACTATGACATTCAACTACAAGCAGAAAGAACAGAAGAAAGACTTGCAACTTTAAATACACTACAATTGCAAGCATTTCATGCCATTAAAAATGCTATAGATGATGACATGGTGACAGAGCGTTATTTCTATCTTGATGGACCTGGCGGATCAGGGAAAACATATTTGTACAATTTATTAATGAGTTCAGTACGAGCACAAGGACAAATAGCAATGGCGTTTGCCACTACTGGAATTGCTGCACTTTTATTAGAAGGTGGAAGAACTGTTCATAGTGGATTTAAACTGCCAGTGCCTATTTTGAAAAATTCTGTGTCAGATATTCGCATGACATCCTTACAAGCAAAGAAATTGAAGAAATGTAAATTAATTATAATAGATGAGGCCACAATGATGTCATGCTATGCCCTCCAATGTATTGACCGTTTGCTTCGTGAAGTCATGGATAATATTTTTCCATTTGGTGGAAAGGTAATTTTGTTGGGTGGCGATTTTAGACAAACATTACCTGTCGTTGTACATGGAAATCGAACAGACATTATTGAAACATGTATAAAGTCAAGTACAGTATGGAAACATTTTACCCATCTTCAACTGCAACAAAATATGAGATCAGAAGGCCAAACTGATTTCAATGATTGGCTTATTAAAATTGGAGAAGGCAGAACAGAAAAAATACTACATTTACCTGACGACACTGTAGAGATCCCACCTCATATGATTTGTCAACAAGATATTATATCGGCTATATTTGAAGGGAGCATAAATAACGAAGAATATTCTGAGCTTGCCAACCAAGTTATACTGACGTGTAAAAATAAAGATGCATTAATACTCAATAATGAAATCTTAAAAAAAATTAATGCACCACAAAGAAATTATCACAGTGCTGATTCTGTACTTGCTGATGACAATGAAAGTCAGGCAAACTTTTCAACTGAATTCATTAACTCTTTAACTCCTTCTGGAATGCCACCACATATTTTGCAGCTAAAGAAAGGTGCAATTATCATGTTACTGCGAAATATGAACCCCAAAAAAGGCCTATGCAATGGCACAAGATTAATTGTTCAACAATTAAAGGACCATTTTATAGATGCTGAAATTTTAACTGGGACCCATAAAGGAGAGAGAGTTTTCATACCAAGAATAGATTTAGCACCAAGTGAAAGTAGTCTCCCTTTTATACTTCAAAGAAGACAATTTCCCATTATTATGGCATTTGCCATGACCATTAATAAATCACAAGGTCAAACTTTCAAATCTCTGGGTATTTACTTGGAAGAACCAGTTTTTGCACATGGTCAATTGTACGTTGCGTTGTCACGGTGCAAAAATCCACAGGCTATTAAAGTTTACATTGAAAACAATGAAAGTCAAGGTGATTTATTAGAAGATGGACGTATTTTTACTAAAAACATTGTCTACTATGAAGTACTATAACTTTGCAGGATACAAATTCAAGATGCAAACATTTTTTAAAACCATTGCAAAATACATAACAATTAGTTGTTTAATTCAGTCATAATTAATGAAAGTACTGTTTAGGAATGATTCGCCTCACAAAATACTTGCCTTGCATTGTTAGTAAAAATGATGTTAAAATGTTAAGTCACTATGTAAATGTTTCTAATGTTACAAGTTTAAAAAATATATTTGCAAGTTATTTCATTCAACAGATTACAAAGTGGATGTTAACAGGTCAAGCACCTTTTAAGTCACAATGTAAATATTGTCTGTTATCTTAAGATTACTAACTACATTAATGTTTATCGGCAGTTTATGTGCTCAGTAATGAATTACTTTAATTACGTACGTTTTAAGCAGAGTTTTACTGTATGCCTTCCTCTACATTCAATGTATATTCAAGTTAACAATTATTGTGATAGAAATTGCATGTTAATACTGATTAATTTAAATGTCAATTGTTTTTACATTCAAATGTTAATACTTTTAATAAAAAATTAGGTTACAAAATGTATTCACTATGTTCCTGTTTATAATGTTTAAAATTATACAAATGTTTTGTCAACTTCTAAACTTACATAAAAAATAAAGTTAAAGTTTCAAAATATATACTTTGAAGGTTATTGCTTACATATATTTTAAACTTCATGTTAAAATTCGCAACGTTTCAAGAAGGCTTTTTACTTTTTGCTTTCCTATTCATTCAATGTATATTAAAGTTAACAATTCTTCAGATACAAATTACATTTTAAAAAACCATTACATCAACATTTTACTAAAATACACGTTTATATTAAAATACTTACAAGTGTCAAAAATATATGTTAATAACTAAACAACTTGACAAACATATACATCACATTGCCGTCATTTTTTGACGGGCAAGTCGCTAGTTGATTAATAAGATGCAGATCTCCAATTCCATGTCAACATATTTGTTAGGCTAGTATTTATTAGGCATCATATTTGTCATATGAGCTATTATACCAATAAAGATATAAATTCTAAGCACAAGTGCAAACCAAACAACACAGTCACAAAAATATATTGACCCCAACGTTAATTTATAAAGCAGTAGCAGCAATTTATGAATCAGTTGCTTGAATTTAAGAAGCAGTTTAAGTAATTTATGATTCCAATGTATGCAGCACTTGCACCAAATTACAACTACCGGCTCTAATTTATGCAGGATTGGCTGCTATAGAAAAGTACTGATTGCATTATTGATCCTTCATATCCATACATTGGTTGTGTAAAATTATATATTTTAGTGGATTAAGAAAATAAAAAAAGGGTTTTGTCAGTAGTGTCCTATAGTGGTTGCACTATTTAAATATAGGCTGTATGAAAAGGAGGAAAAGTATTCAAGAATTACATTAAATGAGACCCATGTTAATCAGAAATCTTTTGTTTTTAGACCCATTCTTTAAGTCTAAAACAAGGTAAGCAAAAAACTAGTAGAATATTACACATTCATTCAAGATTATTTTGATTCAGTAGTCATGCTAAAGTTGAACATACAAGCTGCTAGGTTTTTGTTAGCTATTTGTTGTTGTTTAGTTGCTCAGTCGTATCTGACTCTTAGTGACCTTATGGACTGCAACATGCCAGGCACATCTTGTGTCTGGTTCTGCTCATCCATGAGGTTTTCATGGCAAAGATACTGGTGTAGGTTGCCAGTTTCTTGTCCAGTGGACAGTGATTTGTCTGACCTCTCTGCTATGACTTGTCTATCTAGGGTGACCCTGCATGGTATACATAAAATACACAAGCCCATTCACCACGACAAGGTAGCAGCCCAGAAGGAGGTTAGCTATTTAGGTGTTGGTTACAGGTTATCTATTTAGGTGTTTCCTACAGGAGCACTGTAGACCAGGGGCGTAGGACCTGGGGGGATAGGGGGGACAAATCCCCCACCCCAGATCAAATGAATAGGGACACAAAAAATAGCAAAATTAAGCAGTATGTCTTTGCCACAAAAGCTTTGACGCATAATATATATATACTAGCGAATTGCCCGTCAAAAAATGACGGCAATGAAATTGTAAGTGAGCTAATGCTGTTTGGTGTATACTAATAAAATAACTAATAGATTAATAAATGAATATACTTTACATATTTTGAAGTAATGTGTTGAAGAGCTGTCAATGTGTTTTGATGTTGCTGCAGCATTAGTGGTGTGGAGCTGCTGTGTAAGCGTGCTGAATGTGTGCAGTGTAATAGTGTGCTCGCGCAAGACCAAACCGTTAGCGTACTCGTGTACTTCCGCATTGTTCTAAAATGGCGGGTAATGTGTGGTATGCGTCTGTAGCGGAATATCCGTAGGTGTTTTGTGGTGTTTTGCGTGTTTCTTGGGGTGTTTTGCGTGTTTAGTGTGTTGTAGCCTCGTTTTCGTTTTGTTCGGCGGCCCGCAAGCGTGAGCAATGCTCACAACTATATATGTGATACACACACACACATTATATACACACACATTATATATATATATATATATATATATATATATATATATACACACACACACACATTATACACACAAACACAATACACATATACACACACACACACACACACATTATATATACACACATACACACACACAATATACACACACATTATATATATACACACACACACAATAAGATGGAGATGAGGCACATATACAATGACTGACTGTAATGTGCCGTGCAATATATGTTATACATGCACATATAGGTGTATGCACTGACTGTATATCTGTACACACACACACAAACACACACACTATATATACACACACACTATATATACACACAGTATATATATATATATATACACACACACACACTATATATACGCTATATATATATATATATATATATATATAAAAAAACACACAGTATATATATATATATATATGTATATATATATATATATATATATACACACACATATACTGTGTGTGTTTTATTTATATATATATATATATATATATATATATATATATATATATATATATATATATATACATATACTGTGTTTTTTTTTTATATGTATATATATATGGTTTTGTTCCTGCCATGACCTGTACACTATATACAGAGAGCAGACATATAGTTTAATGCACAAATACACAATATTTTCAGTATATTTTAGTAAATCTCTGTGTAATTTTGTAATTTTTACTGAAGATAAACAAACACAATGTTGATATACTTTAAATTAAAAAGTCAGTGAGTAATTACAAAGTGATTGATCAGGGAGGCATCTTGTGCTCTTCTACACGTTTATATTAATAGACCCAACATGTGTCCTGCTGTGTAACCACCCCTTGTGTATCACACATGGCATATAATAACATACTGCAGAAAAGACACACACACAACCAGCTCCCTGCTTTATATGTGCTTGTTATCATCATCCAGTATAATGACAGCATGCTTCCCATGTCATACTTACCAGTTCCTGTCTTGCAACGTGCTTGTGAAGATGCATGCAGAAAAAAGCGCATGCGCAATACGAACGGGAAAGAGCAACTGCGCAGAGGCGTTCAGGCACGCACACGTGCGGTGACGTATACTTGGTGTTGCTGCGCGTGCACTGGCTAGGGAAATCGTGTACGCGCAGCGACGCTCGGGCGCTCCATGCCAGCAACTGGCAACAACTCACACTGTGCGGGGGTGAACCCGAACCGGGGACTGGGCGGCCCTGCGCGGGGCATTGTGGGGAGGACGTGGCTGCTCCATTGCAGCAACTGAGGGCCGCGGGCTCGCTATGCGAGCCCGCAAGCCTGAGCAACGGGCCGTACGCTGCTGGCAAGGGCCTCAGTTGCTGGGATCCATCCCACCAACTGAGGCCCGCAGCCCTCGCTACGCGAGGGCAGCGGGCTCGCTATGCGAGCCCGCAAGCGTGAGCAACGGCCCGTACGCTCACAATTATATATGTGATATATATATATATATATATATATATATATATATATATATATATATAAAGTTTTTGAGGGGGGCACTTCAATGCTCCAGATGCACAGCGGTAGATCCGCACCTACTTCCTGTCCTGGACTGGAATTATCCTCCCCAGGTTTTTGGGCCCCTACACCCATACTGTAGACAAGATTATTTAGAATGTGAAAATAAATAATACAACATCTTATTTATTACATGTTATTCAATTATGGTACTCTATGATCTGTCACAATAGAAAGATAAAAATTAAAAAGCTTATTCTAAAAAAACATTATGCCCATTATCAAGTGCCGTTATTCAAAATATCACAAATAAAAACAATGACAAAAGTATTTAAGAATTAATATTCTTAATATAATTTATTTTTCATGCAAAATTAGTTATGATTGGTGTATAAAGCCTGCACTTTTAAATATGAGATAGAAAATATGGTGCTAAAGAAGCCTTTTAAAGGAACAAGAAAAATACACTTTGCGAAGTATGTGCCAAACTAACAATATTAGCAGGAATGGACATAAGACATTTTTGGGAGGAAAATTTGATTTTCTGAAGACTCTTTATGTTTATAGGAATCAGTTTTATGTTTATTACATCACATCCTGAGAACTGAATCATGAGGGGGGGGGGGGGGTGTTTTTTAGCTATATGCAGAGTGGGAAGGCGACAACAGAGCCTTTGTTAAGATAATTGGATAAGCTTGAAATTGACACCACACCTCTCCCTATCACTGGCACAGAAGCAACCATATATCTCTTGCAGAGGGGTGTAGTAATTATAATTAAACTGAAATTTGCAACATCTGCCATACATGTTTAGTCGTTTACCGACCACAACATACCAGGCACATCTTTTGTTTTGTTGTGCTTATCCAGAAGATTATCTCTGCTATGACATGCCCATCTGGGGTGACCCTACGTGGTGTAGCTCACAGCTTCATTGAGGCGCACAAGCCCCTTCACCACTACAAGGTAGCAACCCAGAAGGGGTCAGTTAATGGTACGAAGAGGAAATGTTTAAAAATGTGATTGGATCCTCATTCAACAACATTAGATGTAATTTATCTGTGTAAACACACACGTTTGAAATTACATCTGTGTGCACATACATGTGTGTTTACGTGTGTGCAACTAATTCCAGCTTTTTCGGGACACTTTGCTTTGGTTCTATAAATTAATTGAAGATGTCTATATGCTCCATTTAGCCTCAATGTGTATCTTTCGCATCCAGTGATGTGACACATATCCTCTATGGGATTTACCGTCTGTTAAATATTCTGCACAGAGCTGTCTCTGTTGTAATTTTATGATTGGACTGTTTTCCACATTTTATCTTCACACTATTTCTTTCACCTATATATGCAAATCTGTAAATTAAACTGGACATTTTCTGCTCCTTGGTAAAATGGAATGATGTTAATATTATAGGGACTCTGTCATTCCAAAATCAAGTTTGTGTTGTCGTTCAGTCCTTCAGTCATGTCCGACTCTAGGTGTCTATATGGATCACAGCACACCAGGCACATCTGTCTTTGTTTCCCGTTGTGCTTATCTATATGGTTTTCATGGCAAAGATACTGGTTTCTCTTACCTCTCTGCCCCTCTTGGGTGACCCTACATGGTATAGCTCACAGCTTCATTGAAGTACACAAGCCCCTTCACCATGACAAGGTAGTGATCCAGAAGGGAAAGTGTGTTTTACGTTATTCCTCAATAGCCTCATTCAATTGCTGCGATTTTGAGATCCGGGGTTGCAAGTTATTTTCCTATTCAATTGGCTTCAGCTTGCGGGCTCTGATCGAGTTACGGGCTCCGAGCTGCGATTTATAGCGATTTGTCAAATCGCAAGTTACTTCCCTCCTAGCCTTTGAGCTTTCACGTCCGTAAGAGTTGCGATCGCTAAAATCGCAAATCACTATTCAAATGCTCCGACTTTCCCTCTCTAACCGCTCCATCAAGCCCGCAAATGGCTAAACTCGAACCACTGGTTAATGGTACCAAGGAGGTCTCGCAAAGGGCTTAATGACAAATTGGAGCACTTTAAAAACTAATAAAAAAGTAATCCTGTACTTTTATTAAGAGTGAAAGTAATGTTAGGTCTTAGAATTAATAGCACAACAATCTCAAACTCGCAAATCGGCAAAAATAAATACTTTTTCATGTTCAATGTTTCAACCACCAAGCCCGTAGGACTTTGGAATCCAACCTCCATATTTTATTGAAGTCCTACGGGCTTGAATAACAACTTCTTGGAGGTCATTCAAACCTGTAGCACTTTGGATGGAAATTAAACATGAAATAAAGTATTATATTTTGGCGATGTGGAGCTTGAGAATGCTGTGCTTTTAATTCTAATGTCAACCATTGTGTTTCCTATCATTTACAGTGCTGTATTGAATTTATATTGCATTTAAAGTGCTCCGATTTGTTGGGCTTGAACCACGAGTTACGGGCTTGCGTCCATGATCATGCTCAAGCCCGCAAATGCTACTGTCAGGAGCATGGTTCCGATTATCGCGACCAGCGCCTAAATTGCAGGCACAGCCAATTGAATAGCACCTTAAATCGGGCCCGCAGCAGGACCGCAAACGTAAGTTCTACTTTTTTAGACTTACGATCTCCAATTGAATGAGGCTCCAAGAAAATATGGCAATACAGGAGGTCCCTGGGTTCCAGACCACCCGACTTACAGCATTCCATATTTAAGAACAGGCACCCAAGGCTTTTTGTATGCGTTTGTTTTATGTTCTGGTTGTTTGAATTAAAATAAATAACACAATAGTTTCTGTATCTTCTTATTACAGTACAGGGGTATTATTATTATTATTATTATTATTGTTATCACAGTATTACACTGTATTATTACCACACTAGCGACTTGCCCGTCAAAAATGACAGTAATAAAATTTGAAGTCTGGCAATGCTGTTTGCCACACAATGGGAGCGTCTCCCACTCTACTTTACTGGCCTTGCGATGAACGCTTTTGGCGCTCATCACGGGCCTCGCAATGAGCACCTTTGGAGCTCATTGCGAGCCTCTCCCCTCCTCTACCTCACCCACCCTCTACTTGACGGGAGGCGCTAATTGCGAGCCTCTCCCCCTTCTATTTTACTGGTCTCGCGATGAGCGCCTTTTGCGCTCATCACGGGCCTGGCAATGAGTGCCTTTGGCGCTCATCACAGGCCTCGCAATAAGCGCCTTTTTGCAAATCTCTCCCCCCTTCTCTCCCTCCCTTTTGTGTCCTCCCCCCACCTTGGGTTTTTACCCCCTCTCCCTCCCCTGTGTCTCTTCCACCAAACCCTGTGTCTTTTTCCCCCCTGTCCCTCACCCCTCATTTCACAAATCTATCCATAGGGCCCACAAATAGTACTTGAGGACAAGATTTGTTAAATAGCAATATCCGTAGCATACTATTCTTACTATGAGACCTTTGGCACCGATGAACACACACTCTGACTCATTACATAATTTTATTTTAAATGCCACCTCTATGCTGAGCTTATGGGGAGAAAAGCTATGCCAAGTCTGGATAACCTAGTAAAAAGGTAAAAATATATTACATTATCAACAAGGGACCACATAGTTAGAACTATGGTACCATAAAGAAGGCTGACCACTGTAGAATTGAAGCCTTGTTGTGTTGGAGAAAACTATGGTACCATAAAGAAGGCTGAGCGTTGTAGAATTGATGTCTTGTAGTGTTGGAGAAAACTGATTAAAGTCCCTGGGACTGCAAAAAGATCCAATAAATCAGTACTTCAGGAACTCAAGACAACCTGTTCACTGGAAGGTATGGTCATGAGGCTGAAGCTCAAATATTGTGGCCATATCATGAGAAGGCAGGATTCCCCAGAGAAGACTCTGATGCTGGAAAAGATTGAAAGCTCACGAAGAAGAGGACATGAAAGGGCGGGATGGAAAGATGAGGTCATTGAAGCAATGAATGTGAGCTTTATGGAGTTCAGAGAGGCAGTAGCTAGCTGACAGATATACTTGGTGTGCTGCGGTCCATAACATCGGACAAGACTGAATGACTAAACAGCGACAGTAAAAAAAAAACTTCCATGTTTTCTTCTTGGATGGCTGCCAGAGAATAAAGTTTAAAGGTATATATAAGTTTTCTGGGTTTCCAATGTTTGGTGAGAAACAGGCAGGGATTATCAAAAAAATATGTATTTTATAGATAAGTTCAGTGTACTTACAAAGTTATAGGTAGGGAAGGACCTTTTAAAAGAAGTACTTGCTGCAGGATGGAATCACATGGTTGGGTGGGGTATGAGCTCACAGTGGAATCAGAGCATAAGAATATATATAGGGAGATACTACATATCCCAGGCTGCTTTGCAACACAGTAACCCCACAGTATGATACAAATGTATTGGCTAACCTCTTCTTTCTCCTGATTGGCCAAAATGAATATGAATGTTTTGTAATCTTAGCAGAGATTTTCAGGGGTGTAAACTAACAAAAGCCATAGCTTGCCAACTGAAAAGATTTAGCAAACATCAGGTGGAGTTTGCAAATGTTTATTTTTGTATTCTTTCATGCAAAAACATGTTTGCATACACTACTGTTTTCTGGTCTTCCTGCTTTTCACCTTTATTCCCTGCAGTCAAGGTGGCCAACTCCCTTTCATCTAAGTCTCTCCTTCTTCCTCTTAGAGAAATCCTTAAATGTTATTCCACTCAAGTCTATCATAATTTCCAAAATTCTGCTCTGTTTCAAAGCTATTAATGTATCTGCTCCCCTGTAGCTTACATCTCACTATAGTCTCACTTGTGTCTTGTTTTACTTTTCATCCTAAAGAGTTGAAGTGCGGCTTTACTGCTAAAATCTTTTTTACTTATTGCCTACACTTTTGGAATGGACTGCTTCCAAGTATCTGCCTACTACCAGTACTTTATAATGCATTTAAAAAAAACATTTGCTCAAAGAAGCCATCTCTGCTCAAGCCATCTACAACAAGTACCAGATACATTTACAAATACCCCACTTGTGCAATCACCTTTATATGTCTTGAGCCTCCATGTCAATCAGGTGTTCTAAGATAGAGCACTAATGTAAATCTTTCACTCCCCCACATTAGTGCACAGGCGTAAATCCTGCCTTAGCTGCAACAATTTTCTGTGTAGGGTGTAGCCAAAACAAGCTTTACAGATGAGACAGGGCCCTAGGAACCAATAGGAAATGTGAACGTCATGAATATTATAATGATTGGGAAGTGCTGTAACAAGTGCCGTAACTAGGTTGTGGCAAGGAAACATTAGAGATATATAAAGTAAGTTTTTTATTTATTATATTTTGATATTAATAAAAATGGATAATTGTATTTATAGTTTCAATAAATAAAGTTCTGTTTATTTTGTGGTAAAATATGATATATTTATAGACATTAGAGCATTTGTTCCTAGGCAACGTTGTTTAGTGATGTGTATTAACCCCTTGAGTACTGGGTTGTGTGTTACTCTGGATTTTGTATCATAAAACAGGCTTTATACTAACACATCATATTTTTTAATTACACATATGTTGATATTGGATTGTTAAGTGTCCAATAATGTTGAAATGTCATCATTTTGTAGTGCTTTTTGTGCTATAGTGTCCCCTTAAATGCTTCTGGGGGGTATAAAAAAACTACTTGCGAGTGGTCTTTGGTACACGAAAATCTTTTTTCTGCTTTTTGCAGTTACGGCAGTGCCGTGAGTTACGAGTGATCCATAAATTCTTATTAATATATGGATTGGGTGTCATAGTGTAAGGGAGTAACTCATAATTTATTGTCAGTGCAAAAATCAAGTAGCAGAGACTCGTAGCAGTTCTCTCACAATATTTTAGGGATGGGAGATTAACATAGCTAGGTTGGATTTACTGTGCAGCTACAGCACTTGTAATGGCTTTTGCAGATATTTACATAGGGCCCATAGTTTGTAAGATTGAGAGTTTTGTATCTTACTAAGTGCTTTAGGGAAAGCATTGTGTGTTTTTGAATCTACACTCAAAGACAGGGTCCTCCATTATTTTCCATTGTGTTAATATTGTTTTTGACATTAACTTACCCTGTATAGAGCTCCGTAATATGTTGGCGCATTATAAATAAAGGAATAATGAATATAAAATAAGTCTCCCACGCTTTCACTTGTAAGCTCTTTGATGCATATATGTCATATACTTGTCAGTTTTTCCATGCACAATGCACATATATATCATATGATATAATTGCGCATTTGCTACTGCAAAGCTCTAATTTTCAAATAAAGTTACATGCCAAAAAATATTTTATGTAAGTAATAGAGAGAAATCTAGGGGTTTTTACATTATCTCTTTAAATATACATTCCCATTATGCACATAACTGCAGAGTTCTGACATGAACCAAATATACAGGGAATACTAATAAAGTGAAGACAACACACTTGAATATGCTTCTGATAAAACTAAATAAATAAATAATCTAAACCTGTTGAGGGGAAGTGATTAAATTATACATTACCCTCCCATGGACGACCCTCTAGTGATCATTCTCTGATTGGTTATTGACCATTTTTGGATCGGTTAAAATGTCAAAATGAGAATACAGGGAAATCTGTGAATTCTGATTGTTTTGTCTTTAACCAATCAGAAGGGCTCGATGTTACCCCATTCTGGCTGAAATGTTAGCCAATCAGAGTAAGGACCCCTATGGTAATTGGGTCAATGTTATGTACCATAGTCCATAGCGTACCCCAAGGGGTTAATTGGATTCCAACCCTACAGCACAGGAGTGGGAAGAGGAGGGCTGATGGCCCTAAGACTGTTGCGGGGCATTCAGGGGGATATTAATGCTCCTGGGACATAGCAGGCTAGGGTAGTGTTTATGTTAGTTAGCTATGTTATTTAAATATATAGTGCAGGTGCCAATTCACGGGCATGTCGACATGCTTATTATTTTTATATATCATTATTGGCAACCATTGCATCTCTGCTTACCAATATGGCACCTACACAAACAGACAGAGCTGTTAAACATACTTGACCCCTATAACATGTGTGTGCTATTGTAGTTGTGATGTGTAAAGCACTGCAAAGTAATGCATGATGATTTAAGTTTATTGTGGGTTACGTTAGTAAATTCCCACCATGACATAAAAGTCAAAGGATTTGCACTAATGTTTGTACATGTTTTCTCCTCTGCATGTCGTGACCTACATATTCTTCTGAGGAATAAAGAGACAAATTTAAACCTAGGTTAAAAACTTGTTAACATGAATAGCTAAAGAAGGGTTAACATTTTATAATATGTCTTTACAAAGTTTATGTTTCAGGTATAATGTAACAAGAAGGCTTACATGACTTTAAACTTTTAAGCTTATCAAAGAGACCTAGATAAATTGCTTTACTATTCTAGAAGTAGCCATACATTTGTCTCTTATTTACAAAAATAGGTTACCACACTCAACTTGCAAAAATTAAACAAACAACAAAAAGTAATTTTCTTGTAAGTTTTGTACATATATCTCATAGCACTTCCTTCTATGCTTACCTCCACCTAGATCTTTTTGTTTCCAATGTGTTCAAGTGACTTAGTTGTACCGGATATATTTTGTTGCTCCCTTGTGCAGGTATATTATCTCAAATATCTGCTCCAATATATAGCCTACAATCAGGCAAATCCAAATTATCATGCTGAGCAAAAGAAATGCATCTGATGAATAAGAGATGATAAATAAGTGATATCACAAAGGAGGCACTGTGATGCGATTAGTGTTCTCATTGGTGATGTCATTTGTTGTTATGTCATGTTACCAGTGATTTCAAATGTGATGTCATTACTAATGCCATTTGAATGATGACATTATAACATCTTTGGAGGTGAAAGGGGTTCTTTAAGCTTGAATGAGACCCTATCTTCTAAATATCCTCCTCTTTTGGTTTAACAAAGTTTTTCAAAATACATATTTTTATTTACACGCGTACATATGAATACAGTAGATATGCAGATTTTCAAGCTCATTATGGGTTATACATAATGAGCTGAAGAACAGTGAAAAGAGGGTGCTGGGCATATTGCAGAATAACTGTTGTGACTCCTCTAATGGCGTTAAGAATAAGTATACATTGGTAAAAAACTAGGAGCTGCAGAAGAACTTATCAACATATGATAAGACTGCTACAACTCCATTTGGACATCCAAACTGTAAGATTTCAACGTCCTCTTCTATTATCTGTCTCCTCTGATTTCTTCCTTCACTTTCTCCTCACATTGTATCTTTATTTCTTCCCTCTGTACCCACCTGTAGTACTGTTAGTCCTAATGCTCTTTCCTACTTTCCGAACACAAAGTCAAATGCACACTTCTCTCCTTTATATGGAAGGATGGCTTCTTATCAGATTTTCAGAAAAGTGGGAGAGGACATGCAGGTACTAGGGGCAGCAATTTCATGTGACTCGAAGGGAGAGAATTAGTCGAACATGTTCCCACAAAACCCATACAAAACTAAGAATTATCTTACATCTTAAGGGTTACAATATTCTAAATGAAGTAAACTTAATGAGATCTACATTTGAATATTAATGTGATCCAAATGAATTCAACAAGGCACACAATGTAGTTAAATATGTAAGTAAAAATATTTTATTTCAAATACCTGTTACCATCTTGTTTTCCACACAAAGAAAAGCCATTGCTCCTATCGACTTGTTGTCTCCATCTAGCCACTGTCAAGCATTCATTAGACCAATCTCAACTAATGTTGTGCTTCTTACACATCCATGGACTTTTTTCAGACTGTGATTAAGTAGTACTTCATCATTTTCCTTTCTCACATTTGTTTGTACGGCTCAAGACAAAAGCAAAATATCAGAGGAACCAGAAAAGCAGGTTTATGACTTGTCAGCCTTTCAGATTAATCATTAGAAATATAAGCCAAAAACTGAAACATTAGAATACATTTTTAGTACATTCGCATGTACCCTACGTTGAACAATATCACATATATAGTTGTGAGCGTACGAGTTGTTGCTAACGCTTGCGGGCTCGCGTAGCCGCGGGCGAGGGCCTCAGTTGCTGGCATGGAGCCGAAGGCGCTCCTTGCCAGCAACTGCGACCCTTGCAAATTTTAAGTTGTAACGCAAACAACACAACACACCAACTGCGGCCCTCGCAAAGTTTACCTCGCAACGCTAACAACATACGAGACATGTTAACACTCATTACAACCTCGCAAAAATCGGCCGCAACTCGTGAACATGAAAAAAATCAAAACACAATAAATACACACAACACATACATAAAAAGCTTACCTACAGCAAGAGGGAGCATCCAGGGCCTCAAAAAAGCAACTTACACCTTAATTTAACTCAAAATAAAAGAGTTTAGACACTAAAAAAGTCTCTAAGCGAGAGAATAATTGGTCGCCGTAAAAACGAAAACGAGGATACAGCACTCTAAACACGCAAAACACCACGCAAAACACGCAAAACACCACAAAAGACCTACGGATATACCGCTACAGACGTAGACCACACATTACCCGCCATTTTACGACAATGCAGAAGTACACAACTACGCTAACGGTTTGTCCTCGCACACGCACAGTATTACACTGCACACATTCACCACGCTTACACAGCAGCTCCACACCACTAATGCTGCAGCAACATCAAAACAGATTGTCAGCTCTTCAACACAATGCTTCAAAATACGTAAAGTATATAAATTTATTAATGTATTATAGATTTCATTATTATACACCAAACAGCATTAGCTAACTTACAATTTCATTGCCGTCATTTTTTGACGGGCAATTCTCTAGTATATTAATAATTTATACCTTTCTTGACAGACCATACCTCCTTATAGTCAGCAATCCCTACATTTTGCTACCAAGAGACCTTAACAGGGTTTGTTTTTTCTGGACCGGTATACTGAACATAGAAGTAATCTAGCATTAAACTGTTCCTTTTTTAACATAACTACAGAACTATGTAAACAATCTTATTAATAATAATTAATATTACTTACAGAGCCATTTAAATGTTAAAGTTCTATCATTATTCTAATCTATTCCAACTGGGCATGCTCTTGTGGATTATCATGTGCCACGGTGAGAGATAATTAATCGCTAAAAATTAGTAATAACTACTGATTGTAATCATGCTTCAATTTTGGTACCTGCCCGTTGTCACTTTACATTTTCAGCTTGAATAATTACAATATGTGTCATATGTGCATTTTTTATTAACTAAGGACTCAAAGGTTACAAGCTCTTAACATCCATCATTTGTAACCGTGAAACAAACGTTACTGAATTTCCTCTGTTAATATATTTTATTCCTGAAAACCAGAAAGTACTGGGCGAAATATTTTGCTAATTGGATCATTAAATCAGATAAGTGGTCACCAAGCATTGTTCAAGACTGCACGAAGGTCATGACCCATGTACTTTATGAAGAACTGAAGTCATTGTAAGTGAAATTACCATTTAATGTTTTACAGGTCATTCCAAATTACATAGAACAGATCTACTATTACTCTGCCTTAAATTACCATGGCAACACATTAAATCAAATTACAAATTATCCCAGTTCTGTAGGGTAATGAATAAAGGAATAGTAATACAAAAATAATAGTTACTTTTGGTTTCTAATTCATAAACCATCATCATCCACTTACAGTCAATGAATTTAAATTTTTCTGGAATTCTAATGGATTTTCTGTGCAATATTACTGTTTTATGAAAAAAAAATTTTTTAACTATTTAATAACTGCACAAAACATTATTTGATCCTTAATGATCTCATCTGCTTTGGTATAGAACAGTGATTCTCAACAGCCAGTCTAGGACCGGTTCCTCAGACCTTTTCTGATGGTCCTCAGTGACAAAGATGGATGAGAAGAACCTAATACTTTAAATGTATTACTATGATTAGTCACATTAGTTATAGATAGCTTAATGAGGATTTTTTTATGTTGTTAAAATGCCATCTTTTCATATCAGTGCAAAATGTATTGTGCTACATGAAGTAAGTAATATTCTGGATCTCAAAGTTGGTCTTCAAAAGCCAGTGTCCAGAAGTACAAAAAAATGGTAAAAAAATCTGAGAATCACCGCTATAGAGCACATACTAGTTATACTATAAATTTCAACTTTTTCCAAAATAGTTCACAGATATGTGTAATTCTGCTTCATGGAAACAAAATAAATGTCCATATAATAAGAGTAATTTGCTCACCTGCTCCGCTGCTTACTATAATATAATAAGTTTTATTAATTTTGTAGCTTCATACAGTAGACTCTCAGTTATCTGGGACTCAAGCAACCAGAAAAATAATTGCATAATGTACTTCAGATAAAAATGTAAATGTACAGGGCTCAACAAATGCCAGGAGCCAGGTTGTCATGCCACAAAATGCTTACAGGCACCTAGATTGCATCCACTGTATGTTTCTGCAATTTAGTGTTACCTGGAAGTAGACAGGCATGAGTTACTGAGCCAGGGCAGTGTTGGCGTTACATTCCCCGGGGTCAGCACCTCACCCTCCAGCCGAACGTACCTGTGTATAAGTGAGGAGTGAAAGCTGCTGCTGCTAGAACAGCCCTCACTGACAAATATACTTAGCAGAGCATCCTATGTGCAACTAATCTAGGCCTCTTTTCATAGTTACTCTCAAGCAACCAGAAACTACATTTATCCGGCATCTACCAATCCCCATGGGTGCCAGATATCTGAAAGTCTACTGTATTTAACAATACAGCTGCAGTTGTCCCATCCTCTTTTTCTGCAAGTCTCTTCTGTGCTACTTGATTTTAGTTAGTTTGAGCAGCAGAAGAATTATGATACTATATTCTTTTAGTGTGTAGATATTGCTGTATAGGCAAGTAGATTCATACTCCTGGTATATTCATCTGCATATATTAAATTACACCCCAGTCTACTTATAGTGAGTTGTGGATTGTCTGAAATAGTATTATGTACCATAGCAAATCAAATGTATGTTTTAAACATTAAAAGTAGTGTCACAGATTTAAAACAATGTTCATCACATTGTAAATCCAAACCTTTAATTTAAGAATGTATTTGTCACGCCATGATTTATCATCCTTTTATCTGATCTCATACCTTTTAATGTAACAGAGTCATTTCTCCACTTTCCAGCTAAGGATCTTTTTTATGCCAGTGGTGTTAGGGTAATGTGGGCCTCCATTTTTGGCTCCAGTACATCTAATGCATTATTTGTTAATTTCTGAATCATTGGGGGAAATAACTAAGCATCACAAGCGTCTGTGATGGGGTGTGAAGGGCTGTGATGGAAAATGTTCACCATAGGAAATACATATACAATATAAGAATGCACAATCATAGATGCTTGAGATGCTTAGTAAATACCTCCTATTATGTTTTCAAAGTTCAATGGTAAATATGAGTTATTTTATAATATGTTATAATATTAGTTATTTTATAATATTTTATAGTACAACATATAAGTGAAGTGGATATTCGTAGGGAAAGTAGAAGAATGCACTATATACATAGGCCCTTATTCAATTGCGATTTGGCCAATTGAATAGGGGTCTAAATAAGCACATAACATATTTTTTTTAAATAAGTTTTTAGTTAGTAAACATCTATCCAAAAGCAAGGTTTTTACTAACTAAAAACTTCTTTAAAAAATATGTTATGTGCTTATTTAGACCCCTATTCAATTGGCCAAATTGCAATTGAATGAGGGCCTATGTATATAAAGCATATGTTGTAGTACAACCCCCGGGATGTAGTTTTTTGTTTGGATTTACTATCTAGTGGTTTATTTCACTCTTTCAGATACATTGTAAGATAGACACAAGTTAGGTATAATATTATTGTAACCATATTAAATTTACAGAACGTGATTTTCATAAAATGCTTTATTTAGCTTCTTATTTACGCACTTTTTTTTATAGTGATTTTTTTACACTGTAATTTTATATACAACCAGTACTATCTTTAACTGCCTTAATGTTCAGCTATCTAATGTATATGTCTTGTAGAAGTATTTTATTCTTTACATTTTAAAAATATGTATTAATGGACTTGTCTTACAAGCTTTTGTATCTCTTGTAGTCATAAATCACTGCTGGCAGGCTTTCTTCAGTACATAGTCACACTATTACCACACTTTTTCCATTACCTCTGTCATCTGCAGTACCATTTCCAGCGCTTGAATATTGTTATTTTTGTTTTCTTCTATACATACAGATATATTATTTATTTCATTCATATTATAGCATAACATTGTGATTCCAAGCTTTTTGTTATGGTACCTCATCATCTATACCTTGTCTTAATCAGTCTACATCAGGGATTATCCTTTTTATGCGTAATAAAGCTGACATTTGTATGATGCTTTACCAATTAAGTGCGTTCCGTCCTCTTGTTGACCATATGGAGTGCGGCATGCAGGGCACATCAGTCTATTTCCGACTTTGCCTTTCCATTTGTTTTTTATGGCCAAGATAATGTAGTGGGTTGCCAGTTGACAATATGATCTGCCCATCTTGGGTGACCCTACATGGTATAGCTCACAGCTTTATTGAAGTACACAAGTCCCTTCACCACGACAAGGTAGAGATCCAGAATGGGACCTATAAAGTACTGTAGTGCATTGTAATTTTGTTTATTTGTCTTGTTTGAATTTACATAACTTTTTGTGTGCCACACACTGAACACCACTTATATTTCTAACGATGAAATGATTTTCGTTCCTTGCTGGTATATAAAAACTGTCTATGTGTTGATGAAAGTGATATCAACATTATTTGCTCATAGTAGTTTAATAGAGTGGAATATTCTGTACTTCACGCCATATTTTTTGAAGAAACACAGTACTTTCCATTTATTTTATGTTCAGTAATGTAGTCATCTAGTCAATGTTTTTTCAGCATCTATCCAATGTGTTTGCAACAAATTTGTCATTGAAGTTTATAAATGTTTGGAAGCTATGATCATATGGTAAATGAGCATGTCATTGCAAATTCAATTTTGTTTGCACTACATCAGATTCCTAGATATATTTCTGGCTGCTTTCCTTTCATAATTTTTTACAGTTTGATGCTGAATAGTTTTTTTTTAAATATCTCTTTTTAACCAAATTCAATACGTGTCGGAATATTAAACATTTAAAATCCACGCAATGGATAAAATCTAAAATAGTCATGCAGCTGTTATTACAATTTTTCTTCTCAAGTAAAAATAATGTAGTTTTCAAATGCTGACTCTAAACCTCTTTCTTGTTCATTATTCAATGTTACATAGTTATAGGAGACCCAAGTTCATCCCCATTTATTTTAAGCAGGATACTTTTGTTATTCCAGTATCCACTAACCACTTATAGATTCAAAGGAGGTAAATATCATGCCATACAGAATAGTATTATGTTGATTTTCAGTTGTTTCAAACTGAAATTGAACTGAGGGTGTAACATTTTGGTTTTACCCTTTATCCTACTAATTAGCTGCTGCCTTTCCGGTCATATAATAAGATTTTTTTTTTTTTAGTCCATCAAGTTCAACCTTTTTAGATCTCCTCTGATCTGCAATATGCAGTTGAATTGTTAAATGATCCAGAGGAAGGCAAACAGAAAAAAACCCAGTGAAATTTGATAAATTTCTCCTAAAAAGGGAAAAAAGAAATTATATATATATATATATATATATATATATACATATATATATATATTATATATATATATTATATTTATATATATATATGTATATATATATATATAAATATATATTTATATTTATATATATATATATATATATATATATATATATATATATATATATGTGTGCTTGGGTTCCTCTCCCAGCTTTCTAGTACGTCGAACCATTGCTCTCCAGTGATGGGTATGCCCTCGCGGACATTTGGTAGAGGGTCCCACCCACAACCCCAGGGAGACAACCTGGTAATAAGCTTTGTGGTCGGGCCCCTCTCTTCGTCTAGCTGAGGTATGGCCTATTGCTACACCCTAACTGGCTTGCTAAGAGGGCCAAGGGCCCAGTGATGGTGAGGAGAGAGGGAAGGGAGGCCACGAAAGCGTCATTGAGTTGAGGTCTGGCGAAGGGCTGATGTAGCATTAGGACTTGTGAGGACTTATGAAAGTGTGATGGAAGTGAGTCTGCAAAGGCTGGTTTTGGGACTTATGGAAAGCATGAACGAGGAAATGCCTATGAAGGCTGATATTGGTCGAATCAAAATGGTAAGGAGGTAGTAAGCCTGCAAAGGCTGGTTTGGCTTGTATGGAAAGTGTGAATGAGGTAAGCTTGTGAATGCTGGTTTAGGACTTAAGGAAATCTGGTTGAAGGTTACCAGGTTTGGACCAAAATCTGCGAAAGGAGGCTTACGAAAGCCTAAGAGCGGAGCCTTGGACATGGACAAGGGACACAACTTGGCAAATTCAGGTCCAAACCCACCCAAGAAGGTATAGGAAATTAGAGAAACTTGGTAGACAAAACTAAGCATGAAAAAGCGAAAGCTGAACCTTGGACTTGGATAGCTTAGAAGGAGTTGACAGCTTACCTTGGATGACAGTAGGAAAAGGGCCAAAAAACAACTGTAGCTTGCGAAATGAGGCTTGGAAAGCTGAAAAACAAGAGAGCGCAGAGAAACAACCTGCAGACATGGGCTCAGGAACTGAGCAAGGGGATGTGAACTGAGCAAAGGAATGTGGCCAGGGAAGAGGTGGAGCAGCTACGGCAGTTTCCTGATTTGTGAGTGATCCGTAAAATTTTATCAGCATAGGGTTTGGGTGTCAAGTGTAAGGGAGTAAGTCGTAATTTATTGTCAGTGCAAAAATCAGTGAAAATGTTTGCCTTCCTTTTCAGCTTTGTCTTGAAGTTCAGTGAAGCAGTGACTCGTAGCAGTTCTCTCACAATGTTTTAGGAATGGGGGATTAACATAGCTAGTTAGGATTTACTTATAATTGATTTTGCCTGGATTAGCATAGCGGACAATGTTTTCTGTTTACACCAAAAGGATATAAGTTTCACCAGTATTAAACATTGAGTCAGCTGTTATGGGTCCAATTCATAAAATATCATTAGTTGAATTCAAGTATCAATTTATAAGCCTCAAATATTTTAGACAGATGCACAATTTGCAAAACTACTCTTTCTAACATCTCAAACGTCAGAAAAATAAATCAAAACAAGTGAAAATCTTTTGAAATAAAGTAGATATTTAATAGGTAATGATTTAAACAAATAATTCCTACGTCGAAAATTGATCATGACAAAAGTATCAGCATCTTAGTAAATTTGTCCTTTGCATTATGATCAGCTGTTTATTTCTGCATCAATTGTTCTATATCACATATATAGTTGTGAGCGTACGGGTCGTTGCTCACGTTTGCGGGCTCGCGAAGCGAGCCGCGGCCCTCGCGCAGTGAGGTCACTGGGCAAGGGCCTCAGTTGCTGGCATGGAGCGCCGAAGCAAGGGCCTCAGTTGCTGGCGAGGTCACTGGGCACGGGCCTCAGTTGCTGGCATGGAGCGCCGAAGGCGCTCCATGTCAGCAACTGAGGCCCCTCGCGAAGCGAGGGCCTCAGTTGATGGCGAGGTCACTGGGCAAGGGCCTCAGTTGCTGGCATGGAGCGCCGAAGGCGCTCCATGCCAGCAACTGAGGCCCCTCGCGAAGCGAGGGACTCAGTTGCTGGCGAGGTCACTGGGCAAGGGCCTCAAACCCTCCCAAACTTCACGTCGCTACTCAAAAAACACGACACACAAATTACGACACTCGCGAAATTTTACGAGGAACGCAAACAACCTACGAAACACGTTACCACACATTACGACCTCGCAAACATCGGACGCAACACGCCGACATACAAACATTTAAAACACAATACATACACACAGCACATACATAAAAACCTTACCTACACCAAGAGGGAGCACCCAGGACCTCAAAAATGCAACTTAGACCTCGATTTTACTTGAAATAAAAGACTTTTGAGACCAAAAAAAAATCTAAGCGACAGAAAAAATGGCCGCCGAACAAAACGAAAACGAGGCTACAGCACTCTAAACTCGCAAAACACCACAACAAACTCGCAAAACACCACAAGAAACTCGCAAAACGCCACAAACCACCTACGGATATTCATACCACACAGTGCACACATTCAGCATGCTTACACAGCAGCTCCACACCACTAATGCTGCAGCAACATCAACACAGATTGCCAGCTCTTCATCACAATGCTTCAAAATAGGTACACTATATTCATTTACTAATTTAGCTACCTTACAATTTCATTGCCGTCATTTTTTGACGGGCAATTCGCTAGTAAAGTATATATCACTGTGCAGCAAATGTATTACACTCAGGTCTGTTGCGCAAAAAATAATTCTGGGAATTGTCTACTAATGAATATTCTTTTGCATTTAATAATAGCATGACTACACAAGAGTGGTACAGTGGGATGGGGCTGTGGGAACACTGCAGAACATGTAATACATTCTAAAACTAGATGTTAAAATTGGGAGGGTAATGGTGTTGAATCTCCCGTTTCTTAGGGGAGTCAGGGAAATGTTGATGAAAGAGTTTTAAAGGAGATATACAGTATGTTGCATTGTGAAGTTAGTGCTTCAGCCCCATTTGAGGGCAGAGGTGGAGCTACTGCAGGTGCAAAGGGACTTAGGCCAAAGCACTCTTGTTGATGGACAATGAGCGAAGCCACCCTACCAACTTGTCTGACCTCCATTGCTGCATCCCAGTGGAAGTAGTTTTCCTGTTATCTAAGACTACTTTACTCCTCCATCTAGTGGATCAGGGGGTTATTGCACAGATAGTATACTTGGTCAATATAGCTGAACTGGGAGATGTAGACTCCCAGGACATTGAGGAGTTTGTACAAGCTTCAGACGAGAGCCTGACAAATGAGAACCTCCAACAACTAGCAAAACAGGGCATTGAGGAAATCCAAGAAAGCGGTGACTGATGCAGAGGAACGAAGATTATTTTCTACAGAGTTCCTCACCAAGAGTTTGTGATCCACCCATGACCTTAGGGATGATTTTGTGGCCAATGTTCCGGACACAGTGAGGAGCAAACATGTGAGACACAGCATTCTTGAAGCAGTTTCTTACTAACAGCATCTAGATTGCTGTAGAAAGCAGAAGCAGATGTCCTTGGACGAATTTTTGTTAAAAAATACCAGAATGGAGGATAAGCCTGAAGCTTCCACATCTGGTGCTTAAACTGGAATGTTTAGTTTATGTGTGCTGTTTCTTTAAATTGTATAAAAAAAAGGTTATTTTTGAATTGTTGTTATGTGTGCAGTTTCTTAAAAGTTAATATAAAGCCAAACATTTTGAAAGTTTTTTGCTATTGTGAAAGTTTTATTGCTTTTGTGTCTTTTTTTCCATTAGTTCCACTATAACTATTAATCCCGTTTAGCGCTGTTTTGCTTTATACTCCTATTTCCCTGAACCTATCTACAGAGTTAAATAGGGTATTCCTGTACTCTGTACTTAAAAGTACACTATCTTCATGTGCTGTAGAGGGGAGAAACCAAATAGGAACTATTTGTAAGATTTTAGGCAGAAAAAAAGCAGAGCTTTTAAGAATAGTTTAATAAAATAAAGTGCACAAAAAGAGATAGAGCCCAATTCAATTTGAAGCCCAATTCAGTATACTAGCCATATGTTTTCTGACTTGCTGCAAGCTTGAATTCTGCTACAATTCCAATGCTACTGAATTGAACAAGTCCGCAAGTTAGGGGCCGAAAGCCGAAACCGTAAACCATGCACTCGTATGTAGCATTTCAGGGTGCGAACATGATCAATTAAGCAAGATCTTAACTTAGAAATAGAAAATGAGACCGTCATCATTAGGTCAGTAAAACATGGAGGTTACATGTCAATCAATTAGTGTTTTTGTGGGTGCCACAAAAACACATATGGGTGCCATATGTGATCAGACTCGCAAAACAGCAAAAGACAAAATAATAAAAATGAATGGCAATACTCTTCTAGTCCATATGGGTTGCCTGATATGTATTAACTCACTAATTCCTGAGATCGATATAACCACGAAATGAAGCATAAAATATATTTATTTTTTATTGCTGATTTGCGAGCTTGAGACTGTTATGCAATTAATTCTGTCTTCGCTTTCCCCATCATTTACAGTGCAGTATAATTTTTTTATTTGGTTTTACAGTGCTATGGATATGTCTTTAACCCCTTTGCGGGTCCTCTCTAGTGCTCGTAGGATTTTCTTCTACATTTGCCGTTTACCGATGTGAAAACATTTGCAAGCTTGAGGAATTATAGCAATTGAATAGCGATTTGCGATTTGCGGATGTGAAATATCGAAGGCCTCAGAAGGCTGTAAGTTTGATATTTAACAACCGCAAGGATTTCAAACCCGTAACAAGTAAGCCGTTTTTGGCTCGCAAAAAAAAACACCAGGTGAATAGCAAATTAGCTTACGGGCTCCAGTAACTTACAATTGCTCAATTGAATCGGGCTCATAGTGTTTTATATTCCTAATGAAATCTATAAACATTACATGTGAATCTAAATACTGCAGATGTGTCTAATATATATATATATATATATATATATGTTGTGCTAAAGCTAGTTGGACTATACTAAACACAAAACAAAAGTGGCTTCAGGTTTTCATTGTAAAAATCTTTTTTTCTGAATATCTGTTTTAATCAAATTAAAACAAATCTGGTATATCGACAAACAAAACATACTTTGATCAATTCAATATGCGTAACTGATCCCTATATGGAAATGGAGAAAAAACAATTAATCAGAGTGCAATACTCAATCCTTCTTTCTTTCTCTCTTTCTTTCTTTCTTTCCCAGTGTTTACGTAAACATCTCTCTCTTCTATTTCTCCATCAACTATATTTCTTATATATTATATATATATTATATATATATATTATTATTCCATTTAACTCTTCCATCACTATAACAATATTATACCATACTTTTAGTATTGCAGAATGGCACCCTTTTCCTTATTGGATAGTTGCACCAATCAAATGTCTTGTTGTCCCCTGTTTCCTTTATATTGTAATCACATTGATTTGTTTATATGTTATATATGTCTATATGAGTACATAAAATTAATTATAATAGTGATACCACCTGCAAACTATAAACATCTAGCACCTGCTATTACAACCTTTTGAGTAAGCAAGATTTTCTCTAGTTGTTGTCATTCAACATAAATCGAAATCATGAAATTATGCTATCACTAAATATTATGCATTTATTTAACGCAGAGAAATCTCATAAAGAAAAAGTGGTTAACATTGAAATGCAGACTTGAGTACTATAATTGCTAATTGCAGAAAGCATCATTTCACATGGCATCATAAGTACAGAGAAACAGATGTTACAGCTGTACATCTGCCTGTTACACAACAGTACTACTGTCAAATAGCTGTCATATATCATAGAAAGATTTGTTCTCATAAAGCTAAAGATCTTTGAAAGTATGTTTATTTTTGAAAACTTTGACATATAAAAAGTAGCAAACAGATGTTTTCTCAAATAAAATGCTATTATTATTATCATTAATTTGTAAAAGGTCAACATATTCTTTAGTGCATGAGTGAATAGACAAACAAATAACTAGCACAGGAAGAGCTGAGATACAAAATATGTGACAGATTATGGAGAGATTTACTAAGAAACCTTTGCATCTCATCGCAGTCACTTCTGATTCTTAGTAAATTTCCACAATAACTCTTACAGATAGATCTTCACTACGATCTCCATCTAGTTAGTTATTCACTAAAATTAATTTACAAATTAGTTTTGTGATGCTGACACTAATTCCTCCACCCGTTCTTACACCTTTGATGTAGTAATTGTAACATGAGTATGAGCAGCGATTGCAACAATCACAGATATATAGTGCACTATATAACTATGAATCTAGATATTTGCAGCCTTATTAAATTGCGATTTGGCCAATTGAATAGGGCTCTATATGAGCACATAGCATAATTTTTGTACAGAAGTTTTGAGTTAGTGAACTTCTATCCAAAAGCAACTAACTAAAAACTTCTGTAAAAAAAAAATGTTTATATACTGTAGAGCCCTATTCAATTGGCCAAATCGCAATTTAATAAGGTTGTTGATGTGAGATACACAACAATGTATGAAAATGCTTTTTTGACCGAGTTCTATTTGCTATATGCTGCACAATTCCTATTTTAATAGAGCTAACACTATTTGCCAAGAATACTAGGATAAACAAACCAGTAAACAAATACACTAACCCAATTATCCTAGTGAGCTGCAGTAAACACATAGACACGTGCACACCAAACTTATCTAAGATTCACAGGACAGAGTGGGTTGCTGAACATTGTGGTGGCTATCTTTTATGAGCAAAATGGCATTGTAGCCTCAGTTATTCCTATTATTATTATTAATCTTTATTTGTATCGTGCCAGCATATTCCGTAGAGTTGTACAGGGGATAAGGACATAGAGTAATACAATGTTAACAAACTGCAGAAAAATGGAGAGCCCTGTTTTGAGCTTAGAATCTTTGCAGGAAGTGCTTTTTTCCAAAGCACCCTACAAGATTGGAAACTCGCTACTTACAATCTCAGTGAATTGGTACCTAACTCATGGCCCCATGGTAGCCTTAAATCTTTTGTTCTGCTACATAGTATGAACTGAGTAGACAGTGGAGCTGTAGGTTAACTAATTTACTACTCAAAACAATGAAAAAGCCTTAACTAACTATAAAACTTGAGGGCACCAAGCATAGCAAGCACATCAGCATTATTGAAGACTTAATGATTCCCTACTTTTCTCCAGGATTCTCTACAATTAGCTACCATATTATGTATCTGTCATAAGTTTTAAGTAGTAGTGGTCAGTTTCTACTGTTGTAACCTGTGTTGTATGGGTTCCCTGGTGGTCCAGTGATTAGGAATTGGTGCTTTCAACACTGCGACCTGGGTTCGATTTCAGTCAAGGAACTGAGTAAGGTTAGGTCTGGTCAGTACTTGTAGCCCAGATAGGAATACCAGGAACTGTATGCTGTGGCTCACTGGAGTAGGGAATGGAAACCCACCCCAGTATATCTGCCATAAAAAAAACAAGTGGATAAGCATGACCATGGACATACAGATGTGCATGGTGTGTTATAGTCCATGAGGTCACAGACAGTCTGAAGAGACTGAATGATGAAAAAAAAACAGTGTGGTGCAGACACACATTTTACATGTTATATTTGCTTAGATGCTGTAGGAAAATGTATACTACATTGTGAACATTTTCAATTAATAATTTTATTTGATTTTATAAAAAAAAATTGAGAAGACCCAAGTTGTTCATCAATTTTGGACGTCTCCTCTTATATATTAATGTAATACTTAACATAATGGAAACAAGAGCTGTATTGATTCTTCTAATGAGTTACAAAACCAGTTTTTAGTTGGTGTAATCAGTGATGTATTTAGGCCTGGACGTGTACATAAAATTTAGATGGACTGCGTGATAATGAAACATAAACCATAAACCATATTATTATAATATTTTATTTGTATCGTGCCAGGGCAGGCTGGTGTTGTAGGTAAGGCCCTGAAGAAAGAACAGGAAATATTATGGCTATTTATTCACGACTCTTGCAGCCCTATTAAATTGGCCGCGTAAAGCAACCCGTTAACGATCTGCGGGTTACAGGCGCATAGACTGGCGGTAAAACGTAAAAATTTTAACTCCGCGGCCACAAATCCATTGACCTGTCAAGTCCGTAACTGTTAAATTTGAAAACTGCTATTAAATTGCTACAAATACACTGGCGTTCAAATGGAGTCAAAAAGCCAAAGGGTACTAGAGAGGACCCGCAAGGGGGTTAAAGTCCTATCCGTAGCACTGTAAATGCAAATATACACACACTACTGTATTTTCAATTAAAGGGAAAGTGATGTTAGGTGTTAGAATTATTAGCACAACATTCTCAAGCTTGCAAATCTGCAATATAAAATACTTTTATTTTTGTTTAATTTCCGTGTTATATCGATCTTGGCAATCAATGTGTTAATACATATAATGGAACTTGCATGGACTAGAATATAATATTTACTGATTTATTAATATTCCATTATTTCTGGAATGCGAGTTTAATTGAAACCCGTAAGGCTTTGAAATCTAACCTCCATTTTTCAGTGATGTAATGATGACAATCTCATTTGCCATTGCCTTAGTCTAAATCTGTAACTACGGGTTTGACTAATTATCATGTTCACGACCGCACATCCAACGTTTGCGTCTATGGCCCGTGACTCGCAGCATGGTTCAATTTAATAGCTCTGTAACACAGCCAAATTTCAAGCCCGCAGCCTTTGCTGGTGTGCGGATGCCGCTACAGGCTTCAAATTTAATGGGGCTGTTTGTTTAATAAATGTATCCCTTTTAAAAATATACAGTATATCAAATAATAGAGACTGTGATTCTGTGTTGAACTTTAATGACTACACCAATGGTAATAATATATTTTCATATTACTTTTTAGTTTGTAATATGATAATACGGTAAATAAAATTAAAAAAATAAAGACATGTTAAAAAAACAAACAAACAAACATGTTTTAAAAAAAATAAAAAAATAAAAATGCGATATAATGCTCCAGCTTTTATGACTTTTAAGATGTGAAGATCAGTAATAACACCTTTCCCAGTTAACTGTTACTGAAAAACTGTTGATTTTTTATAAGAAAACTTACACTGGAAATTGCTGGATTCCCACCATAATTTTCTAAGTCTGAACCTGAAGTAGACTTCTCATTATTGCCTTAGTGGCAGAGTGTGTGAAAATGCACTACACATTCTGCTACAGTTTGAAAATTGGGAGGAGTCCTAGCCTAAAGATCAAAGGGAAACCAGTAATTTCATTGTAAGTTTTGTCACAATAATCAGAATAGTTTTTTATACTGAATTTACCACTAGACCACGACGCAGACCCTTTAATTTTTTTTAAAGAGAATTAACAAATAATACAAAATTACCACTAACTTGGGAATGCACAAAATTGAATTGCTAAATGTGCATTACAGATGAATTATAAATGGAAACATTCTATACTTGTGTAAATCAAAAGTGATTATAGTATTTTAAGAGAAAGAAAGAGGTTTAGAGATTATTATGTGTGATTATTTCATGATAAAATGGGAACAAAATGTAATCTGTACTGTCTCTCAAATAAAATACAATCTATTCTCCAAAACTGATTATGCAAATAGTCTTTGATTTGTATTAAGTGTGAATAGATTGGCTGTGTTCTTGATGTTAACCACGGAGGCATAAAATTAGTTTTCTTGCATTATATAATGGTGTTCAGGGTATTCATGTTCTTTGATTTTTAAGTTTTCTCTCTTTACAATGATTGATTATACATCATCCATAGACACAAATGGCTTTCATTTCTTATTAGTATATATATAGTTACTGTATTTATTTTTCTAAAGATCAAATATATTAGACATAAATTAAATGTATGACCCTTAATATCAATCTTTAATTAAATTTTTCACAACAACATAAAAATTAAAAAAAAACTGAGTTTTTTGTATAGTTACATTTAGGATTATTAGAGGTACAATCTCTAGTTTGGGGAATTATTTTTCTGAGACTGGATTGCAATTTGTTTTTTATCTCTTGGGAGCCACCATGTTCTCTCCAAGAACCCTACATTGGAAGCTGATATTTAATTGAAAATAAGATTGAAGATAACCTGTAGGGGTTTTGTACAGGATAAATGTTGGGTTTCAAAGATTAGATGGCAGGTTTCTATCATGAGTGGATAACTCCAGCAGTAATACCACCAAAAATGTGTATGTTTCTTGAACCATGAAGGCCCAAGACAACAAATTCACAGTTTAAGACACAATTCAAAGCAAAGATACCAGATACTTTATTTATTTTTGGGTGGCTGGGGGGGGGGGGGGGGTATAGGGAGAATAAGGACAAATAGGAAGACATAAGAAGGGAAACAAAGATGAAGTAAATTCATATAAATTCATTATACTCTTTAAAATGTTTAGGAGCGAGAAGGAAAAATACAGCAAATTATTTTTATTTCATTTTCATTTTATGCATAGGACATTTGGAAAATGAATGGTAAACAGAACTTGTATATTTATAGTGATGTACTAAAATACAGTACTACAGGAAATCAAGACAGATTGTTCACTGGAAGGTATGATCATGAGGCTACAGCTCAAATATTTTGTCCATATCATTGAGACGGCAGGATTCCCTAGAGAAGTCTGATGCTGGGAATGATTGAAGGCACACAAAGAAGGGGGTAACAGAGGCGGAGATAGATAGATGAGATCACTGAAGCAATGAACATGAACTTGATGGAGGGGCAGTGACTGACAGATGTACCTGGCATGCTGGTGTCCATAGGGTCACGGATAGTACGACACAACTGAACAACTAAACAACTAAAATGCAGCAGTTGAATTTAAATTAGCTGTAAACTACTAAGACCACATGCATTAATTTCATACAAATGAACTTCTAGGGCATGTATTAACTTCAAAATCATGCAGGTGATAGCAAAACAAATTGTCATTCTCCTTCAGTCCTCACATAGAATTATTTAACTAAATCCTTATTTAAATGGTTACCATCTTTCTATATGGTTATTTGATTATTGTTTTTAGTAAAGAAAATAAATAAACACTGCCTTCATTTTTCACATTTTCTTGCAGTTTTCAGGGCTGCTTCTTGTAGTTTCTACTTTAGCTATCTTCTAAACTAAACTAAAGAAACCTCAATTAATCCTAATGAAACAAGTGGCATTGTAACTACAACATTTCCATTGTTCATATAAAGTCTTTTTGTGCAAAGTCTCCTTCTATCTCAGGAAGTAGATTATCTCCCAGGTTTCATAGCTTGGAGTTTTTACAAAAATTTCATGACCTTAGCAAGGCCCAGTTGGTATGTACATATAAAGATTAGACACATATCACATATTGGATATAATGATTAGACACAGAACACCTATTGGAGGGAAACTAGCCACAGCGTTCATTGGTAACACAAATAACGTAATAACCAAATCAATAACACTAATAAATTAACATGACCAACTAAGGGGAGGAGCCTGGCCAGAGACGGTATACCCTACGCCCTGAACCCTCGTAAAGGGACTACCGTAATGGAACAGCCATACCACTGTAGGGTAGGATCTCACCCACTTTACCACTGTCTTGCGACTCCATATTGTAATTTTTTTTTCTGTCCATTTATTTGAGTTATTTATTATTATTATTATTTTTATAGGGATGGGTAACCTCACACATGGCTAGCTAGGGCATAATGGTGCATATGGTGCCAAAGAGCCTATAAATGGCTCCACCCCCCAGCTAACCACTTTCAACCAATTACCTACCCAGTCCTGCCAGGAGGACTGGGGTGGTCTACGGGCCCTTCATATTTTCAAAGAAGAGTATACACTCCACCATTAATTTATTCACCCCACATACTCTATGAACTGTATGAAACATTCATAACATACACTCACCTAGAGTGAGAATAGCCAGTGCCATCATGCATATAACCTCAACTGTCTCTCCTGTCTCTCTCAAACATGGAGTAGAGACCACATCAACTTTATATCAGTATGTTGAATATCTTATTGTGTTTAGAATTTGTTTTACTATATAACTAAAGAGTATTAATAATACCTTTACTGGTTGTGTTTGTATAAATACATCACTATTATCACTGCTAAGACAGTTATTTATAACTATCATTAAGTTCAAACAGTTTACAAATTACTATCACTTAAAGTTTTCCTTCTTACTGATTAATGTCTATGTTTTGGTTAATTCATTAAGGATTTAAAAAAAAGATAACTTGTTATGCATCCTTTAAACACTATTACTCATTAACAACTTCCTTTTTAATGTCTATATTGTTGTTTTTTTTGTCAGGGAGTGCGGGAACACCAGTCACGTACAATGAAAATGGAGATGCTCCCGGGCGCTATGATATCTATCAATACCAAATCATCAATAAAACAGCAGAATATAAGGTCATCGGCCATTGGACTAATCAACTGCATCTAAATGTAAGTATTAATCTGTAAATATATGTTTATTGATAACAAATAATTTCTTATTTTATCATATTTATGTATGTATCCTTAAGGGTGATTATTAACATAAAATATAAGACAATGAAGCAATGAAATATATTCGTTTGATAAACTTGCCATTATAGTTTTCCTCAAAATAGAAGCTTTACCTTGTCATTGATCTGCAGTAACCAAAAATGGTTCCTGCATATATTCTGTAATCTCCTTACGAACAGCCTTATTAAATTACAATTTGGCCAATTGAATAGGGCTCCATATAAGCACACAGCATATTTTTTTTACAGAAGTTTTTAGTTAGTGAAGATCTTGCTTTTGGATAGAAGTTCACTAACTAAAAACTTCTGTAAAAAAATATGCTGTGTGCTTATATAGAGCCCTTTTCAATTGGCCAAATCGCAATTTAATGAGGCTGTAAATTCCTAAACATTCATTAACTTTATTAATTATTGGTCTGCCCTTTTCAAACCTGATAATACTTTGTTAACACTTTCCTAAGCTGTTAGGTCTGTAACACCCTTGAGTGTTTCCTGTGCTTATTCTGTAAACTCTTATTTCACTACTAAACTTTAATCAACTATTGTTTCCCCTCATCTTACCTTATACTTACCTTATAATAACTTTATTATCTCTATCTAGATCTAAAAGTTCATATAGTTATTATAAGGTAATTATAAGGTAATTAAAAGTTGCAAGATTATCTTTATTCTTTGTTTATATCTATTGTGGTAAAATATTGATTGTTCTGAAGTAAGAACTAGTAAATTGTACTAATCAAAAACATTAAATCAACTGTACTTAACCTTCCAGGTTTTTTTTATGAAATATAATATTACCCCTATTTAACTTTCCATACTTCCACTAATAATCATTAGCACCTCTTGTCTGTTCTGCCATTCTAACCACTGCTCTTCCTCTAATTTGTTCCACCATACATTTTATAATACACCATGTTGTATAAAAGGCGCAGAAGCAGATGGTGACTAACTTCTTATTTTTACTGTACTTTATAATATAATTCATGGAGAATATTGTTATTCTAGCGAATTGGCCATCAAAGAATGACGGCAATAGAATTGTAAGTCAAGGAATGGTGTTTGGCACAGACGTTATTTTTTGTGGTGGTCTGAGATCTCGGTGGTGATTGGGAGCCTTGCGCTGAGCGCCTTTGGCGCTCATTGCGAGCCTCTTGGTTGTTGTATTTTTTTTTATCAGAGGTGCTTTTGCTGTCATTGTAAGGTCGGCGCTGATCTGCTTTTTGCGCTTATTGTCCCCTGGTGTAGTTGTGTGCTATGAGCAGCGTTTAGGCTCACTGTGAGGCGGCAGTGAATGGCTTTTGCGTTTATTGCGATAGCGTTTTTTGTTTTTTTTGTGTATGTATTTTGTGATGCTAATTAAATAAGTAATAAATTAATATACTTTACCTATTTGTGAGTAATACATGTAGGAAGCATTGTGCTGAAGAGCTTACAATCTGTTTTGATGTTCCTGCAGCATACAATGTAGGTCTGCACTGTTGTGGAGCTGACTTGTAATTGTCAGCAGTGTGAAGTGTGTAGTGTAAATAGGCTGCGTGCGCGAGGGGAAGCCATTAGTACAGCTGGGACAGCTGGGATTGTGTAAGTTAGTGTTGTAAAATAGCGGCAAATGTGTATGTGGTAGGCGGGTTTGTATGACGAAGCGTCCTTGCTAATGGTGTATGTTGTAGGTCGTACGGGTTTTTGTAAAAGCCGTATTTATCGGCTTTAGGGGTCGCGTAGCCTCGTTTTCATTTTTTACGGCGCCCATTTTTTCTCTCGCTTAGGGGATTTTCGTGTGTGTAAACTTTGTAAATTTGCCAGAATTCGAGGTTTAAGCAGTGTTGCAGAGGTCCTGGGTGTCCCCCCTTGGTGTGGGTAATGTTTTTATTTTATTTTTGTGTGTATTTTTGTGTTTTTTAATGTTTGCCCCGGTCTGCAGGTTGTCCGTTAAGGTCGCATTTTTGAGAGTCCGTATATTTTTGTGTAAGTCCGTAGTTAGTCATTGCGTGTTTATGCTTTTTTTCCAAGTCCCGATTGTGTGGTTGTTTTTAACCAATTATGAGGCGCCGTAGAGCCTCCACCTCCGCAAATGCGGACCCTCGCTTCGTTCATATTAGTTCATATTAGTCTAATTTTTGAGATTAGAATGTCCAACAGTCTTGCTTTTTTGGTCTCAGCATCATGGTTAGTGGTAGAATATAGTAGGGGTATGATTGTACACAGTGGCTGATCTAGTGATTGGAGGGCCCCGGTGCAAAAATTGTTTTGCCCCCCCCCCAAAGAGGAGGAGCAAAAAAATGTTTTGCAAAAGTATTCACCCCCTTGACTTTTTGCTTATTCTGTTACATTACAGTTCAATGTTTTGTTAATCTGAATTCTATGTGATGGATCAGAACACAATAGTCTAAGTTGGTGAAGTGAAATCAGAAAAATATATACACTATTTTTTAGAAATAGAAAACAGAAAATTGGCATGTGCGTATGTATTCACCCCCTTTGTTTTGAAGCCCATAAAAAGTTCTGGTGCAACCAATTACCTTAAGAGGTCGCATAGTTAGTGAAATGATGTCCACCTGTGTGCCATCTAAGTGTCACATGATCTGTCATTACATATACACACCTTTTTTGAAAGGCCCCAGAGGCTGCAACACAAGGCACCACTAACCAAACACTGCCATAAAGACCAAGGAACTCTCCAAACAAGTAAGGGACAATGTTGTTGAGAAGTACAAGTCAGGGTTAGGTTATAAAAAAAATATCCAAATAGTTGATGATCCCCAGGAGCACCACCAAATCTAAGATAACCAAATGGAAAGAACATGGCACAATAGCAAACCTGCCAAGAGTCGGCCGCCCACCAAAACCAATGGACCAGTCAAAGAGTGCATTAACCAGAGAGGCAGCACAGAGACCTAAGGTAACCCTGGAGGAGCTGCAGAGTTCCACAGCAGAGACTGGAGTATCTGTACATAGGACGACAATAAACCATACACTCCATAGAGTTGGGCTTTATGGCAGAGTGGCCAGAAGAAAGCCATTACTTTCAGCAAAGAACAAAATGGCACGTTTTGAGTTTGCGAAAAGGCACGTGGGAGACTCCCAAAATGTATGGAGGAAGGTGCTCTGGTCTGATGATACTAAAATTGAACTTTTCGGCCATCAAAGAAAATGCTATGTCTGGCACAAACTCAACACCTAACCAAAAGAACACCATACTCACAGTGAAACATGGTGGTGGCAGCATTATGCTGTGGGGATGTTTTTCAGCAGCCGGGACTGGGAAACTGGTCATAGTTGAGGGAAAGATGGATGGTGCTAAACACAGGGATATTCTTGAGCAAAACCTGTACCACTCTGTGCTTGATTTGAGGCTAGGATGGAGGTTCACCTTCCAGCAGGACAATGACCCAAAACACACTGCTAAAGCAACACTTGAGTGGTTTAAGAGGAAACATGTAAATGTGTTGAAAAGACCTAGTCAAAGTCCAGACCTCAATCCAATAGAAAATCTGTGGTCATACTTAAAGATTGCTGTTCAAACCATCCAACTTGAAGGAGTTGGAGCAGTTTTGCAAGAAGGAATGGGCAAAAATCCCAGTGGTAAGATGTGGCAAGCTCATAGAGACATATCCAAAGCGACTTGGAGCTGTGATTGCCGCAAAAGCTGGCTCTACAAAGTATTGACTTTAAGGGGGTGAATAGTTATGCACATTGACTTTTTCTGTTATTTTATCCTATTTGTTCTTTGCTTCACAATAAAAAAACAAACATCTTCAAGGTTGTGGGCATGTTCTGTAAATTAAAAGATGCAAATCCTCAAACAATACATGTTAATTCCAGGTTGTGAGGCAACAAAACACGAAAAATGTCAAGGGGGGTGAATACTTTTGCAAGGCACTGTATATACATTTATTTAAACTAAGTTTTCTTGTAAAAAATATTTTAACATGTTCCTCTTCTGTAGTGCAGTGGACCCCTGCAACCCCCACAGCAGCACCTTTCAGCCCACAACCCCCCCTGCAGCCCAATTCACTCCCAGAAGCATTCTGTCCCACAACTCCCCCCAGCAACAGCAGCCCCATTCACCCCAAGCAGCCCCATACACCCCTACCAGCAACATTTACCCCAGCAGCAACATTTATTCAGCCACCAGGGATAGATCAGCCCATGATTTCACATGATTTGGTTTAGGGTAATGGAATAGATAAGGTATAGAAGACAAGATTTTAAGCTCAGAGACAGGGCCCTCCACTTGTCTGCAATATGCTAATATTGTTTTTGCCTTGTTATTATCCCCTGTACAGCTCTGCGGAATATGTTGGTAAAATTTTAAATAAAGGAAATAATAATAATGTGTATATAATTGTTAAGCATAGGTTATTAATATTTTGACATTGGGTTACAATTATAAGAGTATAAATTGAATGTTGTAGTTAAGATTTTGGATAATTGTATGGTTAATATATTGATGGAGAAATATGTCCCATTATCAATACAGAAGAGTCATGTGTTCTTCTTGATCCAATAACAAGCTTACAAAGCTGAACCAACACTTAAAATGTGTTTGCAATTACTCATCATTAAGTCAATATATCCCCTTAATGTGATGCCCATTTTAATTTAATTTGATTTTCTTTCATAGTAAATATCCTGCAAATCCTTTATTTTATCCACAGTTTATTTATTTTGATTTTGATTACAAAACTGCCTTCCCATAGTGGAATATAAGCTTACATATATATTTCACTCATCAATACTGATAACAGTGTTATTTGTTCCAGGAATTGTGATGTGTTAGGTCTCTCTCTTTGATTCTGTATTTCTAATTTTCTATTCCATTTTCATCACTCTTTGGCGAGTCCCACCAATTTCACAATTTTCGTCCATTAGTATTGCAGTAACGGACATTTAATGTGGCTAATTCTAATATGTCAGTTTTCATCATACATAGACGAAGGCACATTTATAGTTTATACAGCTTTTATAGTCATATAATTTGTTCTTATCCAATATCTCAGATTCAGCAAGCTATACATAGCAGACTATATCTCCCCCTCAGTTGTGACTTTCTCCCTCATCATCAAGGTCAACCAATTCACATAATCTGTCAATCAATTATCCAGAGAGTTATCTGAAATGGTCATCACATTGGCTCGTAACTTTTCATTTATAACTGGGAAGGGCTCACCTTTCTGGAACCATGTTTTTTTTTCAAAGGCAAGGATATCAATCTGGCATTCCTCTTCATTTCATTGCATATCAAGATAGAGAACATTAGCACTTCTCTAAGATATCTCTATCTTAAAAGCCAAGGCTTTTTCAACACTGTCCATTCTTCAGTTTAATCTAACCTATATAGTGTAGACAGATATAATCACCTCTTCATTATAAACTCTCTACGTAAAGGAAATACTCTCTTAAGATTAAATGGGATAGTCCATAAGGAAAGTTCTATGGTGTACTTTGATCAAATTAAAGCCGGAAGTCATGTATTTTGTACCGAATGTACACCAAGTGGGTTAGAAAGATACGTTTTACACTGTTTACAAGTTCTTTGGACTGTAATAACATAAGACCAATAAATGTAGCATTCATCATGGTATTGTTTCAGTATACACACACATATATAATATATATGTGTGTGTATGTCTATATATATATATATATATATATATATTTATTTATCTGTTTGTGTGTGTATATACTAAAATGTATTGACTGTATGGTAGCAATACCATGATGGATGCTATATTTGTGGTCTTTTGGTCTTGTGTATATATATATATATATATATATATATATATATATATATATATTGCTGCTGCCTTCTTCTACCAAAAATCTAGTGATATAACAAATCTCCTTCCCCTCTCCCTTCACTCTCTTCTCCACCCCTCCCTCCGATGATAGTCTAGAGAAGAACACCATCTATAGCCTTTTGCAATCTACATGTCAAATTTCAGATGGTCAAATTTCAAATGGTGACCATAGTTGGCAAAAATAAAAAGGGCCTGGTACAACTACTGGAATGATATGAGTTGTTAAGGACAAATTTGGTCAAAAGAAGAAGATGATACCAGTTGTCTTACTGATATGATGAAAAGCATTGTATGTATTGTTCAAGTGTTTGATTGGTGCGTTCAATTAGACTATTAGTTTGTGGGTAAAAAACTGTGGTAAAGGCTTGAGAAATCCTCAACAAAATGTCGTCTTCATCCCATGATCTGAATCTAAACTGAGTTTCAGTTTTGATGTGTTCTGGAATGCCATGTTAGCATACTATCTCACTCAGAAATATTTTAGCTGTTTCAGGAGCAGAAAGTATTTTTGGTAGAGGAATGAAGTGAGCCATTTTTGAAAAGCGATCACCTACGACCATGATAGTGATATATGAACAAAATGTAAGGTCCATTGCTTCCAGCACCACCGTCAATCAAAGAACTGGCGGCAAAGATCTAAAGACTTGGCTCTTAGAGAGGTTGCAGATGTCACAAGAAGACACTTAGGTTTTCTCTGTTTTCAAAGCCTTCAAGAATAAGTATTTTCTCTAAAATATTTTATGCTGATGGCTTACACAGCTGATACTGTTTTTAGTTTACTAGATACTTCACAAAAATGTGGAGCTGTCTGTGAACTACTGTGGTCCCTATAAAGTGATTGAACTGTTTGAGATGGTTGGATCAATCTTGCATCTCATCAATTTGCAATAATTGTATTTATTGTCACCATCATCACGTACATACTACTTTTGTTACATACAAAAAATATTATTTCATCAATATCCACTACTGAGAGGCACCTTATGCAATTCCACCCAAGCATTGGTTAATTGTTTTATGAAAGCTGTGATCCATGTTTACTTATAATTTCTGTGTGTTCATTGTCCTACAAATGTCCCAAATTCATATCTATCTCTATCAAGAGGATACACAAACTGTCATTTACATCTTCAAATTCCCTTCATGGCAGATTAGCCCACATGACATTGTAACTAGAAAAATATTTAACAAGAAAAATAAATTATTAACATTTCATCAAAGTTTTCTAAATTAATCCCAGTTAATATACACATATTGCACTAAAAGGTTTGTGTTATTTAGTATATTAACCTCAGTGATACTCATTGAAATTCCAACTCCTACAATGTAATATCTATTTTACATTTTTAAATTGACGAACATATTCAGAAACAGTGTATTGTTTTATGAATAAATGTTGCCTGTTTGCCTCTTTTATTTTAATATTATTCTAGAGTTCTAAAAGCAAACAAACCAACTAACTTTGATGCAAATATTTACACCAAATCTTACGATTATCCATCCCAAATCATTTTTGTCTTTAATTTATCATGACAATCAACAAAATTAAATTTGATATTTGGGAAAACCTCAAATTCTTGTGAAGTACGTATGAAAATAACATTAGCAGGTATGCAAGAGAGGAACATAAAACATTTAAGTGAACATTTTATATTTAGTGACTGATTGTATCCTGTTGGATTCCATCTAAGTCTGTCTATAGTTTGGATAAATGGGTTATCCTATGGGGCCTTATTCTGCCACTGGCTATTCTTAAGGGGTTATTTTAAGAGGACCTTATTAACAAAAATGAATATTATTATTATTATTATTATTATTATTATTATTATCTTTATTTATATTGCGCCAACATATTCCGTAGCGCTGTACAGGGGTTTAGTACATGGCAAAAATCAACGTTAACACCTTATAAAGAATGGAGGGCCCTGTTTTTGAACATATCAAATGCACATAGTGCTTGTTTCCAAGGCACTGACACGTGATTGAAAACTCGCAAACTTACAATCTAAGGGTTTAGGTGTGATACAAGAGGGTGACAAATACAAAATGGCAACGTGAATGCAATTTGTTTAGTCCATTGGAGGGGTCTGTGTGTTGTACTGTATAGTGTGGGTGGGAGTGTTATTAAGCTGTGGAGTGTGCAGTTGTAATTATAAAGACTGAAGGTGATAAGATTTTTTTTAAACAGGTGTGTTTTTGGTAATTTTTTAAAGGTTTTGAGGCAGGAAGATAATCTAATGGAGCGAGGCAAGGAGTTCCAGAATAGTAGGGGCAGCACGAGAAAAGTATTGAAAGACGGGAGTGAGAGGAGGTGATGAGAGAGGAGGAAAGAAGAAGGTCGTTAGCAGAACGAAGGGGGCGGTTGGGAGAGTATTTTGAAACAAGAGCAGAGATATAAGGGGGTGCACTGTTGTTGAGGGCTTAACTCCATTGTTCCTCCCAACTTCGTAATCATATTACAAACAAATACAAAATGCCCCTCTGGTATTCCTAGGTAGTCTCCTATCCAAGTACTGACCAGACACAACAATGCTTGGCTTCATGGTGTTGTGACCTCTTGGTTCCCTGACTGGAATCAAACCCAGGTCACAGAGGTGAAAGCACCAAATCCTTTTTAAAAATGAACATAGTCATGGTTAATATAAAAAGATAAGTCTTTTTTACAAAGCAGGTACTGGTATTATTCTATCCAAAAGTGGACATTCTTGTAAACAGCAGAAAACTATGTTAAGGTCATAACTATTTATTTTTTTAGGTCATTTATAACCCCTTCACTAATGTAAATATTCTTTTAGTGGTATTTTCTAATGTATGATGTGGGCATATATTTATATATTTACAAATTATATGATGTTGAAATGGTTGAGATCAATGAAAAATGTAAACCATTAATGCAGTTAAATGATTACAATGCATTATACATTTATGGACTGTAATTTTCTCAAAATAACAAGTCTTATTATAAGACAAATGTAATATACAAGCATTTACTCTCTCACATATCTTTTTTCAACTACTTTTCATGTTCACTGTGTTTTCAGCATTGAAAACTTTTCTAAAGCAAAGGATTTTCAGAGATCCTATTCTGGGTGGAACATGACTGGAACGTGACTGATACTATAAATGACTTTGTTTTAAATAAAATATGTTCTTCTATACATACATTAACAATGTATATGTATAAATTAAATAGAATAAAAATGAGATTATTAGAACAATTTATTCTCAATACTATAAAATATCACATGGCATGGTAAAACACAGCAGGGTTTCAAATGGAAATAAATCCTTTGAATATTTGTTCCAAAAATTCATCGTAGAAATTGTTGCCTGAAACACAACTCAGGATCCAGAGGAATGTGTTGCCTCTTCTGGGATAGACTCAGGTGTTCAAAAGGACCGCCAGATGAGTACAATTCATTTTTGCTCCCTCTCTGCTACTGGGCAATGTTTACAACAACAGAATCAATATTCATCAGGGAAGGAATTTCTTAAGAATTACAGATGGCACTTTCCAGAATTCAAGTTCAGCAATAGTATATGTTACATAAATTCACATCAGGTTTACCAAACATCAAGAATGAATTGTAAATTGGAATCACCCGTAAAGGGTTAATTTGATAAAGAAAATTACACAGTGTTGAAAAACGACTTCATTTTATGGAGCAATTGTACAAAAGTGCACTGGGAATACGCTTATGGAAATCTGCATAGAGCATATTATTTTTCAGTTCAGTAAACCGCTGCTGTGCGAGGGAAAATGGCAAAAATCAGTCGCTAATCCTGTTTATTTTAGGCTGACAGCAAAATAGTAGATACTTATATTCTCTGTAGATGCAGAAAAAGAAATTGTCACACAGGAAATTCACTGTATTGTGTAATAATTCTCCTGTCATTCCCCTCTACAGAAAAGGATTTCTTTAATTTTTATACTATAGTCAACAGTTTAAATATTTACATCTATTTTATTTTGTTTTTTTAGAGAGTTGCTGCAGTGCTTGAATAAAAGATTATGTTAGTGAAGCATGTGTAAAATAGAGTAGATTAAAAAATTATTATGTTTGGAAATCAGGAAGTAACATTTTCATTGCTTTTTAAAATTTGCACTGCTCGCCTCTGGTGATTGTCCGTTTTGTCGTACAGCCCCCTCTATATGTGCCTAGATCTGAGTAATGGTGGCATCCTGTGAAGCTTGTGTTTCGATCTATAGATGCAGTGCACCCCATGCCTCCATACTGCACTGCACAGGGCTGCATTGAAACTTAAAGGGCCAGTAATTCAGTACAACTTGGAACACACCACTATAAACTTCTCATAATACCATGTTGAAATACTTTTTGAGTTTTTGAAATACATTCTTTTTTCACAGAGAAATGTATAAATTAAATCTCTGTTTACATGAGACTCAGACAAGCCCAAAGATAAAGCCACAATAGCAGCTCCGTGCAGAGAGCGTAAGCATAAATAGAGTTAACCCTTCACAAATGTATCTGTGCAGGGAAAGGACTCATGGACTCAGCTAAAAATGACAGTTGGGGGTTAAAATCTCCTGCTACATTCCCTAAGTTCAGGGAAAAACCATAAATCTTTGTGCTTGTGAAGTCTACACTGGCTGGTGTCGGCTTTTTTGTTGCTAATCATGGAACAGTTAGCAGTGTGTTTGTAAACAGAGCTCAGACCGCAGATTTTTAGCTGTTATTAGTGTAATTAAAAATAACAATACGTCATTTTCACATAGAATCTTGTGCACTTTCAAACCATGAAGAGCACTTATAGTGAGGTAAATGGCCCATTAACTGCATGTTGATAAACGTGCTTAGGATTGGGATGAAGTGCAAAAAAAGCAATGCTTGCTGTCTGCTCCCTTCACTCTGAGCCATACACACAAGAAGGTGGGAGGGATGCAGGAGGACAACATGGAGAACCCCAACAGGCAAACAGTGTGACATTTATAAATTAAGGATCCACTATATTAGTATATTTAAAATATACAAAATTTAACAGCTATCCTTGAAATTATGCAAAATCTTTTTGAAATGTTAAAATAATTGAGTGAAAAAGAAGTACCATATTGGTCCAAATATAAGTTGCACCCGCATATAAGCCGCACCTGTAAAATTCAAGGGGAAAAAATATAAAAAAGATAGTACTTGAATGTAAGCTGCACCATTAAAATTGGAGAGAAAAAGACAAAAGTCAATTAGATTCAGGGAATAAAATAGTGATTTTATTTTACCATATACTGTACCATATACGGTATCCAGTATTTGGAAAACATTATACGGTAACTCCTTAGGCAGGTTGTCAATATTAGCATCAACAGAATGTTAAGGTAACATCAAACATAAGGTAACAAGTAAGGTAACAAGGAAAATTTTTACTTAGGTCAGGTAACATATTTTAGTGTAATTGGCCTATTCACAGTCATCACTGGTGTCACTTCTGACTTTGTCACCAGTATTCACTTCATCACTGTCACTGTGTTCTTCATTCTCCTACCATAGCGAGTTGTCCTCGCTACCATCCAATGCATTTGACACGCAGCATTTTTTGAACCCCTGATGATGGAGTTAGATGATATACTTGACCATGAAGTGAGAATCCATTGGCACAGGAGTGTCACTGACGGCTTCTTAATCTTGCCATATGGTGTGAGAGCATGATCCCCTTCCCGGAGACAATCTGAATACTGCTTGCGAAGGTTGTCTGTGAACGGCTTGTTCACAATGACATCAAGCACTTGTAGCTTTGAAGTCATGCCACCTGGTATAACAAGAGGTCTGTCTTCTGTGCAGCAACTTTTTTCTTCACGTCAGGAGTGAGATGACCCTTAAAAGCATAAGACTAGCATGTCTCTCTTAGTGAGCAGTGCTCCAGGTCTGCAATTCCAAACTACCGACAGCCAGTCAACCATCGTTTCCGTCGTCATCCAGTCTTTTTCCTGGCAACGAATCACTAAGCAGGAATGTTTTCTTTGGGCAAAGTGTTTCGCTTCAGAATAACATAGGGGGGTAACTTTCCTCTTTCAGCAGTAACAACTAACATCACCGTTACTCTGAGTTTTTCATTGCCGGTTGTTCTTAAGGTGACACTTTTTGCCCCTTTCTGGTCTACTGTCGTATTGCTTGGCATGTCAAAAAATACGGACGTCTCGTCAGCATTGCCCATCTGGTCTAATGGGTATGAGTGACGCTGCCGCAAAATTTGTGTTAGCTTATTAGAGAAACAGTCATTTGTTGTAGCTCTAGATCTATATTTTGGCAGGGTCAAGGGCCTGGTTAAGGTCACCTCCTATAACCAGCTTCCCCCAGTCCCCACCTTCGAGTGTTTTGAGAAATGTAATCAGGGCTGTGTGTGGTATAGTGGTAGGGGCATAGAAGAAAGCTAAAAAGGTCTTAACTCCCAGTATGGTACCTTTCAGAATTAGAAAAGAGCCATCTTGATCCACCACCCTGGACTCTAATTGGAACGGTAAGTCTCGGTGTAGCCATATCACCACTCTTTCTTTCTTGGAAGTGTGGGAAGTGCCAAATGTGGGAAGTCTTTATTAAGGTAAGTGGGAATTTTATTATTAAAAAAATGGGTTTCTTGAAGAAAATGATAGAGGGCCTAAAGTTTTTATAATAGAGAAATGCCTTCTTCCATTTGAAAGGGGAGTTGAACCCTTTAACATTATGGGTAACCAATGTAATATCGGTCATCATCCTTGGGCTTAAAGTGTGAGCTCAAAGTATGTAATTCCAAGTTTACCCTTAGCACAATCTGGAGGAGAGTGAGGCAGAAGCGACCGTCCAAGTATGAGACCGGAGTCAAGTAGAGCCGAGCAAGTGCAGAACCCGAGGGAGGAGTCACCATGGAGGAAGGAAAAAACAAAAAAACATATGAGAACAGACAAAAAACAATATAATTATGTATACAGAGAAATAGTGCCATCTGACCAGCATAAGTAGATCTAGATAGCCATAAGGGGTATTGCCCTTGCCCCTTTCTATGGTCATCCCTTGCACAAAGTGCGAGAGGTTTAAAATTCTAACACATAATTTAGGTAAATTTAAACGACTGGGAAGTAATTCCAGCTGACAAGGTTATCTTAACATTTAAGTAAATACGGTGATATAAACTAGGGGAACAGGTGAGAGTAAAAATACAACTAATAGCAATAAAATAAAGCTTGAATAAGGAAGAAATATAAAAACCCAGACTGACAACAAATATATGCTTAGGAATAATATTAAATCTACTGTGTAGAATCCGTTTCACAGTAGCAGAAACATTAACTAACAGTTCTAGTAGCAGTAACAGGGTGTCTCTTTGCAGAAAAAAAAATCTTTTAGATAGGGAAAGAAGAGAGATAATTATTGACAAATCAAAACAATTAGCAAATAGTCCTGACAACCAAGTTTTCCCTCCAAGATAAAAGGCATGAAGTCCCAGAAGATCACTTGAAGCTTTTGTTCCTAATATGCAAACATTCTGTAGAAAGACAAACAGAGGCATGAAATCCTCCCAGGATCTAAGTAGTTCCTCAGCCAAAGATCAATAAGAGAAAAGTATTGTCCAAACATAGGAAGATGGAGGGCTCGGCATAGAAGTTAGCCCCGAAGGAGAGGCATTAGAGGACTGCCCCTTTGATCTTTTTTGTTTTGGAGCTTTAGCCCATTACCTTTGTGGTAGTGCACTGGTGGTAGGAACTGATATGTCCATGCTTGATTCCTCTGGAATAAGGGCCAGCCGCCTCTGGAAATCCATGCATTCTTCAGGGGAACAAGAGGTATGTTGCGTGCCATTATGTTGAAAAGAGAGATTAAAGGGGAATCCCCATCTGTATCTGATGTTGTGACATTATTTATGTTCCAAATTCCTTCCATTCTGAAAATGTAAGCAATTGATTGTACACATCACTGACGTCATCCTGCTTCTCAATATGTAAATGTGCGGCTCGGCTACCGCTTCACCTCCCCAGCAACTTGTTTGAGATACACGGTTGTGTGAAAGTAACACATCTTTCGTGATGTCAATAAACGCGCTTGCTTTTGAAGGGAAGGTTTAGATCATTTCTACAGACCAAGTGGGAGGAGAGGACGACCCACATTCAAAAATGGATGCCTTCTCATATTTTCTTGATACTATATAGCATTGTTCAGTATTAGATTGCAGGTACATCAAACTTCTTATTTGTTATCTTTTGAACACTATATATATTTTTTATGTATACTCTGGCTAATTCACTAGTTTCTTGGAGGGTATTTTCCTGTGATTAAGTCTTTTTCTAGAATAATTTGGCTTAAAAGATAAAAAAGTAAATATTATGCTTATTTATTTATTTATGTAGTTATTTATTTTTGCACAAGTCAAGTTTAGTTATTCAAAGGAAGATATATAGGGAAAAAATAATCATAATGGACTTTCAAGGAAATCAATCCATTACCTTTTATCAAACAATAAATACAATTTTTTTTTTGGGTCAGTCAAATACTTCGCAGACATAACCTTTTATTAAAAAAACAGTGAAGTGTAATATGTATAGTATTAGAACTTTTAACGCTTTTGTTCAATTTTGCTTTAATGATGACAGGCATTTAGTTTTTTGTAAAAGGATTAGAAACCTGGAATGAACAGCGTATAGCATTGACTTTTGTTAAAACACCAAATAGCACCTTGTTCATTTTGGATAATTTTAGATCAGAATTTGATCTAAATTTCAAGCTTACAGAAGTAGAGTGTACCCCCCTAAGGCATACAGCTCGGCATCTCTCTCCTGACAGATACACCTAGTTAATTATTTTTTTTGTGGAGTTTATGGACATGTTTTATTGATTTAAGTAGGACGTATACTGTATATAGCAATACTAGTTGGAACAGTTGTATATCACTGATGGGTAAAATGGAAAAGAAAACTGTCACAACAGTGAATAAATAGCAGTTAATAAAAAAACAACATTTTAAATGATGCTATAAAAATCAGGCAATCCTTAAGTATTGCAGTTATGTATGAATGTAGATTATTACTATTTATAGTATAGACCAATAAATAAAAAAGAAGTGACCATTAAAATGATTATGTAGCCTTAGATGAACAGGAATAGGGGGTGGTATAGGCTAATAAAAGGGTAGATTTACAAAGCTCTATCACATGCTGAGATGGATTATGAACTACTGCAAATGCAATTTTACCCTTATAAAATGGGTAAAATAAAAATTACTGGGGTAAGCATAATACCATGCTAAGTCTTTAATTAAGCCAAGTTTTTAGTAGATAAAATGGGCGGACTAGATTTGACTTTTTGGTTCTCAGCCACCATAGCTATGATTTGGTATTAAAATAGCTACCCAACCTTCTGTGATATTTAGTTCAGCTACAGTTAATAAAGAAAAACAAAGATGGTTTAAAACACTGGGTTTCAACAGCTGATCCTAGGATTAGTGCTGGTTTCTGAGAACCTTATCTGGCAGTCTTCATTAACAAGAGGGATGAGGATAGCCTAACACTTTAAACATACCACAACCAATAGTCATAGCTGTAGATCAAATATTGATGACTGCATCTGCTGTTAAAGTTTGACTTGTTCAAATAAGAGCAACACTAGATGAACATTTAGTGTGTCACATATAGTGTCATCCTGATAAAATGTTATGGATCTTAATGGTAGTCCCTATGAGTACTATAAGATAATTCACTGGTCTTACAGATCAAAAAGCTTGAGAGCCATGGGTATATATCGGTAGACAAGAGATGAGATTTAGGGGTGCAATTCTGTTGGAACCTTAAAGGTTTGGCTCAAGAGGTGAATCCTTGAGAATATAGAGATCCAGTGTTGGAACGAGTTGAGGGGAGTAGCAGATATTGTACATTCGGAAAGGTAGATATTACTACCAGAAATAGCATTTTTTTCATAGTACAACACTCATTCAATTGCTACGTTTTAGAGATCCGGGCTCACAAATGGAGATTGTGAAAATAAAGTATTGTATTTTGGGGATGTGCTTGAGTGAGATTGTTGTGCGTTTAATTCTAAGGTCACTCATTGTTTTCCCCATCATTTACCGTGCTGTATTGAATTTATATTTGCATTTACAGTGCTCCGGGTTTGCGGGCTTGAACTACGAGTTACGGGCAAATCCTTACTGCCGATGGCATAGTTTGCGATTATCGGGAAGGGGGACTAACTTGCGGGCCCGGCCAATTGAATAGCAGCGTAAATGTAGAGCAACATGAGGACGTAACTTGATCGCAGAAAATCTGCGATTTGCGATCTAGTTACGGCCCCTGCTTCCTGAAGTACCTATGTTAAAGGGACTATATAATGTTTTCAAAGCTCTATGGAATTGTCAACAGCATCTGAAATATAAAGGAATAAAAAGTTCTTTCAGATATTGTAAAATCACGCTATGGCTGCCCCACAAGAAAACCAGATCCAGTTGTTTGCTCCACCACACGGTAGTTGTCATCCACAGTCAGTACAACTAACAAACCATATAATCTATTTGCTAAATGGTCATAGAGCTAATATGTTTCATGTGCCTTTAATAGACAAAAAAACAAATCAAAATAAACAAACAAGTTAAATACATGATTGCCACACTATGGTGGTGCATTCCCTCATTAATCTTTGAAATATTAGACCACTTATCTGTCATTTTTAAGGTGTTATTGTATTCTTCAATGCAGCACAAAGGATTTATATAAATAAGATAAATAAGATGACATGCAGTATGATAAATGTCCTATAAAATCTTTAATCAAAAGGTTGCAGTAGACCTTTTACGTCAATATAGTCTTTCACCCTGATGGAGTCTGTTGCATTTCTATCAACATTTGAATACAGTTTACATTTCTATGAAAATGTGGATTGAGATGCCGTCTTTGCTGACAGGTTGATTTGTTAACCTTTCTATGACAATCTGGATAAACTTGTGTGATTAATCTTTTTGCAATCAATGCAGGGTACACAGTACATCTCCAGGATTCATATTTGGCATACTACATCAAACAATACTAATTTCTGGTTGAGCATCTCATTATACCATATAATCTAAACTGCACATATTCATTTTTAAGTAGAACATTTTAATATAGTATAATTTGAAAAAAAACAGTGCTTGCTACTGAGAGAGGTAGTGATACATGGACGTAAAATGACCACACTTGCTAAATTTCTAAAGTATACATTAATTGTTTGTAGATTAATACATTGCTAATGAAACTTCTGAATGTGTCCTTTTTTTTATATAAAACTAAAGCAGATTCAGTTTTAGTGGACAGAAATAGAGAAAGCTACCAAGCTAGAATTTTGTGTTTTTAATGTAACGAAAAATGTAAATGTTAGAAAACACCACTGTCTTCATTTTTTTGAGCCCTATTCTATTAGAAGCCTGAAAATGCCCCTAACCCATAATTTTGGCTGCAGATTTTTCCTCTAAATGTTTTGCAATTTACCTCCTTAAGCCTTAACTCGTAAACCCTGCCTTTTTAATTGGATTTCGGACAATATTTAAACATGCCAGTAATTTACTTCTTAGACACAGCCAATAATAAATGAGACTGTCATCACAACGTCAGTAAAACATGGAAGTTAGACGTAATCTGCAATCGGAAGTTAGAAATGAATTAGTGCCAATACGGTAATTAATATTTGCCAGTCTGGCTCGCAATCAAGAAATCTAGCAATCTATAAAATGCACAAGATCTTCTGTTTTAGTCCATGTGAGTTTCATGATATATATTAACCCTGTGAGTCCTGGGATCAATATTTCTAAGTAATAACATTTAAAAATAATATATATGTGTGTTTGAGACTGTTGTGCAATTCATTCTAATGTGTTTCCATGCCTTCCCATGCTTTTAAAGTACCATATTCTGTGTTTAATTGTTGCTACAGCTATAATATGTGTTTGAGAAGCCCTTGTGAGTCCTATTTAGTACTTTTGATAAAAACATGATACTTTTTCAGTTGCAGGTTAGACTTTATTTGCTAGCTAGAGCTCCGGGTCTAATAGAATATTGATTTTGTGTAACTTTAATTATTAAGAGCTCGTAATATTCAAGCTTTGCTAAATCCAATGGAGTTCTAAGGCCAAATGTGTGTCTTTAGGTGGACCATACTGATTGTGGGTGGGTAACTAGTAATCGGCTTGTGAGTAGTTAATAGAATATGTGGCAACATTAAAAGCAGTTTTAAGTGTATATACATTTACAAATTAGCTAATAGAATAGGACCCTTTGTTTTTTAATATATGTCTGACAATAAACACATCTACAGTGGAACCTAGATTCACATTCGCTCTGGTTTCCGTCATTTTCGGAATTTGACTCATCTCACTTAGGAAGACTTTGATCTCAACTGGATGCTTGCTCAGAACTGGACACTTTTGTGACACCCAGCATCCTGTCTATCCAGGAAGTGAAGAGCAGTCTGTGTCTGAAGGAATCAAATTGCAGCCTGTGCCTGAAAGGATCAAAGTACAGCCTGTGCCTGAAAGGACCATAGTGCAGCTTGTGCCTGTAAGAGCCCAAGTGCAGCCTGTGCCTGAAAGGACCAAAGGGCAGCACAGTGCTTAAAAGGACCAAAGTGCAGCTTGTGCCTGAAAGAGTCAAAGTGCAGCCTGTGCCTGACATGATCAAAGTTCAGCCTGTGCCCGAAAGAACGAAAGTTCAGTGTGTGCCTGAAAAGATCAAAGTGCAGCTTGTTCCGAAAGAATCAAAATGCAGCCTGTGCCTGAAATGATCAAAGTTCAGCCTGTGCCCGAAATAACCAAAGTCAGCTTGTGCCTGAAAGAATAAAAGTGCAGCCTGTGACTGAAAGGGCCAAAGCAAAGACTGTGCTTACAAGAATCAAAGTGTAGCTTGTGCTTTCAAGAACCAAAGTGTAGCCTGTGCCTATAAGAACTAAAGCTCCAAGCAAACCCCTTTCTCCTCCTTCTCCTCCTCCTCCTCTACATAGCCACCATTCCATTTGGCCCTCGAGTCCTCTCAGTACAATTACAGTGAAAGTAAATTCTCTGTTATTTGATGTAATTATTGTTTTTTTTTATCTATGCCTGTAAAGTTTTAAGATTTTGTATCCAAAAACAAAACCATCAGTTCAAAACAAAATGTGAAAAATGTGGGCTTTGGAACTGATTCTTTCAATTTACATTGATTCCTATGGAAAATGCTTGTTTGGAATTCAACCTGTTTGGAACTCATCCTGCCGTCTGGAAAGGATTAAGGATGAGAACTGAAGTACCACTGTATGTTAATAGAATACATGTAAAATAACATTTCCATTTAACACATATAACTTTAATCTTGCAGAGCTTGTATATTACAGATCTACACCTTTTACATCCGTGCTGCTGTAACAACCTGCAGTAACAGGAAGAAAGTCTAGTCAGCTGGCATTACTATATTACTATGTGTATCTAGTCAATGAGTTTAAAGTAAAATCCAGAACTATTTATTTGAGATTTTGATGGCTAATTACACAATATGCATACATCTCACAGTTTTCCTGCGTTGGTAGTATTTTGTATCCAGCCAGTGCACACACAACAAAATGGACTATAAAAAAATACAGATGTATTACATTCAGCAGTACAATTTGTTTGAGTTAACGTAAAAAAATCCATAAATCAATATAACATGGAATGTATACTTGAGACTGTTACATTTCAATTCCTTGTAATCACAAATGGACTAAGAGAGCCAAATCATATAGTGTTATGAATACAAGCAATGTCCTTTGTGATTGCATACTCTATCACATTGAGTATAATATCTATTTTTCATGGGGCCTTTGGACTCCTAATTGCCTTGTCCACTGTAGGATGCTCACTCTTATATTAATAACAATATTTTCCACAATCATATCTAGAAAGAGAAGAAACAAATAAGTAAATAAGAGTATCTAGGAAGCAATCAAAGTGATGTCTTATGCTACTTGTGTTTTATATAAAATAACCTGCCCGTGATTTTTCAGAGACACTTCAAATACTTTTCTTCTCTATATACTCTATTGGAAAATGTTAAACTATTTGAGAAACCTATGTATTTGAGACTTGAACTATTAATACAATTCATGTCCATAAAGAATTTTTACTTCTTTAAAAATTGGTAAAACTATAGTTGAACTTGAAACATTGATCCATACAGATAAATAATGTCCTAATAATAATAATTGACGTTTAGATCCCCCAAAAGTGTTAAAATGATTATTATCTTTATTTGCAATCACCAACATATTCTGTAGCTCTGAACAAGGTTTAAGAACAAGGCAAAATAAAATTGACACATTGCAAAGAGTGGAGAGCTCTTTCTTTGAGTTTAGAATCTAGTTTACATAGAGTTTTCGCTAAAGCAACTTACAAGACTGAAAACTCGCAAACTTACAATCTAATTAATTATTGTTCCTTTTATGTTTCTCCTACTTTCTTGTGCCAATATATTTTTAATACACACAAACACACTCAAGTACACACATTACTTGGAAACTGCCATCATGATGCATACAATATAATGGTAACCTTGCAGTAAACTTGGAGTAAACTTATCGATCAATCAGTCTATGATTCATCAATCCAGTTCCTGTTATTGTTGGTGTGCTAGACTGTAATGGCTGCTAATCACTGATAATTACACTGTAGGATTTCTGCACACATTGTTTTCAGCCTAAAAACAATCCTTAGCAACAAACCAGAGAAAATGCAGACCTCAAGGATGATTAGAATAGATTATATGATCATGACTACATAGTTGCTTGCAATTGTTTTTAGTTTAAAACAATAAGTGCAGGCTCCCAGCAATGACAACTCCATATTACAATATAGAACACAGATAAATACAAATATATTCTCATACTTGCATAAAGGCACTCTCCCCAATACAAAATGTAGAGGTGGGGATGGTGCTTTTGTGGTGCATTTTTTATAGTGATCATGTTACTTAATGAACAATGAGACCCCTGATTCCATAGAGATGCCTCATGTCAAATATTTCTTCCATGTCTATTTTTGTATGCCCCACTCTCCATGTAATTCAATCAAAAATATAGGGGCTCCCATATAGTCCCATACCCCATCTTTGTGAAACTGCAGGAAAGACCTTTGCATGGTGATGTTACTGCACATTGCCAGTTCCCCTGATGGTACATACAAGATAGAGGGACTACTGGTTCCTTCTCACATCCACTGGGTGTAGGCAAGGGTGGAGATGCAGAGGATGACTAGGGGACATTTTCCACAGTAAACTCTCAGAAGATGTCTCTCAGTCATCCTCGGCATTAGTGCAGTTAATTTCCCCTTATACACAAGCCTACTGGACGCTACTACATTGGATTATCATTTGGCAAATACCATACATTGCATTCTATTCATGATATGTCAAGAAACATCCTATGGTCCTACAATTCATTAAAATTATAATGCTAATTTTATTTTGCAGAGTATAACAAAATCACTTCCAGAATAATTATAGATAACATAGTTAGGTGTTTTTTTACAAGGCCAATTAATACATATATGTACTTCATGTTTTTATGAGGGATGGAAGTTGTAGCTTTGGATAGAACTACAATAGATAGATATTCTATATATATATATATACATATATAGATGAGATTTCCTCCTTCCACTTGTGTGATAAAGTATTAATATATGTAGTGGGAGCATCTGCAATGTTTCTGACATTATGCAGAATTAACTTTATTTAAGGTCACGTCTAAACAAATTTTTTGAGATACTAAGTTATGCTCATTGCAGACCTCCTGTTAAAGATAGACTACAAATATCATCTGGTCTAAAACCACCACATGAATCTCTGTTACAATACAAAAAAACACTACTTTAAATCACTAATCTTGAATAATTACACAAAATCAGTCCTATATTTAGGGGTGTATGAACTGGAGGGGATGGGGGGACAAATGCCCCCAGATTATATGAGCAGGGGACACAAAAATAGTAAAATTAAACGTAACCATGCATTACCACATTGCCAGTGTTACCACTTTGCCATGGGGCATTGAGAATTTAAACCAATAAATAAAAGTTTTTTGAGGGGCACTGCAGCACTGTGGTTCCCCCAGAGCAGGGCCCTGGTGCATTGCACTCGGTGCACTGGCGGTAGATCCACCCCTGCTGCCTGTACTTGGAGTAGAGTTGAATTGCACCACTCAAGGTAACAGTATTTTTCTCTTTAAACTGTATCTCCCCCAGATTTTTGGGGCTTTTCTGCCCATGCCTATATCCACTATACATAGAGAATGCACTCTTCAGATATATCGCCCACATTTTCTATTTTGGCATTAAGACACTGATCATTACAGAAAAGCTGGTTAATAGGGGATAGGTCAATGAAAAAGAAAACCACAAAGCTCCCTGCAAACTCTGATGGCATGAAAATTGTGCAATTATGTTACAATTCAGACATCCAAAGGGCTCACTGCCCATCTGTTTGCTGGAACAGGATAGAGAAGGAGTATATAATTCCAGATTGTCTATATTTAATGTATTTTTGCTACACCATAGATCAATAATTTCTCAAACTAAAAACATGCCAGAAATTTTGGACTACACTGGCCCTTTAATATATATATATATATGTAGCTTTTAATTGTTTCTTGACCAGTGTATAAACATATTGTTGTAAACCTCATTTAATTATTGAAAACAATATCACTTAGCTTATTAGTCTCTGTTTAAAAGCCCCCTAGACAAAAGCACAGAATTAAATTAAAAAGCCACATATGGTTAGAGCTAAAAATAGTAAATCATAATTGCAATTATCATTATAATTATAATTGCAGAATACATAATTAGTCAAATTGTTCTCAAACTGTTTTGCAAGAACTCAGACACGTTGTTATACTTTCCCTTTATATGAGTTCATAATTGCATATTTATTAATTAGCAGCAAGCGTTCACAAATGTATTTTATGGATATATAGTGTAATTTTCTTAATTACACACTAGCAGCCTTATTAAATTGCGTTTTGGCCAATTGAATAGGGCTCTATATAAGCACGTAGCATATTTTTTACAGAAGTTTTTAGTTAGTGATCTTCTATCCAAAAGCAATGTCTTCACTAACTAAAAACTTCTGTAAAAAAAAATATGCTCTGTGCTTATATAGAGCCCTATTCAATTGGCCAAATCGCAATTTAATAAGGCTCTAGGTTACTAAAAAGCAAAATAAATAATAAATACATTACAATTAATCATTGCCCTGGAGTATATGAAAATTACTTTGCTATTTTGTATACCTAAAAATACTTTCATCAACTACCCAGAATCCTTAGTTGTAGTGTAATCACTGTATATAGGATCAGTGTACATGTATATGCATGTTAAGAATTTGTCCTAGTCATGGAACCAATTAGCCAGCTGGACCAGCTGCTAAGGAAATCTAACTGGTTAGGCTGAGGTACTGATCGGAGTAGTAGAGTATAGGCGCCAGAACCTTAGAAGGTTGAGAAGAAGAGTGGAAAGAGTCTCATTTGCAATTTAGAACTCATAACAAAATAATTTGTCAACAGGTTTGTCACTTGTTTCCAAAGCTCTAGTTACAGCCAACCAGTGGGATTCTGGTTGGAGTGCTGGGGCTAGAGCATTGGGGGTGGAGATGGTGCCCCCAAGGGCATGAGGCTCATCTGCATTGGCCCAGGAGGTTTGCCATAGGGGTAAGTAGTTTGATGTGAGGTGGTCAGCTCTCTTGAAGGAAGGTTGTTATTATATCTGTAATAATGGGTAGTGGCTCATAGGTGTGCCTTGTGTACTGAGATCCATTGGATCAAAGAGAGTCAGACATAACTAAACAATTGAATTACAAAAAAATATCATATATTCCTTATATTCTAAGTCCAAATGTAATCTCGAAATGGCTTTCAGGCATTATTCTTTCTCCAAAGTGAACATGAGGCTTGTGGTCTATATTTGTGTCGAACAATTTAGTACAAGGATATTTTCTAAAAAAAAAAGTTCAATGTGCCACAATCTGTTCTTTCATCATGCAGATACACACACTAACTGAAACCCCTTAAACATATGAGGTAAATTCAGTATTTCAGTATGTAGGTAAGAGATGAGCATAAAAACATTTATAGAGAAAAAAATAGTCTTCTTGTCCGACATCGGCACCTCAGCATGGAACCCTAGGAAGTGTAGTTAGCTTATCTATCAGTGACCTGAAGTGTGGGAGTGAGAAATTGCCATATCACTGGAACATTTATATTTGATACTTGCCCCTTCTTCTCTGTATATACTCAAGAAAAGACAGTAGCAAGAATAACTGCAAACCTGGATCCAGTAGTAATATAAATGCAGAGGCATTCATTCATCATACAATGTTCCTTTGATCCTTTGTGTAGCAACTATATTGAGAGAATTATTCAGCAACTCACTTAAAAATATATATTGTTGTGATTAATAATACAATATGTTATTCCTCATTAAGATGAATCACATTATGGTTGGAAGGTGCCCTTCACATTTTTACTGGCTAATGTATTTCTATCCTATTATTATGATATACAAATTATCTGCAAATATCTAATGATCTAAACATTTACTAAGTAATTGTTCTCCCATAGGAATATTTACAAAATGAACATTTTCACCGTAAACTTGAGTGTTGCAAGGACAGTACTTTAAAATCTACTCAGCTATATTTATGGTGAATTAAGCCATAGTTAGTTTATAGATAATTATGTTTTGTTTTGATATTAAATGACAAGCAAAATTATTTGCAACTTACATAAATATATTACTAGATATTCAGCAACAGAGTAAATGGTATACCATTATTTTTCCGTAGTAATGGTTCAGCTAATGTTTTAAGGTCATAAGTCTGAATACATTACAGTGTCTACATGCCATGGTTGCATTCCCCTCTAGATTCATTCCTAAATGAAAAAAAATACAGTATAGCATTGGGTTTTTATGTTGTTCAACCAATAATTATTACAATAGTTGGAAGTGGCAGATAACCTATTTAGTATTCAAAGTAAAGTTAATATTCCCTCCTGGTTTCTTTTAAACCGTAATGATGTTCAAAAAAAAAAAAAAAAGAAGAAATGCTGAAGATAATAAACACCACCAATAATACATTCTAGGGAAACTCCTCATTCAAATAAAATAAACTTTAAATGGTATATTGTTTTTATACTGTATGTATTAATCACAGCAGAGAAATTGCATTTTTTATTTTGTGCCAAAATGTTCAAATGCCCTTTATATATGTACTCCTTTGAAATTGAAGCCCTCCATTCCATTAGTACAGTAAGGTCCAATATATCCTTTTCTCCGGAGATTTTAAAACCTGAGTACTGAAGCAAAGCTGCAGAATTGTACCCGGTTTGTGAACACATTACACTAGCACTAAATTCCTCCCATATCCCTATCTATGCAGAGGGTTTATGACCTTTCTGCTTATGAACCACTACCCCACTACCTACTATGAACCCAGGGATCCTGCAGGATTCCTCCTTCATACCAAGGAGCCTCTATGATACTGGGAACCCCCATTTAAAGTATGAACCTAATATTAACCCCCATACCAATGCAGTTCGCAAACAGAACCACGTGGCACCTGTCATTAACCCCATGCCATGGGGGTCTTCAACAGACCCCATGGAATAACTAACTTAAACCACAGGGGTCCTCATTTTGGTCTGTTGAGGCATCCTTCCTACCACCACAGAGTACATATTGAACCCCCAAGGACCCTGACCTCCCATGAGGGTACATCAGGACCCATATAGTCCTTAACACTACATACCAAAAAAAAGCACTACTAAAATAAAAAAATAAGTACACCCGTAAGGGGGCAATATTATACCTGTGCTTTGACACCCTCAGCACTCAACGAAGTCTTCATCCTCCCTCTTCAGCACTGGAATAGCGGGCATATTGATATATTCCGTCCTCTTCAATCTTCATTGAAGTAATCAGTCCTCATCTTCGGCCAACGGAAATGTCCCTCTGCCTAAAAAAACCTGCTGCTCTAAACAAAATATTCCTGTAATGGACCTCGTCCTCTGAGGAGCGCCTGTGCGACTAACTTAAATTATAATTGAGTATTTGAATTACCCCTGACCAATATCAAATTGGTAAGATGTCTAATCAATAAGAATTCATGGATTGAAAATCAAAGGACCCTTGTAAGGTTAGGTTAAATCTTATGTTCCATGGGGGTCCATGAGAACCCCTAGGGTTTTAGTTAGCTATACCACGGGATCAATTGCGGTATGGGGCTATGGGTAATGGGGTTAACATTAGGTGCCAGGGAGTTAATATTATATTTATAGATATGTTTACCATGTGGGTCTGTGAAGACCCCCATGGTATAGGGGATAGTGTTAGATGCCATGGAGGTTTATAGGGACCACCATGGTTATACTTTAGATATGGGATCCCGTGGGTCATATGGGCTAGTGGATGGGAAGTGGGAATCCCTGGGGTTCTTGTGGCTCATAGCAGGTAGGAAGAAGGAATCCTGGGGGATCCATGGGCTCATGGACTGGGGCTCATAGCAGGTAACGGGTAGTAAGATGGAATTTACCTACGAGAGTAATGGTCTAAGTTGGGCTAATATCTTTAATAGAAATCAGTTTTGCTTTGGTGCACTGTTAAGAATGCTGTTAGTAAATTAATTTTACATTTTAAATATATATTCAAATGGATAACAACCTCTAAAAGTATAGTGTCGTGAACCCCCTGGACTCATTGACTTTTGGCTAGCTGTCACAAGGGCTATTGTAATGGCCATAAAAACATCTGAAAAGACTGTGTCACTTGCTGGCTTATGTTATTGTGTGCTGTTTTCCCCAAAAGCCCTGGCTATATACTTTGGGCCCTTAGGACCTGTTTCCACGAGGTAATTTGAGCCTACGTGCCTCTAGGTATTTTTTTTTCCATTTTGTGGACACTTATTTTATGTCTAGAGTGTGTTTAGGGGTATAAAGTATTCTTAACAAGGCTGTCAAAACACAAATTGAAACATTTTGCTTCAATAGAGCAGGGTCAAGTGGTGTCAAGTGTTTTGCAAGTGATATCCCTTTGATCCTTTGTCTTGTGGTTAACCACAAATTAGGATATACAGTACTTAACCATAATTATTTGAATGACCCCCTAGTCAAACTAATTTGGAGCCAGATTTGCTAAAAATGTTATTAGAAGCAAAAGTTGGCCCTGAAAAGGGGATATATCCCAGGGCGGCTCCAACCCCTAGCTGACTCAATTTCAACTCAATAAAGGTATTGCTATGCAAGGGGAGGTGGGCTAGGGAGCGGATAGACCCAAGTTCCCCTGAACCCACCGGGCCTTACCACTATTCCCTCCCATTCATGACGTACCCTAAATCTGCTAATCAGACCCACTACCATTCCCTGGGCCCCCAAGCCTATAGTTCCCCACGTGGGTTAGACACAGACCCATCATTCAGACACTATGTCTCCAGTAGACACACTTAATCAACCCATGCTGTGCCCGGATCCTGTCCGCAGGTAGTTGATAGCTGGGGTCATAGACCCTCGGCACATAGGTGAGAAAAAATAAAGCCTGGCACCAGGTCCTTTGAGAAAGACCTTGCCCATGTGGGTGGTTTAAAGGGGAGAAAAGTGTCACATGTGTGTTTGCCAAGGAAGGTGTCCCATTGGTGATTGTTGCAAACACTGTATAAAAATGTTTACTGCCAAATGAAGTTTATGCTCTATTTGAGACACATATGCATTGTATGTTCCCTTTAGAGGAATGGTGTTTTTTTACCAGAAATTAATTTATACAACTTGTCCTGAAATCCTGTAATTTGTTCTGAGAATCTGCAACTAGGCCCTGCAAATGCAACTTGGTATGAAAAAATTAGCAACTTGTCCTAGCCTCTCGTTAAGCTGTCCTGTGTGTGGGGATAAGGAACCTATACAACCTGTGGGTAGGGTTGGTCTTCTTGGCCTTTTCAAACCCGATGAAGAGCGGGTTGTGACATAGAGTACAAGAGCTGGAATTTAAAATAAACTTGCTTACTTAACACCAACGGGCAACTACTTTGTATATACAATATACAGGGAGTGCAGAATTATTAGGCAAATTAGTATTTTGACCACATCATCCTCTTTATGCATGTTGTCTTACTCCAAGCTGTATAGGCTCGAAAGCCTACTACCAATTAAGCATATTAGGTGATGTGCATCTCTGTAATGAGAAGGGGTGTGGTCTAATGACATCAACACCCTATATCAGGTGTGCATAATTATTAGGCAACTTCCTTTCCTTTGGCAAAATGGGTCAAAATAAGGACTTGACAGGCTCAGAAAAGTCAAAAATAGTGCGATATCTTGCAGAGGGATGCAGCACTCTTAAAATTGCAAAGCTTCTGAAGCGTGATCATTGAACAATCAAGCGTTTCATTCAAAATAGTCAACAGGGTCGCAAGAAGCGTGTGGAAAAACCAAGGCGCTAAATAACTGCCCATGAACTGAGAAAAGTCAAGCGTGCAGCTGCCACGATGCCACTTGCCCCCAGTTTGGCCATATTTCAGAGCTGCAACATCGCTGGAGTGCCCAAAAGCACAAGGTGTGCAATACTCAGAGACATGGCCAAGGTAAGAAAGGCTGAAAGACGACCACCACTGAACAAGACACACAAGCTGAAACGTCAAGACTGGGCCAAGAAATATCTCAAGACTGATTTTTCTAAGGTTTTATGGACTGATGAAATGAGAGTGAGTCTTGATGGGCCAGATGGATGGGCCCGTGGCAGGATTGGTAAAGGGCAGAGAGCTTTAGTCCGACTCAGACGCCAGCAAGGTGGAGGTGGAGTACTGGTTTGGGCTGGTATCATCAAAGATGAGCTTGTGGGGCCTTTTCGGGTTGAGGATGGAGTCAAGCTCAACTCCCAGTCCTACTGCCAGTTGCTGGAAGACACCTTCTTCAAGCAGTGGTACAGGAAGAAGTCTGCATCCTTCAAGAAAAACATGATTTTCATGCAGGACAATGCTCCATCACACACGTCCAAGTTCTCCACAGCGTGGCTGGCAAGAAAGGGTATAAAAGAAGAAAATCTAATGACATGGCCTCCTTGTTCACCTGATCTGAACCCCATTGAGAACCTGTGGTCCATCATCAAATGTGAGATTTACAAGGAGGGAAAACAGTACACCTCTCTGAACAGTGTCTGGGAGGCTGTGGTTGCTGCTGCACGCAATGTTGATGGTGAACAGATCAAAACACTGACAGAATCCATGGATGGCAGGCTTTTGAGTGTCCTTGCAAAGAAAGGTGGCTATATTGGTCACTGATTTGTTTTTGTTTTGTTTTTGAATGTCAGAAATGTATATTTGTGAATGTTGAGATGTTACATTGGTTTCACTGGTAAAAATAAATAATTGAAATGGGTATATATTTGTTTTTTGTTAAGTTGCCTAATAATTATGCACAGTAATAGTCACCTGCACACACAGATATCCCCCTAAAATAGCTAAAACTAAAAACAAACTAAAAACTACTTCCCAAAATATTCAGATATTAATGGGGTTTTTGGGTTCATTGAGAACATGGTTGTTGTTCAATAATAAAATTAATCCTCAAAAATACAACTTGCCTAATAATTCTGCACTCCCTGTAGATGAAGTATGATAAATATTTACCATGTAATGGTGGCATCTACTGACATACTAGTTTTAATAAATGTATTAATAATATAACAGGATAACACATTTTAACAGACTTTATTCCTTTGCAGTATGTAAATGTAAGCTACAGAGACCTAATTGATCTCATTAACACATTTCTACATGTCTAGTGATGTATACCAGAGCAGTGTGTGGTCTAGACATGATTGAACATCTGCTGTTCACTGAGAATCAAGCTGCTTTATCGATTAGTGAAAATTTCCCATCACATTTCTGTATACTGTACTAGTAATTATTAATTCAATAAGTCATGTTTTCATGTCTTAAAGCTCTTACTCCCCTATAGTTTAGGATATTTCACAATGGGGGAGGTAACTGCTAATTAGTGTTTTGTGGGCCAATGTAATGGTCCAGAAATAATACTGCCTTCCTTTGAACTTTTTCAAACTGTTGCAGAGTGTGCAGCACATTTCTCTTCAAACTGTGCAGTAGTACATCAGCTTTATAAAACTACATTCCAAATATATTGAGAAAACCATTTTCACATAATAAAATAATCTGAAAAATATGTTTCTACTCAGTCCCATACAGCACTGTATTCACTGTAGTTTGCAAAAAAACATTGAAAGGCCGTATGTTTACCCCCAGGCTGTATTTTGGACAAGCTTCCATTATATCCAGTGAAGGGACTTTGTGATGAATGACTAATAAGAAATCTAATTTTATTCCACATATATTTCTAGCTTCAAGCAGGGTTGCGGAACTTCAGCCCAGTGGCCCTATATAGTCCTCCGCCTCGCTACATCCTACATGTTTTACAAACATACATGTTCAAAATACTGTGTAAGTCCAGCTGTCACTGCTCCTTGTATTCCAAAAGACACCATATCTAACATCAGTGCTAACAGACAGGAAGGCATTTCATCACCACTTCTCAAGGGGTCATTAATAGTAATAGGGAAAATGTGATATAAATGTACATGCAAATGAGCCCACAAAAAATTATACACTCTTTAATCTTGTAGCTATTTTAACAGCATATGCCTGCTAATATAAGGCAAATAAGGCAGCCCCCTAGGGGCACCTCCATGAAAAATATGTCTTGTTTGCATAACAATATGAATTTCACTTTATTTATTTTCAACACATAGCCCCTGTTTTCTCTAGTCAGAGTTGGAGAGCATGTTCTGTTTTTGGGATGGACGAAGAAGGGGGTTGTGAATGTGCAGGCTTGCGGTGTGCTGCAGTATAGCAAAATAAATAGAGCATGGCAGTGCATTGGCAAATTCCCTGCTCCTCTGTGCACAATCACATACAGGATGTATGAGTTGACTAAACTAGCTTTGCCTCTCACCAAGCTCTCTCAGGTGCTGGAGGCATCAAATGGCTTCCGTCAACAACAAAGTATCCTCCTTGCCCTTGCATGCAAGAGGAGTTATGCTTTATATTGTGTGTTCAATAAGCACATAAAACTCTTAAAAAAAATGATTAATGTGATAAAAAGTTCAAAAGAGTTCAAAATATGCATGTGCTATCAGCATGCAACCTGTTACTATATCCAACACCATGAGGTAATTACATTAAAATTATGTTTAATACAAACGTGAATTAGATTTTATTATCCCTAGTTTATAGTGTGTGTAGAATATAATTAAACAAAGTTTGAGTGTGAGCCAAGGATTAAATAGTATATATATATATATATATATATATATATATATATATACTTATATTAGAATTACTGTAGCACACATAACTGATTTGTTAGAGCAACAAGGGCAACAGAACAGGAGGAGTTGCTAAGATATTTGTGGCAAGGGGTGCCACATATGTAAATCTGGCCCTGAGTGTAAGGCTGGTCTCTAACTCATTCCATGATTTTTTGTGTAGAGCTACCAACCCCAAATCCATTTTGCTCATAGCTGGCAAAAGAGTGAGAGAAGCCCTTCACCGTACCATAAGTAAATGACTACTTTTGTGAACATTTGCCAAAATGTCCAAAAGTGAAAAAAACGGATTCCAGTTCCACATTGCAACAGCTGTTTACACTGCATTCTGGGAAACTTAGCAGAGACATACAAATGAGCTCATAAGATGTTACAGTCAATCCAATATCCTATAGCTTATTTGTAGCAAACAGTGTCCAGCAGGACAATGACCAAAAGCACACCTTAAAATCCACATCCAAATGGTTTACTGACCTCAGAAACAAGCTTTTGCATTGATCTTCCCGGTCCCTTGGCCTAAAACCTGTGGAGTAAGCTGAGGAGGAGAGTCTACCAGTAAGGACAACTGACTCAAGGATTTGGAGAGACTGTGGGCCTCATTCTATTATCGGCCGTAAATCGGCCGTAAGGCTGCGATTCCTTGCGAGGGTTCAGTTAACTCGCGATTCTATTATACGGCCCCGCAAGGATCTCCTTTTACGGCCGGCCGCATATCTTGGAACCGGACGTAATCTGTGAAATATAAAAACTGAAAAATAAATTCAAGCCTGCACTGTACAGCTCTGTAAATGCTAGGGATCATATTGGGGAACATGAGGATTAAAAGGAACCCACTCTCAAGCTTGCACATCTGCCCAAACCCGAGTTCAAATTAACTGTTTATTTGCCGGCTGCGGCGTGGGTGTGTCTGAAGTGCTCCAAGCACTCTGGACTTTTTACATGGATATTTTACGGATATTAAAAATTAAATATTTTACGGATTTGAGTACAGGATAATTATGTGCTATTTTTTCTAACACCTAAAATCCCTTTATAGTCTTCTCAGAGTGCAGGATGGCTTTATTTGAGCTATTTTATGTGCTTAATTGGTGCTAGCGAGACCTTTTTCCTGCAAGTAACTGCGGCTCGCTTTTAGCCTTGCAGAGAGGTTTCCCGGAGCAATTGAATTGCAAATCTCTTGCGGCCGTTTAAGATCAAAGGCTTTCCTCCGGCGCGAGCGGCCGCAAGAGATAGCAAGGCACCGGCCGCAAGCCTGCCGAAATCCCCGGCCGTAAGGGAATAGAATAGCCGAATAGCTTGTGGCCGGTCCTTGCGGCCCCGCAACGGCTGCGGCCGATAATAGAATGAGGCCCTGTGTGAGTAAATAGTCTAAGACCCTGTTATATGTTCTCCCACTTCAACCAGAAGAATTGGTGCTGTTATCTTGGCAAAGGTAGGGTGCATAAAGTACAAAATTCCAGGGTGCCAATAATTGTGACATGTTTTTCTGCAAAAAATGTGTTTACTTTTTATGAAGATAGCTTGTTGAAAATACATTTTTCTCATATTTTCAGCGTAAGACACTTGTCCATATGCTTCGCTACTCATTCTTACCAAGGGTGCCAAGTTAGTGAGATAGGTGTATATATATAAATATATATACCTCACTCTTTATAAATATATATATAGATAGATAGATAGATAAACATATAAATAATATTGTTTGTCTATCCCCACCTTTCATCTTGTTTTTTTTCATCTGAATCTTTATTTGCTCTCCAAACCCTTGTGTAATTCTCCCACCTGAGCACAGTGTATAGATGAATGCTGGCAATCTTACAGTTCATTTTCTGCTAATGAATCAATGAATTACAACAAAAAAAATGCTTTGATTTAATCATTTCAATATACAATGAAACAAGTATGCTTACAGTGAAAGAAAAACATGCTCTTCCTCTGTCTTTGCCTCCCACAAGCCATTTTAGCTATATAATAGAAATAATACAAATGATGTAGGTAGGAAGACACTTCTAAAGAAAATGAACAAGTGGGTAGTAGTGGCTCTTTGTTTGTCACAGGTGGTTGTGTGGTCTCCAAGCTGCATATCTCTCGTCTTTATTTTGAAATAAATATATAAATTACTATTATACTCGGCTCCTATAGTTACAGTATTCTTTTTTGAGGATCCAGACTTCATAAATGGAAGAAAGCTATAGAAATAAAAAAAATACTTACATTGCCTATTAATTTATTGAAGAGACACAGAATTTATGAATTGTACTCAACATCATCAAAGTGCATATAATGTGTAAAGCTTAATTGTTTTACATAAGTTTTTCCCATTATTTATTTAATTTCTTCAAATAAACCATGTGCAAATATGACATTTCAGTGTTTCTTTAAAGATCTACCTGTTATTCCTACTCTGCCAACTGTCTTTCATCATTGACTACAGTTAATATGTACTTATGTTAGAACTTTGTATAGTACCTTAGATAAAGGATCTACAGATGTAAATAGAGTATTTAATTAGTTGGTAGTTTGGCATAAAATTATATATTCCATGTATAAATAAACTTATTTTAATAAATTTTGAATGGAGAATGCCTGAATTGTGGGTGAATGTTTGTTTTCAACAAGACTGCTTGCTTTTCTGTATTTTAAATAAATAACCATTCTCTATCTGTAAACTCGAGCATCTCAAATGTCACCTTGTTCCTCGTTACCTTCAACATTTCTCCCACACAGATGGGAAACAATGGAGGAACTCTCATTCTAAAGTGGATATCCTACAATTTTTTTAATTCCTAATACTTTTCATTATATATATATTGGCACTGTGGAATATGTTGGCGCATTATAAATACTTTATATATATATATATATATATATATATATATATATATATATATATATATATAAATATATATATATATATATATATATATATATATATATATATATATATATATATATTCCAGTACTATCTACTGAAGCTATAGCTATCATCCTTATTGCTAAATTAATAGCTTTTCCAGTCTTTCATGAAATATTCCTCTGTTTACTTCCACTGAATGACCTACACAGTTTTCCTTCTCACATTTTTAGTTATTCACTGCTCTGCTCCTCCATTTGTATCGACTTTGATTTTTGTTATGTAGCTGTGGGACAAAACTGGACAGGGATATGGAAGAGTAATCAAATGTATATTTGTGAGCCTGAGGCTGAATAAAGCTCTATGCCCAGTCTAGCCAGGTGTAGGAGTTAACAGGCTCTATGTCACCAGCAAGCTTTAACTCATCACGATGAGGCAGCCCCTGAAAAAGGCTGAGGCAGTCCTACTTAGGTCAGGTGTAGCTGAACCTGAGGATGATGTGTTAGACAGAGGTCAGGAGTCTGTCAAAATGAGTGGATCTAAGAAAGCGAGTCAGAGTGTTGAAGTATTCAGGAGAGGGTTATTGTCCAGGAAAATCACACATCAAAGAGAAGCTGTACCTGCAAATTAAGGAGATTATCCCTAACAGAGTTTGACCGGAGTCTATTGGAAGTAAAAATGGCATAGTATAAAGCCCAGGGGAGAGACTGTGTGTTAGTGCCAGAGAAGAGGCTAAAAGCTGCACATGTACCAGTCCCTGGATTATTGTATTTGGAGAGAAGGATGGGCCAGTCCTCAACCCGCTTGTATGTGGAAGTACTGCAACAATTACAGGTCAGAGTTTCCTACAGGTACAGCTGATGCTGTAATGTGGTGGTGGTGGTGTTTTTGTTACCTGAGCAGACAAGCTACATAGGTTTAATACAATTTGCTTATTTACCTACAGGAGGTGCCCAGGTTACAGACAACCCGAATTATAGATGTCCCATACTTTAGAACGTGCTCCCAAGGCTTTTTGTCTGAATTTGTTTTTAGGTTCTGTTTGTTTGAACTAAAAGACAGAGCACAATCATTTCTGTAACTTATTACTTTACTTGGGTATTGTTATCATTATTATTACAGTATTAGACTGAAATATTATTACCACATATGACCTATCAAAGTATTATTATTATTATTATTATTATTATTATTATTATTATTATTCAGGGATCCAAGTTACATACAAATCCAACCTAAAGACGTTCTCAGGAACATATTCCATCTGTCTGACTTTTATTTTATTAAAACAGCTCTGGTTTAAATGTTGTCTCTTTTATAAAGCCTAATAAGAAGCATTACTGGACAGGAGGAGTAGGCTCTGAAGAGTCACCTTATCACAAGCTGCATATTTTCTCTCTGTGAAAAGCACTGACTACCCCACAGGTTCTAAATCCTAGTTTGCCTGACTCCCTCTCATTTTAAAGAGGGAGGTCCACTTAAACACAAGTTACTCTTACATGAAAGTGTACACACATATAGAGGTTCACATATATGTGTTACAATTTTAGCAGGTGCCTTTTTGCTACAAGACACAGAAAATAGTAATACTGTATATAAATGACACCATTTCATTTTAGCGATCAATGCACATGCAATGTGACTGTCTAAAAGCTTCAGAGTAAGAAAAATTACTCACTTTGCATGAATGTTCAAAGAAAATACAATATTAAATGTAGTATGAAACAGATATAGTAGCTATTTAGATATTTATGCAAGGTCAGCAGTCCCGCAATAGGAAATGCTTACATATTCTAGCATGCATTTAAAATAGCATATTTTAAACATTACAAATGCTTTTTGGCATGTGAACCAATGATGTCCAGAAAATATACACTAACAGCCTTATTTAATTGTGATTCGGCCAATTGAATAGGGCTCTATATAAGCACAGAGCATATTTTTTTACAGAAGTTTTTAGTTAGTGAATACCTTGCTTTTGTGTAGAAGATCATTAACTAAAAACGTATTTAAAATAAATAAGCTCTGTGCTTATATAGAGCCCTATTCAATTGGCCGAACCGCAATTGAATAAGACTGTAAATTTGATGTACAAACAGTTAGCTGCCCTAGTCCCACAATCAGTATGTTTCTGTATGTATAGATCAGTGGTTCCCAGACTTCTACCCGAGACCCACCAGAACGGCCATGGTTTAGGTTAAACACTGCGATTTGGCCAATTGAATAGGGCTCTATATAAGCATGGAGCATTTACAGAAGTTTTTAGTGAGTGAATTTCTATCCAAAAGCAAGGTCTTCACTAACTAAAAACTACTGTAAAAAATATGCTCTGTGCTTATATAGAGCCCTATTCAATTGGCCAAATCGCAATTGAATGAGGCCACCTTTGTTTACACAGTGTTCTACCTAAATCATGGCCTGTCTGGTGGGTCTTGAAGAGGGTTTGGGAACCAGTCTAGCCAATCAGTACCTGTATAGAGTCAAGCCTCCATGTTGAGTTTAAAGAAGGGTGTACCACTGCATACAAAGCAATTTTTGTGTTACAGATAAACAAGCAGGATTAGTAAAATTAATGTAATTAAGTCTTTTTTATGAAAAAAACTACTAAAGAAAGAAGGAATGAGGGACGGATGGTAGAACAGATATTTAATTGCAATAAGTCATCTAGTTTATAACCATTATCTACATGGATTTCTTTACCATCTCCATTACTGCTTCTTCAGACAAAACATGGCTTCTGGAAGTTTGCTGCATAGCAAATGTCTAGACAGAACACTGCTTTGCCAGCAAAGAGCGATCAAAGACAAACAGATCCATTACCTTGTCACTTCATTATGGAGCCTGAATGATAGTCATTGACACATTCTTTCTGTGGAAATACATGAGGCTCATCAAGATTTGGATGCATAACTCTTTCACTGCCAGTGGTGCTAACAATTTGTCGCTGGTCCTTTGGCACTAATGAAGATTAATTATTAAAGCTTTATCATTATAAACTTCTTTGTTAGGAGAAAAGCCATTCTCACAATACATCTCTTGATTTTTGGTTTCTGGTCGCCTTGTCACTCAATGCACTGTGGGCAAGAAAAGAATAGGTGCACAGATCAGTTATAGTGGAAACAAAGTTGACTAAAATCCATTACTATAAGTTAAAAGTAGGGAAATAACTTTGAGAATATTTCTTTGAAGCAGGTGTCAAGTACTGTTCATTAACAATACACACTTAACACAACAAATCCCACATTAAATATGCTCTACCTGCTCTAAAATAAATATATATAATCACATTGGCTTGTAGGTTGATAAGTTGATTGTTAAATTTCCATTATGTTTAGTTACAACTAGAATTGGTTTCTTCACCGTTATTAAGATGCCAATTCAGAGTCTTATTCTGTAACCCAGTGGGCTTGGGTAGCAAACTGATGAGCTAGAGAGAAGACAAAAACATGGTCACAAATATGTACTATACTCAGTACTTAGCGTTATACGCACATATGCTTTGGTATACTACATTCCTTTTTGTTCTTTTGACTCTTTTTGATCTTTAGAGTTTACTTTTTTGTCTTTTCAGGAATTATTAAGTATTCCTTACTTCAATATAAATTAAAAACGATAGTGTACAACACTGCTGCTGCCTTATGCCAAGCCTATAACAAATAAATAAGGGCAGTGCTGCTTGATGAGAAGGGTAAATATAGCAATTGTTGGGACAATAATCATAAAAGTACCCTTTGATAGCAGTCATGAAGAAAAACTTGCCAAAATTAAAATATAACTTTTAATAATGATGGGCAAGACATGAATACTATGATGGCTAATTCCTGTGGTGAAAACTACCAATGCAATCCCATCAAGGCCCATCATTCCAATTAGAATATTTAGCGATAGTACCCATTGTATACACATTAGCTAAGCATTTTGGGTGGTGTTTTGTATATGATGCATCTGTTATAAATCAGTGTTTTGCTTCAATCCACTTTAATATGGATTCTTTAACAAGCAATTTACCCCCCACTAGGTGCTCTACACTAATAACAGCTAAATAATCTAAATTTGCTTATATACGAAGTCTATCCTGCCTACTAGCTGTTGCATGTGTAATCACAGATAGCCAAGCAGGCAGTGAAGACAGTGGTTGATAGCAGGACTGCACTGGCCAGTTAACCCATAACTGATTCCAGCATTCCGTGCTTTGCACAGATAGATTTTTTAAGGGTTAACTCTTTTTTTGTTTTGCACGCTACACAGAGCTGTAGTTGTGGGTCTGGCAGTGGGCAGTCAGTTACACATGTAAACACATATTTTACTTTATTTGATTTCTCAGTGAAAAATGCACATTTAAAAATTCAAAAAAGTACTTCAATATGTTTTTAGGAGATAGTTACTGTGATATGGTCCAAATTGTGCAATATGAAGTGGCCCTTTAAGCATATACAGGCTCTAGAATAAATCCTTTGAAGCATATGCTTTGTAAGAAGCACAGTGTAAAAACACCCACTGTTCTGCACTCTTTAAAATGCATTAGTGAGTGTCTGGTGTCTAAATTCTGCTGTGAAAGGCTGGAATGAATAATTATGTTTCTCAACAATCAGAATGAATACTATTACCAGCTTAATAAGACAGTTTAACAACATTATCAATTATCTTTAGACTAGTGTAGACAGTACCTGTAGCTGCTAAGATACCATTATAACCCCATGATTGTTATTTATAGCAATATGCCGATAAATGTGGGAAGTGGAATATGCGGGTATTGGAGTTATCTGTGAACATTGCACTTAAGAATGAATACTGCAATTATCAAAGTGTAGAGTAATTATCAAAAACCGACATACAAAAGTGCACCTCCCAGAGAGCAGCCTAAAGAACATTTCCACTAGAAGGGTTCAGTGTTTATTAGCATAGCCAAAATCTGAATTAGACTTTAATTGAATATCCTAATATTTAATGACAATCTTTTCAATCATTATATTAATTTCAAAATCCCATCTTGACTCTGCATGTTATAATTCTTCTAAGAGAAACAAAGTACTATATTAATTATGTTTCTGAAATCAAATATATGATAAATGCTACTCCCATACATGGTAAGAATTTTACATCTTATGGGGACAGTTTTACAAAGTCTTCCTATAAAAGTAATTTCTTTATATTTTGCAGAGCTCTATTAATCAGAGTTACCTTTTTTAAAAATATTACATTGTCTTGGTGGATTTTTTTACTACAGTATCATTTAAAAAAAAATATTTAGAGATGATGTTCAATGCCTTTGAAAAAGTACCTATGTCCAAAAATGCCATTAAGCGTTCTATAGGAAGAGTGGGCAACGTCTGGCACAAGAGCAGATTTGGCCCTCTACCTGATTACATGTGGCCATTTTCATGTTTTTGCCAGGCACATTTGTAGATTGTTACCTAAGTGATTTCATTATTGCCTACAAAAACACAAAAAGAAGAGAGAGCACCAGTCTCAATAACAAACCATTAGTGGTCCGTAAATAACAACTGGCGAAATTACTTTTTTTATAGTAGGTCATTGGTTCTTGATGGGAAAAAAGTTCTCCACACCTGCAGTAAAATGGAAGATATTTGGAGAACCCTTTTAATATGTAAAATCTTAGTTTTTAATCACATGGCACACAGAACAAGTGAATTTAAAAAATATGAAAAATTAATATAATGCATAAACAAATAATACAGAAGTGCCAAGAAATTAATACAATGCTCACTGTACAGTATAACCTATTATAGCCCATATGCACCTCATACTAACCAATAGAAAAACTGCATTCAAGTACATTTTAAACTCTTTACTAACCTTCAAGCCAACAGCAACACAGTGCAGGAATTCAGAGGAGCATTGCCTGAGCTATTACACATCCCATGATGCTTCTTTGCAGAGATACATGGTTGAGTCACATTCTTATGACCACCGCCTACTTTTGACCTCAGCAGCGCATAGATGTGTGTCCAAAATGACAGTACAATCAACCCATGCTGACAAAAGTTCATTGTCAGAAATGGCTTAAATTTGCACGACAGTAGCAAAATAGAATCTCTTCTGATTGGCAAAGGGTTGTCTTCTCTCATGAGTCATGTTTTCTGATACATTGACTGGATGGATGTTGGCTTGACTGGATGGACAACCTCAGAGAACAAACACTTTGCAACCATAGTTGGAAGTACACAAACTGGTGGCGGCAGCTTATTATTTGGGGAGTGTTTTCTTGGCATTGTCTGGGTCTGCTCATACATCTGGAAGACACTCTCAACCGATCGGTTTATCTCTCCATCCTGGCAGATCAAGTACACCCATACATGTTGACTGTCTTCCCTGGAACAAATGGGATCTTCCAGCAGGGCAATGCTACATGTCATATGACCAGAATTTTCCATGAGCATGACGAGGACTTTCAAGTACTTCCCCATCAAACACTTAAGGGACCACCTCGATTGCCATGTTCACCATATGGACCCTCTACCAAACACTCTTCAGCGTCTGCATGGCTCAAGATACCCACACTTCCAGCATCTTATTTACTCATTTCCCTGCCATATAGCTGCTGTCCTTTCTGCACACAGAGCTTATTCGGGTTATTAGCTGGTGGTCATAATAATGTGACTTGATTGTGTAGACTCCCCAGACATCTCAACAATGTTGTAACTGCCTCTGATTGGCCACAAGGAATTATGAATTTTATGCTAATTTAGCTTGGATTTTCAGGGGCATTCGTTCTCAATCTAGGAAACTTCTCTATATCTTTAGGGACCAATGCAGTTGTATAATTAAATGATATTCTCTTTAAGAACTGTCTAAGTAAAATATAAAAATGTAAAAAAAAAAATATTATGGCCTGAAATGTATTTGTATCGACAATTATGCTTCTGTGAAGTCTTCAATTTTTGGGGGGTTGGAGGAGATTTTGAATACAGAGGAAGCTTCTATATTCACATTGGGAATTTGGCAGCTAAAACAGCCAGTGCTTTCTTCAGGACAAATAGAAAGCTCATTAGGAGACACCCTGCTGAAAATATATCAGATAGAATCAACTCCGATATTAAAATGGTTTCCAGTTGTAAAATTGAATGGTTTGATTTTTGCAGAAGATCATACAAAGGGCCTCATTCTATTATCGGCCGTAAATCGGCCGTAAGGCTGCGATTCCTTGCGGGGGTTCAGTTAACTCGCGATTCTATTATACGGCCCCGCAGGGATCTCCTCTTACGGCCGGCCGCATATCTTGGAACCGGCCGTAAGCTGTGAAATATAAAAACTCAAATATAAATTCAAGCCTGCACTGTACAGCTCTGTAAATGCTAGGGATCATATTGGGGGACATGAGGATTAAAAGGAACCCACTCTCAAGCTTGCACATCTGCCCAAACCCGAGTTCAAATTAACTGTTTATTTTCCGGCTGCGGCGTGGGTGTGTCTGAGGTGCTCCAAGCACTCTGGACTTTTTACATGGATATTTTACGGATATTAAAAATAAAATATTTTACGGATTTGAGTACAGGATAATTATGTGCTATTTTTTCTAACACCTAAAATCCCTTTATAGTCTTCTAAAAGTGCAGGATGGCTTTATTTGAGCTATTTTATGTGCTTAATTGGTGCTAGCGAGACCTCTTTCCTGCAAGTAAGCTGCGGCTCGTTTTTAGCCTTGCAGAGAGGTTTCCCGGAGGAATTGAATTGCAAAACTCTTGCGGCCGTTTAAGATCAAAGGATTTCCTCCGGCGCGAGCGGCCGCAAGAGATAGCAAGGCACCGGCCGCAAGCCTGCCGGAGCCTCCGGCCGTAAGGGAATAGAATAGCCGAATAGCTTGCGTCCGGTCCTTGCGGCCCCGCAACGGCTGCGGCCGCTAATAGAATGAGGCCCAAAGACTCTCAGCAATATTTCTAGCTATTTTTATATAATTGGGGAAACACTACCCTTTAAGACAAAAGAGATGGAAATATTCACACTTTGTACATCTGTCCCTTCTTATGGACACAGGCTTGAATACATTATCCTGAAACCCTATTACTTTAAATAAAAGTATTACTATTTCAGACTAATTTGTTCACCTGTTGGGTACATGTGATTATTCTGTAGAGCTGGAAGAGCGAGTTTCAATAGAACATCAGTTAACTTGAATATAAGTCATTTGTCATTTAGGTACAATTAAGACTCATCTATAAATCATTATCTACATAAAGTCTTTTAGTAGACTAAAGGTGAAAATAGGATCGCTTTAAACATTATTGTCTGCTATTACTCTGAAAAGTCTACACGGTAATAAATTAAATACATCTTACTTTCTGACATTTGCTTTGAAGATATAAATCACAATTTGGATTAGAAGGTGCTCAAAAAAGTGGTGCTCATCATTCATGATATGGGTTAATTTGGGAAATTATGTATATCATAGCGGTAACTGTGTTAATTTTCCATAAAGGGCCACTTTAGTCATTAAATCTGCTCTGCACTATCATGTAGAACAGTTATAAATAAGCAGAAAAAAAAAAAATTATTTAACTTTTTTTCACTGTTTTATAGTTGTTTAAAAATGCTGCTGTGATAATTTTATGGCACTCAAACTGTGTATTTAACCTAAGCAGGTGCCCCCCTTCTCGATAGCTACCTTATTGTGGTGAAGTGTACTTAAAGAAAGCTGTGAGCTAAATCATGTAGGGTCACCCCAGATGGGCAAGTCATGGCAGAGAGGTGGTCCACTGGAGAAGGAAATGGCAACCACTCCAGTATCTTTGCCATGAAAACCTTATAAAAAAGCACAACCAGAGACATAATTGTGCCTGTCGTGCTGTTGTCCATGAGGTAACAGATTTAGACACGAATGAACGACACAATAAAGCAGTAGTCTCTGCACAGCGAGATTTATGGAGCTTATAGGCATGCTCTACCACGTCCAGAATGGACCAAAAATCGCAAGCTCCCTCTAAATACTAATATTTGTCTTAACTGCATTAATACATTTCACATATTAATTTCTCTAAAATGTATAAATAACCCAAACAAATAAGCTTACATTTTTTGACTGCAGAAATTAGAGTTTTATTGTCATTTGCTGGATGCTTGTGATTTTTTTTGGTCCTTACAGAACCCGCAGACCCTCTTTTCCCAGTTAGGGAGGCAACAGACATAGCTGATATTTACAGTAACTTTTTATACAAAGCATTTTTCCTTGTGAAGCTACATTAGGTAAAGAAGAAAAATAAAAAATAACAATTATGAACCATCAAAACAATATTTGAGTATTTTTTTTACTTTTATGTGCAGTTATTTTTTTTTTTTTTTTTTTGCGGCAGGCTTTAATTTTTTTTCTTGTCAGCTGTCGCTGCTTATTTTCCACGGAGGGTGTGTTCTTGTAAACTAATTAGCTTCCCTATAGTTCTGCTGAGAATACTGCCAGTTATAACTACTGCATTCCCATTTAAAGTCTCCTCCCACCTCTGGAACTTGATCTGCTAGAACTAAAATGGCAGCTTCCACAGCGGTATAAATGCATATAATATATGATCACAGAGATGTTTTAAGTAGATCAGTATAACACGCTTTTCAGTTTATTTTGAACTTAATATTTGTAACAAAACTTTTACTGAAGATTGATGGTTTTCCCTGATTCTTTATTCGGATCTCCTCCCGTATTTTTCAAACTATGCGCAGAGTGAGCCCAGCAACGAATAGGCAACTGCAAAAAAGTCTGCTTCACACTCTGCCATGATCTGGGTAAGCCAGGTGAACTTTTTGAGCCAAGAGGTTTTCAACTGACAAGAAGACATCCCATGTGGTTAGAAGAAAAATGATTCCACCTTAAAGAAAGAAAAGGATTCTTCACAGTAAGGGTGGTTAAACTGTGGAATTCTCTACTAAAGGAGGTGGTGACAGCGGGTTCAATAGATTACTTTAAAAATTGGTTGGATATATTTTTTAATTAAAAAGGGCATTCGTGGTTATCCTAGCTATTTAGAGAGAGAGTGTTGATCCAGGGAGGAATCCGATCGCCAATATCTGGGGTCAGAAAGGAATTTTACTTTTTTCCCTTATGAGACAATTGGCAAAGTTTCAATGTTTTTTTTTTCTGTTTGCCTTCCTCTAGATCAATAACAAATTAACAATTAGCAATTAGCAGTTATTTACAGGTAATAAATAATCAACATATTATAATGATCTGAAGAGATCTACAAAGGTTGAACTTGATGGACTAAAAGTATTTATTCAACCTCAATTACTATGTAACTATGATCTGTAAAACATAAGAGGACCTTCAGCCCCAAGAAAACTAGCAAAGTTCAATGTAAGTTTTTTTCTCACAATAAAATCTACTTTTCTAGTCACAATAAATTGAAAAGTTTGACCTACTAATCTTCAACATGTTTAGTTCTGTGGTGTCTTTCTGTCTAGCCCTACTAGGCCCAGGCCTAGGGCAGCACATTTAAGTAAACAACTTTTCTCATTTCCATTGCAGCCAGTGAAGTTGTATATCACATTGACAGATCAGGATGCAGAAAACAGAGTAAAGCCCATTCAGGACTGCATGTTTTCAGAAGTATACAGATGTACATCAGCTTCTGTTAACAAATGTAATGCAAAGCACTCGCTATGAAGTACTCTTGTCTCAAAAATGTGACTAAGGAGTAACAAACTCCAAATAACTCATTATGATGATGGTGTGGTGGCCAACGCCATTGTTCAGCAAATTTAAGTGGAAATACAGCAGATGTGTGAATTAGCCTGATCACATCTTTTTTCCCCAGTGACTTAAAATACTCAAGCATCTTGATAATCGTCATGTTAACATTTCACGTCTATTATATAATGATTTTATCCTTTTTATTTATCAGAATGACTGCAAAACATTTTCCCTTTTCCGTTCTATATGTAACAAAAATTGTCTGGTTGTGATTCATACCCTGCAACGGAATGATACTTGTACCATTTTTTTTTTTAAATTTTGGCTTTTGCATTATTTCTGTAAAATTCCTTGCCTTACAATGTGCATACTTGCCCTAGGGAGAAAGTAGAATTTCAATTGCTCCTATTTCTAACTGATTTGAAGAACCTTTATACTTTTCTTTCCCCCAAAGTAATTCATGGAATATTTTAGTTTGGACACAGGATTGAATTGCTAGAGAACTTAGATAAAACTACTACTTACTATGTGCAATTGTAATGGTATTTTATGTATCATTCAAGTTATTTTATAAGGTTATCAGGTACCAAGGTTAAATTTGCATAGTAAGTATAACGGACAGCTTATAGTATCACTTTATCCTAAAACCCAATATATAAACTGCTTTCTGTTTTATATCATATCCTGTAAATGCTGCTTTTAATACTTTTCAATATTTTTCATACTATGTTATCACAATAACCACATTTAAGTACCATAGGAGTTCTATATTTACACTTAAATGGTTTTGTTGTTTAGTCATTCGGTCATTTATGGACCTCAGCATGTCAGGCAGATGTTATGTATGGTTATGCGTATCAATAAGGTTATCTTAGCATGCCAGTTCCTTCTGTCTGACCTCTCTGCTATGACCTTCCCATCTTGGGTGACCCTACATGGTATAGCTCATGGCTTCACTAAAGTACACAAACCCCTTCACCACGAAAAAGTAGAAACCCAGAGGGGTAAATGGTTTTAGAAAGTAATAAATAAAAAAAAATTAATTATACAAATTGAACAAATTTATGATGAACTGAAAGCTGCTACTGGTGTGTTTATTTACCTGTACTGTCAAAGGGGAATGGAAACCAATAAGGTTTAAGATGAAGTAACTCAATCTTTATCAAAATATCCAGTTCTTGTTTCATGTAGATCAATAAAAACACTGTAAACTGATACAAAATAAATAATTACAGTGTTAATTTTTAACCATTGTATTTAATTTTGCTTTAATCGTTAGAGAAACTTGAGACGGTTGGGATGAACATTGGATTAAAAAAAAATATGTATTCACCTCTGTTAAAAATGTACTCTCCATTGACAGAAGAACTCATTGGCAGATTAAGACCGCTAGGATAACTCTCCCACTCAAGCTACAGGCAGACTTGCAGTCTAAGATGGAATCTCCCATGTCATAGTCATCTAAGTATAACTTTTTTCTCCTGTCTTACATATCTTAGTTACATAGTAATTGAGGTTGAAAAAAGACTTTCAGTCCATCAAGTTCAACCTTTTAAGATCTCCTCTGATCTGCAATATGTGGATTAGTTGTTAATTAATTAGTTCTTAATTAATTGACCCAGAGGAAGGCAAACAGAAAAAAAAACAAGTGAAACTTAGCTAATCGTTTCAAAGGGATTTTTTTTAATTCCTTCCTGACCCCAGATACTGGCGATCGAATTCCTCCCTGGATCAATACTCCCTCTCTAATTATCCAGGATAACCCTGAATGCCTTTTTTAATTAGAAATAAATCCAATCCACTTTTAAAGTTATCTATTGAATCCGCTGTCACCACCTCCTTTGGTAGAGAATTACACAGATTAACCACCCTTACTGTGAAGAGAACCCTTTTGATTCTTAAAGGTGGAATCTTTTTACCTTTAACCTCAAAGGATGTCCTCTTGTTGAAAACCTCTTGGCACAAAAAGCTCATTTGACAAATCGTTATACTGACCCTGGATGTATTTATATAAGGTAATCATACCTCCTCTTAGACGCCTTTTTTCTAGAGAAAATAAGTTTAATTTGGTTAGTCTTTCTTCATAACTCAGCCCCTCCATTCCCCTTATTAGTTTTGTTACCCTTCTCTGTACCTTTTCCAGCTCTTTTTTATGAAGTGGTGCCCAAAATTGTACTCCATATTCCAAATGAGGGCGTACATACTTCACAAGCATGTGAAGTGTTTACAAAACTAGCGTGGTTCTGTATAATCCAATGCCCATTCTAATACTTTACCATTAATTATCTTTTTCTTTACCACAGATGACATTCATTTTATTGCATACACAAGCTGATACATACATGTAAAGTAATTGAGTGCCAAATGACAAAATATGTTTTATCTATATGAGCACTTAGATTCAGAAACCAAGCAGTTCTCAGTGTAGCTAATAAAAAGCATCAGTCAAATAAATTAGTAGTATATTACTTAAATAAATAAAAATGTACAGATAAAACTTGTTGGTTCTATCCCGTTGTATAATCACCAGCAAATCGCCAGCACTGACAGCTGCAGTGCCAGCAAGTAGCAGCTAGATGGTGCCATACGGTTTCAGATAAGGCCCTAATTATAACCTCCTCCGATGTGGAGTAACTCAACGGCGCTGAATAAACAGCAAGGCCATCGCTATGTTCAGCGTGAGCACTCGGCCCTCGAGGGCCTCGGGCGCGCCTCTTCTGTTGACACGCCTTATATGCATTGTGCAGCACTAATGGGAAAATCGTCAGTGCCATCTAGCGTTTGGTGGGTGGCACTGCTGTTGAAGGTGAAGAGGGAAAGGACCAACTTGTTATACAGTAAATTTTGAATAGATTAATTTTCACACTGTTTTATGATTTTATATATATTTTTGGTAGATTTGCATTAATTATGCTACTAATGCCTAATAGTTTTGTTCAGTTTGAGGTTTATATTGTTCATTAAGCAAGCTTGATATTATGGTAATTTGCTGTTTGGGTGCTTGGGCTAACTTCTAGGATCTTTCATGAACTACAGAATAGTTTTTCTTAATGGCCAGATCTAGGACATGACTTTATCTGCCGGTCCTCAAAAACAAACAGGGATTAGGAGACCTCTTCCATAGACAGATTATTTATTAATGTATATGCAGTTCAAAATACAAATACAAAATTTGATTACATTTAAGTTTACCACATGTAGTATCACCCTGTTAAAAAAGGATCTTAAAGACTATCCCCACATCTATTTGAAGGCAGTCAGTGAGTCTCCAAATCAAAAATGTTGAGAGCCACTATTCTAGAATACTACCAGTGGCCTAATTGCTCAAGATGCAAACCATTTCATGTTAAGATAATACCATTGGGAACAATACTTTGAAAGACCCAGTTAATTTAAAGCATTAGTAGAGCTCACAATGTGTTGTTAAAAAGTAAAGAATTTGAAATCTCACCATCAAGAGTAACTTGGCCCACATCTGTAATCACTGGCGGAGCAATGGGGGGCAGCACAGGGTAGGGGCCTCTGCTACCTGGAAGAAAGAAGGTCTCTTAATTTATACATTAATCATTACAGCAAGGTTATCTGATTACCCTATAGGTATGATGATATAGTATGATCACTTGTATGCATTTTTGTATTTTTTATTGAGTGTGATCTGAATGCACACACACATTGTATCTCATCTGCATGTCCCCGCCCAGTCCTACAAGAATGCAGTAAAATGACTGCATTTCTGGGAAAACCGAGCAGGAAATAAGTTTTTAACTTATTTTTAGACTTTCAAATGGGCTTATAAATGTACTATTCATATTCTGTACTCTGTATGCTGGAGAGCTTCCCTTACTCTTTTGCTCACTATAAACTAAATGATTCATTTGCTATAAATACAAGCAGCACATACCTAGTGTACAGTACTTGCATGGAGTGGCCTCAAATTATTTGCGCATCCATTCACTATTATATCACCGTTATTTAGCCAAGGAAGTAGCAGAAAAATACTATTTATTATTTTGCTGCTATATTCATCTAACAAATACCAACCAGTCTCTTAACCATTGGATTATTTCTGCTTCACAAGAACCAGTATTGTGGATCACATTTTTTTGTTTGGAAAAAGGCACATTTCAAACAGAAAAACAGAAAAAAATTCCTTTATTACTAATTTTCCAGGAACAAAATTGCTCCCTTGCTCTATCGTTGTGCAGCTTTTTCTTCTCGTCCATAATTAATTTAGTCAGTAAGAATGAATGAGCTAATTCCATTCCAAGTACTGGCAGTGAAAGCACTGAACAGCACATGTCTGCTATCAGAGATATGCTCTGTGCATCACAACAGTTTGGTTACCATCTTGTCCCTGCTTTGTGGATGCGTTAAGCTGTGTTACCCTTATGTAGCAAATGGAATGAATAATTCCAAAAGGGTTATGAAATATCCATCATGTAAACTAATCTACCTTAAAATCAGTCTTCAGCCCTATAAATATACACAAACTGGACAGCACATTTGGATATTTTTAAAAGTGATAAGAATAATGTCATTGTTGTACTTTCAGATTCTCATGATACAAATGAAACATTTCTATATGGTAAAAGGTACATGGTCAAGTAACAAAAATATAGTACAAGCACTTGTAGTAGTCAAGAAGTACAGCAGAAATTTATAAAAAAGTGACTTTTAACAGAATTAAAAAGTTAATTAACAATCAACCTAGTATAAACTCAGGGAAATTCAGTTATGAGAATTCCAGTCCTCACATGCAATTATCTAGGTTGCTTTACTATGATGTATCAGCAAGAATATTGGAAATACTAGACACAATTAATAAACAATTTATGATGACTTAGGCAGCCATGCCATGGCTCTTGTAAGAAATGAACGGAGTCAAGTTCACTCGTAAATCACTACCGAGCTATCACATCACATGTAAATCTAACCTCAGAAATACCATCCAAGTACTTCAGATGCTCCTAATATTGTAAGCCCGGACTGCCTGTCCCATAACTATTTAAAAAAAACTCTATCACATGCTTTCCGTGATGATATCCAATCTCGATGAAATGTATTTGAAAGTCCCTCTTAGTATTTGGAATTAAAAAAAAAAGCCTATGGGTACCTTCAACCCTATGTAAAGGCAGAAAATGCATCCGAAAGGCATGGATGCCTCAAATCCAAAAATGATGAAGCTAACATCTAAACTGTGTTAGATTTGAGGCATAACTGCTCAAATCCAACAGTTTAGGGGTTTATATTGCTACCTCCTAGAAGCCAGGGGATTCCCAGAATCCCCCATCAATACTGTCTACGTGCTATGTACCTGGCTATCACCGGCATCCCTTCTTAATAACCTTTACACCCAATGAGCCCAGGTACCTCCAGGATTCCTCCTTAAAACCTGCTACCTCTTATGATCTAGGTATCTCCTGCGATTCCCCCATAATACCTGCTGCCCCCAATGAGCACAGGTTTCCCCCAACTATAGTACGGAGCCCTATGGCACCAAATATTATCCCATTACCATTTGTGATCTTATAGACGATTATGGGCTAGTGTAGTATGGTTATGTTAGTGGGTACCATTGAATAATGTTGCTTTGGAGACTACTGATATTCAGACTCTGAGTCTCCTGCAAGCACACAATGAGTTCAAGTCAATAAGTTTAACTGGATTATTTTTTGCGGGAGACAAAGAAAAGCTCCGTAAACTGGCTTTTCAAAATCCCAGCAGCTATAAGTCAGGTATATGGGAGTTCATACGGGAGTCATGGAATGGAGGCCTTATTGTCCAGAAGCAGTGGTCTCTGAATCAGTGGTCTTCAATTGAATATGCCTATTGTTTTGAAGTGGTCCTGTCAGAGAAAAATAACTCATACATGAACTGTACATAAAAAAAACAACACATTGTTAAATTTATAGTATGTACCTATTATGTATTTCATCTTAATATCTATAAAACTAGAATATGTTTTGTAATAGACTGTTACTAAAAATATTTTTAGATAACTATTGAAATTGGGGTGTAGATTTATTTAGTGGCTGAACTTTTGGCTTTGTTAGACCAGGAGGTGTATTTTGATTTAGGTTTTCTAGTTACAGCAATTCTCCTCCTCTTCTGCTTTCAATCTCTTTCTTTACTCACTTTTGTACTATTATATTTCCAGCGATGTCTGGGCCTAACATGCTGTCGTCTTGGTCAGTAGGCCTCTTGGTCGGTAGGCATCAGATAGGTTAGGATAGAGCCAGTGAGGGAACCGAAGGCCTACTAGGCAGCAGGGATGCACGGAAAAGTCTCATAGCACACATGGGGGTCTTTGAGAGTTGTTGAGGAAGAGTGGGAGGCATGATAGGGGTAATATTGGCAGGCATATGGCCAGCAGATGGTGGGACATAGGGATAGATATAAGGCTTTGCTTTATGGGTAGATGAAAAAAGTTGATTGGTAGGTAAAAAATGCAAACTTTAATATAACTCTACTGTAAAAAAAATGTATTTGTTATTGCCTATAGATAATTTCCTTATGGAAAGGAACCAATCACACATTTTCTCTGAACATGTATGCAATCAAGAAACCACAAGCCAAAACAACTGTAGGGTATGAGGGATACATAGAGATCTGAATCTGGAAGGTCATAGTGAGGTATATGCCAGTCAGTCCACAATGCTTTAAATAAAGCAAAATCATAGTTCCTAATATGTGTATGTTCCCTGTATCCATTACCCAATAGTCCAAAGTCCTTGCACTATTTAACAGAGCTGGTAAGGTAGTTTTGTTGGTTACATGTGCCGTTTCATAACGTATCTTTTATTTAATTACAGTGATCAAATTGTATTTGTTCTGTTTATAAAAGAAGCAGTAAAAATGATTTGTTGGACACGTAAGGCAATTTTTGAGAGAAAAGCAAATAAACACTTATTATGCTATAATATTTTGCCTTGCTGTAATGTCACATAAATGTTTTTTTAATAAACGAGTGGCCACGATTTGAATACCCAGTGTTGCATATTATTAGCTTTTTATCCTGTTCTGCAGAATTAGTAATGACAATGTTAGAATGTCTGACAAAATCAATGGCACATTTCAGCAGAAATAAAAATCAATCTGGAATAAATTTGATCAAGTGTATCTCATTAAGGACATATTTTCAAAGCAGTCTCCTTTCAAATGACATTTCTTTGCTGAAAAACTCATCAAAGCTCTTTGTGTTTTACCGGTGACTTATGCTTTTCCTATACAAATTTACAGAGTTCAGAACAATAGAGGGACCTAAATGATATGAAATATTATAATAAAACCAATTATTGGGCAAACTAAAGCAAAGCATGTTGATAAGGTATAATCTTCCTGTCCTCTACATAGATTTTCTATTGACTGTACTTGAGAAGGGCATTTTGTTGCGATAACTGTCTTTTCAATGTTTATGTAACTTGGAGATGGAATCACTAATATAGTTTGTAAAGAGTGTGTAACGCTCCATACTAGGAGCATGCGCACTCTTGAAACTATAAAGAACAATAGGCATTCATGCACGCATACGCAATGTTCTATGTATTCGCACATGCATGAGCAGCTTCTGCGCATGCGCAGTCCTAGCAAAAATCCCACAATGTTCTGCGTATTCACATGTGCATAATTTAAAAGTCCTATTTAAGAGTCCAGAGGGGGGAAAGAGACAGAGGGGGAAAAGGGGAAAGCGACACAGGGAAGGGGGGAAAGAGACAGAGGGGGAAAGATACACAGGGAAGGGAAGAGGAGGGAAAGATACACAAGTGAGGGAGGAGGGGGAAAGAGACACAGGGGAGGAAGGAGGGGGAAAGATACACAGGGGAGGGAAGAGGAGGGAAAGATACACAGGTGAGGGAGGAGGGGGAAAGAGACACAAGGGAGGAAGAAGGGGAAAAGATACACAGGGGGAGGAGGGGGAAAGAGACACAGGGGATGGAATGGGGGGAAAGCATGGAAGGGAGGAAGGGGGAAAGAGACAGAGGGGAGGGAGGGGGAACACAGGGAAGGGAAGAGGGGTGAACGAGACAGAAGGGGAAAGGGGGGAAGAGAAACAGGGGAAAGGGGGAAAGAGACACAGGGGAGGGAGTGTGGGGAAAGAAACACAGTGGAGGGAGAGGGGGAGAGACACAGCTGAGGGAGATGGGAAAGAGACACAGGAGAGTGAGATGGGGAAGAGACAAAGAGGAGGGAGAGGGGGAGAAGAGACACATGGGGGGAAGAGGGGAAAAGAGACACACGGGAGGGAGAGGGGGAAGAGACATAGGGGAGGGAGGGAGGGGTGGGGAAGAGACACGTGTAATATCATTTATGATGGGTAAACGACTAGTAGGTTCAAAAATCTGTTTTACTGAAAAATAAGGTGATACATTTGCAATCTGATGAAACTGTCATGCAATTAGGATATGAGAAAAATATTACAATGTCTAGAATAATACATTTATAGACAAGTATACACTTTATAGAAAAACAGCATTTATTGAAACAATAGCAAACCAGGGAATGAACAACTGTATGTATCAAAATATGTGAAATCAATCCATTTCCAGATAGAGCACAATATAAAATCAGTGAGAGGTTTATCAAAATCCTTTTAAATGATTGGATAACAATCAATTTTAAAACATTCAATATTTAGGTAGATTAATGTATAAAATCTTATCAGCCTTGGTTAACAATCAAAAATATCTTCCATGGTAGTAGTCTTTGATATGGCATATTGCTCTATGAAAGCAGTAAATAGCAAAATCAGGTGTCAAATCTACACAGAAATCAAGATCCAAAAATAGGCAGATCTAACATACAGTGCCTTGCAAAAGTATTCCCCCCCCCCCCCCCCGGCATTGTTCATATTTTGTTCCCTCACAACCTGGAATTAACATGGCTTATTTGAGGATTTGCATCAATTAATTTACAGAACATGCCCACAACTTTGAAGATTTTTTTTTTTATTGTGAAGCAAACAACAAATAGGACAAAATAACAGAAAAAGCCAATGTGCATAACTATTCACCCCCCTAAAGTCAATACTTTGTAGAGCCACCAATCTCAGCTCCAAGTCTCTTTGGATAAGTCTCTTTAAGCTTGCCACATCTTACCACTGGGATGTTTGCCCATTCCTCCTTGCAAAACTGCTCCAGCTCCTTCAAGTTGGATGGTTTGCACTTGTGAACAGCAATCATTACGTCTGACCACAGATTTTCTATTGGATTAAGGTCTGAGCTTTGACTAGGCCATTCCAACACATTTACATGTTTCCCCTTAAACCACTCAAGTGTTGCTTTAGCAGAGTGTTTGGGGTCATTGTCCTGCTGGAAGGTGAATCTCCGTCCTAGCCTCAAATCACGCACAGAGTGGTACAGGTTTTGCTCAAGGATAACCCTGAATTTAGCACCAGCCATCTTTCGCTCAACTCTGACCAGTTTCCCAGTCCCGGCTGCTGAAAAACATCCACACAGCATGATGCTGCCACCACCATATTTCACTGTGGGGATGGTGTTCTTTGAGTGATGTGATGTTTTGGGTTTGTGCCAGACATAGTGTTTTCTTTGGTGGACGAAAAGTTAAATTTTAGTCTCATCAGACCAGAGCACCTTCCTCCATACATTTTGCGAGTCTCCCATATGCCTTTTTGCAAACTCAAAAGGTGCCATTTTGTTTTTTGCTGAAAGTAATGGCTTTCTTCTGGCCACTCTGCAATAAAGCCCAACTCTATCGAGCGCATGGCTTATTGTCGTCCTATGTACAGATAATTGATCAACTCAATCAGTCTGTTTCGGATAAAATGTACACAAGGAGGAAAAAAAATAATGATTGGCACTCATATACAGCTTATTTCAAGTTGTATCCACTTTATCAGTTATAACAGAAAAATAATTTCTGGACAACTTCTATTCTAAAATGTAATACTAAAAAAACTTGCAGCTACAGTATACTTTACCAACATTTGAGATTAAAGCGTAGATCCCCTTCTGAATAGGACTGCTCCTTAAGTTGGTTAGAAGTAATCCTTTTTTAACTTCTTTTTAGGAAGAATGTGTAGTAAAGATAGATATAGTGAATAATAAAAGAGAAAAGACAAAAGGGCATAAGTTTATACCAGAGAGTGACGAGAGCCCCCCCAAGCTTTCCTGTGTCTTTATAGATAAACTATTTTCCTTTTCCCTCACTCCCAGCCACCGGACTGATTTCAATCAATGACCATTAGCCGTATGCCATTTTTGTATACAGTATTACAGTAAAATGGTGAATAAACATATTGATGTCCACTAGGGAGCAACCTCTCTCCATTGCCCAGCTATGAAGTAATATGGGATGTATGTGTGTCCTTCTCAGTCATATTAATGTTTATGTTTGAATAGACTATTGTTCGTTATAGTCGTGAGCAATACAGGTTATTGCTAGCGTTTTTGGGCTCGCTTATCAAGCCCGCAAAGCGAGGGTCACAGTTGCTGGCAAGGAGCGCCAAAGGCGCTCAGCGCGGGGCTCACAATGAATGCAGAGGATGCTCAGAGGAGCAAAAGTACACCAGGGGAGAGGTTTGCAATGAGTGCCAAAGGCTCTCAGCGTGGAGCTTGCAATGAGCGCCGAAGGTGCTCAGATGACCAAAAACCCTACATTGTGTGCCAAACAGCATTCCCAGCCTTACAATTTTATTGACCGTCATTTTTTGACGGGCAAGTTGATAGTTTGTATTATATTTCTGAGAGTTCTGTGTACCTTCTCAAGGCTCTGAGATAATAGTATATGAGACCAAAATGATTTACCCTTTATATTATGAATGGCCAGACAGCATGGATATATGTACATATTTACAGTGGGAACAACACAACCAACAGACAATCAAATAAAGTAGACGATATATATATATATATATATATATATATGTATATATATTATCTTTGTATCTATAAATGTCACAACAAAACTCACATTATGTTTTATATTAATTTTACTTATATATATATATATATATATATATATATATATATATATATACAGTATATATGTTGCAAATAACAAATAAAGATATATAAGTAAAATTAATATAAAACATAATGTGAGTTTTGTTGTGACATCTCTTCTGCCTTCATTATTCTGCTATTCTGTTCTTCTGCCCCCCTCCACTTCCTCTTCAACCTCTTACTGTCTTACATGCTATTTTTCTTTCTATAGCACTTCCTCACATATATTCTTCCATTGTATCCTACTTTCTCTTCTTTCTACTTTCTGTTCTCTTTCCCTTCCTTCTTACCCATCTAGATGTTCCTACAGCTTTCTATTGATAGTGTCTGGGTAACCCATAGTAAGGGAAAAGCCTTTGATTTCTTGAGTTATTAGTGGCAAAGTGTGCTCATTTGTTTTTATGGTACCCATAATGTACTCCTATTTTACCATGCAGCTAGATATCAACCACCACAATTGTCAAGCACATTCACAGACACATTAAAATGTAGAGTCCAAAATTAGCATAATTGAGCCACAAAAACTATGTTGAATATCTTAAGAATGGAACAATGGTTTATAACTGTCTAGTGCAACGTATAGACCGTTTTGTAGTGGTATTTAAGAAGAAAACAATTAGATGTCTCTTTAGCTCAATAGTTTTTTTAGCTAGACATAACAAGCAATTCAGATGGGCTTTTTGATTCTTATATATCTTTATTTGTTCTTTGCAACATATATACTATATATATATATATATATATATATATATATATATATAAATCAAAAAGCCCATCTGAATTGCTTATAAAATAAAAAATTATAAAGTAGTCAATAGGAGTTTGCCAAATATTTGGACATCTCCACAGTCATATATGAAGTAAAAAAGTATTTTCTGATTAGTATTTATTAGTTAGGGAAAACAAATACTTAAAGGGTCAGCAAAGTAACATTACAATACTAAATATCAATATAAACATATTTTACATTCATTGTAATTTAAAACAAATATGATCTTTTCTGAGAAAATGTACATAGAATATTGGTATTTTTCTCACCATCTTGAATGTCCTCTTCCTCACATCAGTTTCAGCCACCTTTTTATCACTGGCACAATTACTCTTGATTATTCAAAGATAGCTATTATCTTTAGGCACTAACATTTTGATAAGTAATCCTAAAATTGAGATGGGATCATCACAGAGCTGTTATAATATGTCAATTAAGCCTAGGATAGAGATTGTATCACAGTCACTACCCCACCAATACTGGCACAGGGAAAAAAGTAGGATGAGTACAAGAGTGATTTTCTGTGTATGATTTTTCCCTGAATAGCACATTGAAAATGTGTTTATGTTGATGATCAGTTAAATGAATATACTAGTTTTCCTCAATGATGTCTGTTATTTACAAATGGGATACAACATATTTAATATTTTACTTCTTTATTAACTTGTTATCTCTTTTCATTCAAGCGAATGAGATGCATATCACATACAACTATAGTAATGCAGAAAACATAGAGTAATCATTAACCCATCCATATGCTGTTTGTTTGTCATAATACAGGCTACTTTATATGTCCTTTTTTATAATACTGGATTTTACAATTGTGTTTAATATCTCATTAATATACCATTTTTATTTCTGGTATACAGTTGTTTTGAAAAGTCTATCAATAAATATAACAAAAAGGCTACAAGTTCAGTCTTTGTGAGAAAAAATTGATTTTCTTTTGTACTAAACTGTAATTGTCGTTTCGCCCTACATTGGCTTGAGAGCAACTTCAGAGCAGGATTTTAAGATTACAAATTTGGATAAAACAGAAGGCTCATTAATGTTTTATTCCTTCAGGTGGAAGACATGCAGTGGACGAGCAGAGAACATACACAGCCGGCATCTGTTTGTAGCCTGCCGTGCAAGCCTGGAGAAAGAAAGAAACCTGTCAAAGGAGTCCCTTGCTGCTGGAACTGTGAACGGTGTGAAGGTTATCATTATCAGGTGGATGAGGTAACCTGTGAACTATGTCCTTTAGATCAAAGACCAAATGCAAACCGCACTGGTTGCCAACTAATCCCTATTATCAAACTTGAATGGCACTCTCCTTGGGCTGTTGTGCCTGTCTTCATAGCCATTCTGGGTATTGTGGCAACCACATTTGTAATTGTCACCTTTGTACGTTACAACGAAACACCTATTGTGAGAGCATCTGGACGCGAGCTCAGCTATGTGCTATTGACAGGGATTTTTTTGTGTTATGCCATCACTTTTTTAATGATTGGAACTCCAGACATGGTAGTTTGCTCCCTGAGACGCATTTTCCTGGGGCTTGGCATGTGCTTCAGTTATGCCGCTTTGCTCACAAAAACAAACAGGATTCATCGGATATTTGAGCAAGGGAAAAAATCAGTCACTGCCCCCAAGTTTATCAGTCCTGCATCCCAACTGGTTATTACTTTCAGTCTTATATCTGTTCAGTTGCTTGGAGTTTTCATATGGTTTATTGTGGATCCTCCACATATCATAGTAGACTATGGAGAACAAAGAACGTCTGATCCTGAAAGTGCCAGAGGAGTCCTTAAATGTGACATTTCTGAGCTTTCCCTAATTTGCTCCCTGGGATACAGTATTCTTTTGATGGTTACATGTACTATTTATGCTATTAAAACTAGAGGAGTGCCAGAAACCTTCAACGAAGCCAAACCTATTGGATTTACAATGTACACTACCTGCATTATTTGGTTAGCTTTTATTCCAATCTTTTTTGGGACAGCACAGTCGGCAGAAAGGGTAAGTACTACAAAATATTCATATATCAAAATATCATATTCAAGATGTGCTGTGCTTAGGCGCTGTGTTATAACAACAGGCATAAGCTATAAAGGGTTATGTTAAAATTGGCTTTGAAAGAAAGAGTCAGATCATTTGCATGTCTCCGCCCAAATTCTTGGATACCAGTGTAAAGATTGCGTGTCTTGGTATTTTGAGCGTTTTTTCTGACCTGTTTTAGACATGCATAAAAAATACAGTATTATTTGCTTAGTAAAAAGTAAAAGGTTTACTGTTGATTCAGCTTGTAGGTGTTATGCACCAATAGGGAAATATTTAATATAGTATAAAAAGTAAAAGGCTTTAACCGCTCACTTGCCCACTGTAGCTTAATGAACATTTGGTGTTGCTGTGGTCACATACATTAACTTTACTTGGAATCATAATCTTGCTTCCAGTGTACAAGAGCTCTATAGGTTTATATAGATCTGTATTTACTGTATTGTTGGTATCTGCCGTAAGCAAAATAATTTAATGGTCTATGCAGGTTTTAGGGATTGGAAAGTGTGTGATAACCACAGTTCAATAGCAATAAGTGATAACTAATACATATTGACCACAACAATCCAAATGGAGAATACAGGATAAAGTCATACGGGGAGTGGGTAATTACTAACAGGACACATGTTAATTTGTGATGTACCGTATCACATTGGTCATTAGCGCTACTCAGGTGTAGTAAATCTCAGGTATTAAATGGTGGAATCTTGGGTTCCATCCAAGCGGTTTCTCCAAATCCAGTTGCTCTGTTGATTCTGACACACAAACATAAAATGGAGTTCTTATTCATTTATCACTTTTTGGTCTTCCTGCTTAGCCCGGTGCATCCAGACTGACCGCGAGATAATGTTCAATAATTCCTGATATTGCATTATCAATCCACCCCTTACACATCACAAACAAAGTAAAGCCCACTGGTTTTAGGAGTCAAAAACGCACAAATTAACAGCTGCTTCTGTCAGCACAAGCACAATTGCATGAAAAAAAAATATGATGCATTTCCTCCTTATTGACATATAAGAACAACAAACCCTGCAAAATTGTTCCTGTGTATTGTCATCAACACCACATTTGTTTATAATGCCAGTGTGTGTATATTCAGAAAAATAAATATATTATAATATTGAAAGATCAAAGAAAGTGTGCTAAAGTTGGTCATGGCCTACCTGAGAGATGAACAATCCACATATTAACTACCAAGAAATCAGGTTTTAAGGCTATGTCTACACTAGTACATGTAGGTCCACGGAAATGACTGAGCCATTGATTAATCATCTGGTTATACTGGCATGTAAAGCCTTAAATGGTGGTCTTCATTCAGAGGTACCTATTTATTGTTGCCTTGTTGAGGTTTGTTACTGATTGGTTACCTTCTTAAAGTAATGTGGGCCACTTCTGAGATGCAAGCTATTTAGAACAGTACATTGATGTTTTTGTATTTTTTTTACTTATTGGAACAGAGTAAGTCAGTTTTAAAATAACCTATGTACCTCTGGGACAATCTTTCTCCCTGAGGACCAGCAGATAAGGTCTCCACTATGAGCAGGTCTCCAGACCAGCTGCTAAAAATCACTGGGGTACATGACAGAGTTTATCCAAATTACTTCTACTACTTGTACTTGTAACTTAACATGGAATAATCCACAATCAGTTGAATTCATGCTGATTTAAATGAAGTGGAAAATGCAGAGGGGATAGAACAACAAGTTTCAAAGACATCAAATGATTTTACCAAATAGTTGAATTCTTGATTCATACATGAAATTAAAATGGGCAAAAGTAATGTACGGTTATTGCTGACTTATATTGTAATGGTTTATTTTAAAAGGGCCACTGTAATGGTCCGGCATTAACAGCTTTTAAGTAGTAAATATCAATATAAAACACTTTTCAATATATTAATATACTTATCAGTTCACTTACACTGAAAATGGCTAGTTTTGCCCATATCTTTAGGCTGCTAATCTTCTATTGCAATCTGGTGGCAGAGTGTAATACAGCTATATCCCATTTAATTCTGTAGATAGGTTCCGGGCAATTGGAGTGTAAAGCAAAACAGTGCTAAACGGGGTAGTTTTAACATAGTGTGGATAGGGATAGGGGAGCTCATTAGAAAAAAAATAAAGAAAAGGTACAGGTTGTCCTCGGGTTAGAGACGTCTCGATTTACAGACGATCCATACTTAAAAACAAGCTCCTAAGGCGTTTTCTATGAGTTGTTTTTATGTTCTGTTTGTTTGAATTAAAAGAAAGAGCATGATCGTTTTTGTAACGTATTATTACAGTACTGGGGTATTATTATTACAGTATTACATGGTATTATTATTACCACATATGAGCCATTATAGTATTGTTATTATTATTATTATTAATAATAATCATGGATCCGAGTTACATACAAATCCAACCTAAAGACTTTTCAGGATTGTATCTTGTCTGGATGGGGGAACACCTGTGTGTGGAGTCAGTTGTAGGGAAAATGGGATGAGCTTCAGCCTAAAGATGGTAAAAAAAACAACTATTTTTAATGTATTTTTGCTCCAAAATAAATTGAAAATGTGCTTATATTAGTATTTAGCACTATTCAATTAGAAGCCCGTAGTGGCATCGACTGGCATGAAAAGGCTGCAGGCTTGAAATTCGACTGCATTACAGAGCTATTAAATTGCACTATGCCACGAGTTACGGGCTGGAGACACAAAACCATAAACCATTCTTGTGCCGTTGGATGTGTGGTTGTGAACATGATCAATTAGTCAAACCCGTGCTTACGGGTTTAGATGGAGCCAATGGCAAATGAGATCGTCCTCATTACGTCACTGAAAAATGGAGGTTAGATTTCAAAGCCTTACGGGTTTCAATTACAATTTATGATCGGACCCGCATTCCAGAAATGATGCAATATTAATAAATCAGTAACTATGATATTCAAGTCCATGCGAGTTCCATTATATGTATTAACACATTGATTGGCGGCATCGATATATCACGGAAAATATACGGAAATAAAAGTATTTTATATTGCAGATTTGCGAGTTTGAGAATGTTGTCAGCCAGTGCCTCTCTATGCTCCATCAAGCTTGTGTTCATTGCTTCAATGACCTCATCTATCCATATCCGCCTTTGCCTTCCCTTTGTTCTTGTGCCTTCAATGTTTCCCAGCATCAGAGTCTTCTCTAGGGAATCCTGCTGTCTCATGATGGCCAAAATATTTGAGCTTCAGCCTCATGATCATACCTTCCAGTGAACAGTTTGGCTTGATTTTGTGAAATATTGAGTGATTGGATCTTTTTGCAGTACAAGGGACTCTGAGCAGTTTTCTCCAACACCACAATCCAAAGGCGTCAATTCTATTGATTGCAGCCTTGTTTATGGGCCAGCTCTCACATCCATATGTTACTGCTGGGAATACCATAGTTCTAACCATACAAACCTCCTCTTGATACCCTCATCATAGGCCTTTTGGTTCCTTCTCTCTTTCAGAAATCAGAATAGTGTCATCTACGTATCTGAGGTTGTTGATATTTCTCCCAGCAATATTGATTCCAGCTTTGGATTCATCCAGCTTGGCCTTAGCATGATGTACTCTGTGTATAAGTTGAATAAATAAGGTGACAATATCCAACCTTGTTGCACTCCTGTCCTGTTTTTGAATCATTCTGTTGTCCCTTGTTTGGTTCTGACTGTGGCTTCTTGGTCCATATACAGATTCTTGAGGAGGCGGAAGAGAGGATCTGATACTCCCATCTCTTTAAGAACTTGCCACATATTGTTGTGATCCACACAAAAGGCTTTAGAAGTAGTTCACGGTCCATATATTATTGGAGTCGGGCTTGTAGGATCTTAACCATTACCATGCCAGCATGTGCATAAGAATAATTGTTTGATAAATGGGGCATTCTTTGCCACTACCTTTTTTTTTTAGATTGGGATGTAGAGTGACCTTTTCAAGTCTACTGGTCATTGTTGAGTTCTACAAATTTGTTGGCATAAGGCATAATACTTTCACAGTACCATTTTGTAGGATTTTGAATAGGTCAGCTGGCATTCCATCAACTCCTACAGCATTTTTATCACCAAGGCTTCCCAGGTTCATCTCACTTCACTCTCCAAGGTGTCTGGCTACAGCTCATTGGATAAACTACTGAAGGTATTAATGTTGTTAAGGTCCATCCTGTATAGATCACCAGTGTATTCCTGACACTTTTTCTTGATCTGATCTGCTTCTGTTAAGTCCCTAAAATGTTTGCCTTTTATACTCCCAATTTATCAGGAAAGGTACCCATGAGATCCCCAATATTCTTGAAGAGATCTCTTGACTTTCCCATTCTATTATCTTCTTATGTCTCTTTATATTGTTCATTATAGAATATCTATTTGTCTCTTCCTGCTACACTCTATAATTCTGCGTTTAGTTGGACAAATCTTTTCCTATCTCCACTATCTTTCACTTTCCTTCTTTCCTCAGCGGACAGCCAGTTTGCCTTCTTAGTTTTCTTTCTTTCTGGGATATTCTTTGTTGATGATTCTTGCATAATGTCACACATTTTTTGTCCAAATGTCTTCAGGCATTCTTTTTACCATGTCTCATCCCTTAAATTATTATTTACCTCCACTGCGTATTCACAGGCCATGTTAATGGTTTCATATCTGCTTGGTCTATTGATTTTCCCCTTTTTCTTCTGTTAAATTCTGAACTTTGCAATAAGCCCAGTGAGTTCCAGGTCTTGTTTTTGCTAAGTATATAGTGCCCTTCCATCTTTGGCTACAAAGTATATACCAACAGTAAATTATCACTAATGTCTTTTCTACTTAGGGTAGAGTACTGTATTAATTTATTTACATTTACGTAATTTACTTTCTGTAGAGTGCTTTATACAGATGGTGAAAGCAGAACAATTTTAGAAAGGACAAACAATTTGGGTTAGTTGCTAAAATGGTGTCAAGAATCAATGAAATGAGCATGCCAAGAGAGTTGTGTGGGTCAAAGGTCTATATATTATCACCATTAGAGGATATATGTGCTAAGATATTTTACCACATTATAAGGCTAAGTAGCACAATTACAAATATCCACCAGTTAATATGGTTTAAAATGACTACTATGGGATCAGGATGGGGCAGGGTAGGATAAAAACAGGATAAGAACAATAGGGCCAGAGGAGAAGAAATATAAATAGTCACAAATACAAGCCAGAAGTGAGGGAATATGTCAATACTGAAACTTCTTGACTCGCTTATAGCATAGCAGCACATATAGAAAAGTAGATTTGGCAGATGCTAAAAAACAAAAGGCTCATCTAGACTGCCCATTCTGTTTACCTAAAATAGCTTAATTAATCCTCAGGATGGCCTTAACCATGTCCAGGTATGCTTAAGTCATTTACTGCATTTGTCCATACAATAATTCATAACTGCCTAGGTTTTTTTTAAACATGTTTATATCTTTAACACTCTTGGTAACTGTCAAGTCTTGAGGCATACCTGTTAAATGTAAAGTTTTACTTTGTAAAATGACTTGTGGCAAGTACTTCTATTCTCTTGTCAAAATGTATATACTGTTTATACTCTGATATTTTAATTTGAAACATTACTTTTTTCACTATTTGCTTATATAAATGTCACATGTATTGAATACATTCAACTTGAATAGTCTCTTTGAAACATTTTTTTTTTACATTTCATACCATGGCCCACTGGAAGAGAGAAATACTGAATTTAAAAAACAGATTATCTTCCCTCAATATCTTATAGATTGTCTTGTTTACTTGATAAAAACAAATATGAGGAAATGAAAGATGTTACTGCTTGTTCATTTTGAATCTGCTTTTTCTTCCTTTAGCATATTTTGAACATTTAGATTTTGCATTAAAGGACAATTGTATAGTGAAATAAATATATTTGGGCACTAGGTGTCATCTATTAAAAGCTATAATAATTTAACAAAATACCTCTTTACCTCTCCCTTTTCTCTCTTCTCCCATGGAAAAAGTGGGCATTTCTGTGTTTCTTGAAGTAGTCTTTCCTTTTGTTTTTTGATTGATGACACTGGATCCCAACCTAAAAAAGAAACACATAGTTCTAAACAAAATTAATAAACAAAACTAATGGAGATCTTCCTCTGAGGAGCTGCCCCCTGAATAGCTGCTTGCTAACCATGTCCTTAAATACTATCCTTATGGTTTCTGATTGATTCACATACGTGTCAACCATATTTCAGTCAATCAGAATTGTGTGTTTGATTTGCTCCAGTCTAATTTCTAAATGGTTAAAAATTGAGCCAATAAGCACGAATGCATTGAAATCTGTGCATTCTGATTAGTTGGCCTTTAACCAATCATATGGCTCTATTTTCCTCTATTCTGAGGATAAAATGTCAGTCATGGGGTTTCCTTCTTGTGCCATTTAATCAGAGAAGAAGTAGTGGGTTTTGATGGGAGAATTCCAGAGGATACCCCTGCTCAAAGGTGTAGTGGATATTAAGGGAGGATTTAAAAGTACACATTGGCTTGTATGGAGTAGCAGTAGGTCATAGTAACTTGTTTATGTAGGTCATGGTAGCTCCTTAATTGTGTAGGATTTGAGCAATCAATCATCAAATCTGACACAGTTAAGGTGTTAGCGCCTTCATAGCATTGGATTTGAAGTATCTATAGGCTTTAGGACATTTTGATTGCTTGGATTACATTTCTCAGGGGTTAGATTTACTAGTGTGATGTGAACGCTTGCATTAGGTGTAATGGGATGCATATTTGTTTACAAGGACTCACCCTGTTAAGACAGAAGCTACAAGAAGTAGACTTAGCAAATACAATTACTGAATCCTGAAGTAAAAAAAAAAAAACGTATAAAAATTAAAACATTTAGTGAGCTTATTTCTTAATTTTTTTTATTTGTTATTCAAAAGACCAAATAGAAAAAAAAATGACAGTAGTCCTTTAAGTATCAATTTATGTTGTTTGTGATGTTCACTTATATTTCACACAGAAAACCAACGGTTAGGCCGATTAAACAGAACTATTGGTTGTGTAACACAGTAGATGGTGTTTAAAATGAATAAATGTTAGCCATAAGACATTACTGCTTTATTTTAGTTATGTCCTTTTAATTATGTCTGCGTTTTATGACCCCATAGCCTTACTATTGATTTTAATATTTCACAGACTTTATTAGATGACAGTTTGCTGCAAATCATAATATCCAATCCCTGCTAAAGGTACTTGGCTGTGGCTATCCAGAGCTAAAACCTGAAGCTACAAATTTGCTTTCAATATGTTCTAGATGGAAATGATTTTGGAACTACAGAACCTTTTTAAGATATAAGTAAACTTAAGAACCATTCTATGAAAGGATGTTTTTTAAATGCATATTGTCCTTGTAGGCATACAGTCCCTGTAGGTAAATCAGAATTCCCCATATTATAAAAAAAAAATAAACATATTTATTTTTAAGCAATACCAGCAATAGTAGTGCTCAGGTAGAGAACAAACTCTCCTTAATCGGTAGTTCTATGGATCACCATATCCATAGAACTACCTATTAATGACATATCATGGATTATCAATGCATCTGATAGAGGGGAATTGGTAGTGCATGCAAATAAACATTTACAAACTCAACCTGATGTTTGCTATATATTTTCAGTTTGCAAATTGCAGCTTTTGTTAGTTGAAACCCCTAAAAATCCCTGCTAAGATTATCATAAAATTCATAATTTGTTTTGGCCAATCAGGAAAAAGCAGGGGTTAGTTAATACATTTGTATCATATTCATGGGTTCCTCTGCTGCAAAGCAGCCTGGCATATGTAGTCTCTCTCTATCCTTGTGGTTGGATACAACTGTGAGCTCAGACCCCACCCAACCATGTGATTCCATCCAGCAACAGTTAATTACTGTTGTATCTACCAGAAAGGTCCAAATCAGTATGTCGCTGGCTTTGTATGCATACTTGGTTATCTAAGCTTCCTGTGAGTGTGCAAAGCTGGATTTTACTATCCTGCATATCATTTTGTAAGTACACTGAACTTTTCTGTATAAGACATATTTTTCTGATAATCAATGCCTGTTTCTTACCAAACATTTGAAACCCAGGAAACTTATTTATACTTTTAAGGATAGTTCATTCTCTGCGTGAACACCTTTATTGTTGGTATTGCTTACTTATTTTTTTTGTTTTGTTTTTTTTCCTCCCCTGTAACTGCATTCCACTTTTGCTATGAGTTATTATAGGAGTATTCTGTGTAAATTATGGGAGGGGGGGTACATAGCTGTGCGCAAAACTACTGTAAGACTCACAGACCCTAGAGAAATAGTGGGCACTAACACACACCCCATAATTTACATAGAATCCTCCTAGGGTGACTCAGCAGTAAGGGAAGCATGTAGTGCTTGATCAGACATGCAAATGGAGTAACATGGAATAAAAATAAAATGTTGTAAAAAATAGTATGTTTAATATATTTTAATATTATGCTCAATTCTAATCTACATGGTAATATGCTTTAAAAAAACTTTCATACAGTCATTCTTATAAAGTAATCCCTTCATACTCATGTGATCATAATGGATCATTACATTTGGCACTGATCATAAGTAAATGTATGCATACTGTATGTATAAATACAGAATACACAGAACAGGCAGACATTTCCCTGCTTATATATTTCTATGCATATGTACATGTTTGTCTATAGCACTGCACTTGCATAAATAGGCAGCTTGCTGCCCTCTGAAAATGTGTTGCCTTAGGCCTGGGCCCTTTAAGGTCTTGGTACAACCACACTCAGTATTGCAAAACAAAGTTCAATGTACAATATATAATTACGTCTGCACAGTCTCTTGGTAAAAACACTAATCATGAAAAGTGTTTTCCAGTTTCTTCTTTTTATAATTTTCGACATGTAACAGTATTTTTAAAATTATCACAGATTTATAACAAATTAAAGCAGATCCTGCGATGCTTCAGACTTTATTAGAAGCATCTGCATATTAATGTGTATTCCACTGAGTAGTGCTTCCTCACTGAAGAGGGGCTTAATTTCTCACTGTTTATTCCCATTCACTGAGTTTACAGATGTTAGTAAAATACTCATGTGACATAAGCAAAAAGGAAAATTAAACAAATATGCAAACAAATGCAAAATAACAAGACAGCCTCTTGACAATGTAGGGAATAAATATAGTTTAATTCATCCAGAAATACATTAAGAAGGGGAAATTAAATACACTGAATAATTTGTAAGGTATGCTAAATTTAGGCCAATTTATTAGTTTTATATGGAAAAAGGTATATAGATTTTCAAGACTGCATAAGCCTCTCCATAAAAACAGGTATTGACTTCTCATTTGGGAGTGGTAGTTTCAGCCAATCAGTCTAGAGCATGAAAATGTGTTGTTCAGTACTTCGGTAGTGTCCAAATCTCGGTGACCATATGGATGCAGCACACAAGGCACATCTGTCCATGCTTATTCATATGGTTATCTTGGCAAAGATACTGGAGTGGGTTGCCACTTCCCTCTCCAGTATATTTTACATACATAACATACCTTCTGTTTTTCCCTGTGCTTTGGTTTATTGCTTAATTTTAGCTGAATTATCAGAGTATTGCAATATATATGTATACCTTTTTTATTGGACAAACATTTTAGCTAGAGTGACAAGCTTTTGAGAGTTGCACCTCTCACGTCAGAAGCAATACATGAACATTGGAATAGACAGAGCAGGAATGCTAATAAATAACCTACCGATGTGAAACAATAATCTTCATTTCAATTGTTTTCTTTCCTGCATGTTTTTGAAATTCCACTGATGTTATAGGTCTTGACAAAGATGACAAAGAATTCTGTTGCAAGGTTTGGTACCATTTTCTTTGTTAGGCTGTTCACTTGCCAATCTTCTGCTGACCAATATTAGTTTTATGGTTTATGGCTGTCTAAATCCCAGAATGGAAGGCTTTATGGGATATATACTGTATTTTATTTTTGCATCCTCTGTTATGTAATAAGCCCTTTCAAAATTTTGCATATTTCTTCTAGAGCAGGATGGTATGCGGTCACTAGAGGTGTATGTGAATTAGTTTCTTTAATTTTATATGTAACATATGTTCACAGGGGTGTTTACAGGGCAACGTTTATTTTCTGTTTATTGACACAGGACTTGTAATCCTTCTGACTGAACGATTCAGACCCTGTTTTAATGGTCCCCAGTGTTTAAGCATTTGCAGTTATATCTAATGGCTTGGCTGTGAATGATCGCTTGCTTAGTGTGGGATGGATGGAAATTGGAGCTATGAAGGTAGCTGCATCTCCTGTGAGTTTCCTGCATAAGGATGAGTGGAGTATGCAATTTGTGATAGTTGTGTTGGCATCCAGAAAGTTCACCTGTTCTGCAGAGTATGCTCATGTTAACATTAATAATCATAAAGAGAGGTGCAACGCTCTAAAACTTATCACTCTAACTAAAATATTTGCACAATAAAAAAGGTGATCACTATATACTGCATTACTCTGATTATTCAACTTGATTACTGGGCATTCACAGCTACCACACTCTTCATTGTCTAATTTTAAGAATGTGTAGGAGATTATAATAAGTTGTGCATAAGAAACGTTTGATTGTGCTTTCATTTTCCATTTAACTTTACAATTTATTTAATTTAACTTCAGTGTATATTGTCAGATGTGCAGAATAGTAGTCCATGAGATTGATTAATGAATAATTATAAAAGAGCTGTTTGTGATTGTACTGATTTCCTGAAAACATGGTATAGCTATTGAAAATATACCTTGAAAGCAATCACATATTCTAATTGTCTAACTACGAGACGTCGTCACGCTTTGCGTGGTGCGTACAATGTTAACGCGTAGCACTTAGCCACGAGCCGTTAATGCGTAGCACTTAGCCCCAGACCAATTAATGTGTAGCACTTAGCCCCGTTAACGCGTAGCACAGCCCCAGCCCCGTTAACGTGTAGCACTTAGCCCACAGCCCCATTAACGCATAGCAAAGCCCCAGCCACATTAATGTGTAGCACTTAGCCCCATTAACGCGTAGCACCCCCAGCCCCGTTAACGTGTAGCACAGCCCCAGCCCGTTAATGCGTAGCACTTAGCCCCATTAATGCGTAGCACTTGGCCCCGTTAACGCGTAGCACTTGGGCGATGAGCGCCAAAGGCGCTCATGGCCTACGAGCCTTGCATAGCGAGGCGAGCCGTTAAGCCACTTTAACGCACTACAACTATCAGCACAAATACGAAGAGACAATAAAACAGGCGGGACTTAGCCTAAAAACACTTCCTAAACATTTCCTTGGTGTGCAAGCGGTTGACAAACGCGAGAGTTTGAAAAAAAAGATAGGAGACGCTAAAAACTACAAGATTACCGGCCGAACGCCGAAAACAAAAAAGCTATAAAAACACACTAAATACACCCCCAAAAATTACAAAAACATCATAGCCACACGGGGCAACAGCCAAGACATCTGGAAGTGAGGTGGAACGCAAATTTAAATTGATTTAGACGATTTTCGGCACTCGAAAATCGTCTAAGCGAGGGAAAAAAATGGCCGCCGTAAAAAATGAAAACGAGGCTATACGACCACGGACCATGCAAAACACTGCTAAATGCGTAGCACTTTACACATCTAACTACCACATACAAAATACACTATTACAAAAGCCGGGAACTGCTCCCGAGCCGCGTAACACACATAATAACATTGCGAATATACAATGTTGCTTTAAACAAACGGCTTTCCCTCGCGCACGCAGCTTATTTATACTGCACACTTGGAACATTCATTACACTTTAGAAGCCGAGCACCAACACTCAAAATGTATATTCTATGCACACGCAAAATACAAACAGATTGTTTGCTCTTCAGCCTATTTATTGCTCGCTGCATATAAGAATTAGAAATAATTAAAGTAAATAAATGTATTGAATAAATCATTAATTATTACTTAACTACATATACATAGAAATATATATCTCTCTTTATCATGACTCATGACGGTACTCAGAGGACAAAAAGTACACGACATGAGAGGCTTGCAATGAGTGCCGAAGGCGCTCAGGGCAAGCCTCGCAATGAGCGCCGAAGGTACTCACAGTATAAAACGGTTTACATTGTGTATCAAACAGCATTCCCAGCCTTACAGTTTTATTGACCGTCATTTTTTGACGGGCAAGTTGCTAGTATATTATAATGTGGCTTTGTTTTGATTTCAAATGACTAGATACATTTCATATGTTAGTTATGATTTATACTAATGTGCCTGAGTAAGAAACTGGTTTGGTTGTTTAGAAGTAATTTGCCTAATTAACATGTTCATGAAATCACATTATATAATATCAACTAACTGTGTTTGAAAATAGTTTATTAGGTTTACATATGGTTTAGTTTGGCACTGCTTATTTGATATCTAGCTATTCTCTCTGCGTATAATAATACTTATGAAATTGAATAGGCGGTTAAGTCTGTGTTTGATTTACTAGATAAATACTAGTCTTAATGTTACATAGTTACATAGTAATTAAGGTTAAAAAAAAGACTTTCAGTCCATCAAGTTCAACCTTTTAAGATATCCTCTGATCTGCAATATGAGGATTAGTTATTTATTAATTAGTTGTTAATTGTTAATTAATTATTAATCAACTATTTTTTTTTTTTTTAATTAGTAATTAATCCAGAAGAAGGCAAACAGAAAAAAAAACCAAGGGAAACTTAGCCAATCGTCTCAAAGGGGAAAAAAAATGAATTCCTTCCTGACCCCAGATACTGGCGATCAGATTTCTCCCTGGACACTTTCTCTAATTATCCAGGATAACCCTGAATTCCCTTCTTAATTAGAAATAAATCCATTCTCCTTTTAAAGTTATCTATCGAATCCGCTGTCACCACCTTCCTTTTTAGAGAATTCCACAGATTAACCACCCTTACTGTGAAGAACCCTTTTCTTTCTTTAAGGTGGAATCTTTTTAATCTAACCTCAAGGGGTGTCCTCTTGTCAGTTGAAAACCTCTTGGTACAAAAAGCTCCCTTGACAATTCTTTATACTAATTAGTTTTGTTGCCCTCCTCTGTACCTTTTCCAGCTCTAAAATGTTCTTTTTATATAGTGGTGCCCAAAATTTTACTCCATATTCCAAATGAGGGCGTACTAGAGATTTGTATAGTGGCAGAATTATATTTGCTTCCCTTGCTTCTATACCCTTCCTAATACATGCTAATATTTTATTTGCCTTTGCAGCTGCTGCTTTGCTTTGAGCACTGTTACCTAGGTGGTTGTCCACAAGTACTCCCAGATCCCTTTCAATATCTGATACCCCTATATTTGCTCCATTAATATTATAAATTGCAAGGTAATTTTCCTTCCCAGGTGCATAACTTTACATTTATTCATATTAAATCTCATCTGCCATTTAGATGCCTGTAACGGAGTTGGAACACGAATCCAATATCTCCGCTGGTATACGGTACAATATCCAAGAAGCACTACAGTCTCACCATTCCCAACCTCCCATATTGGACGACACTCAATTTGGGAGTCAAATGAATACTGACTTTATTTTGTTATATGCAGAAATATATATACACATCTCTTTGGCCACAGGTAATACACATGCCCATATTTGGCCACACAATACACATAGAGGGACAATAGATGGGTCACACCTCCCTGAGGCTACCTGGCAACTTTGATACAATCAGACATTGATTAGATCATACTTCTTTGTTCTTATGTCTGAGAATGAAAACACTTTATACAATAGACTTCCTTATCTTATGAGGAGTCTCTGTAATAGGATTATCTATTATGCCAAGGTCTGCAATAGTCTGGGCTACTATTCTGCAGAGCATAAACCAACACACATACAGTATAATAGTAGGATCATATTTTAACCATAATAATAACCATAAAACAGGGTAAAAGTGATGGGTTCCGTTACACACCTCCCTCGTGACCATAAGCCGGCATACACGGTCTGATGCCAACGGATCGGCCTGGGTAAGTCCGGACAAAAGTATTTGTTGGTCAATTCTCTAGTTTGACAACCCATCAGCATTACTGCAATTCACATTTACTCACATTTCACATATCCCCAGATAGCTGGGATCGGAGCGCACAAAACTACAGAATAGCGCTCAGATCCTATTCACACAGTTCAATTTCCATGTAGCTAAAGTCTTTCCCATAGTCTTTCATTATATGAATGGGCTCCATGGCATAGCTATCTGTGGTGTCACCGCTCCCACGGGGCAAGTACCAAATGACCCCCCTATATTTAAAGGGCCAGAATGAGTGACATACACTCTGGTATGGCCGAATACTGTTTTTAAAGGGCAATATGTCCCAGGGCCATAGTTGCAGGGCAGGAGGCTGGCAATAAGTCCTCTCCAGGACAAAGTGGCAAAAGGCACTTCGTCACCCATCTCCCCTTTGGAGGGAAGTCTAACCAGGCACCTGGATATTTTGCTGTGGGGATGGGGCAACACGCTGAGGGGACTTGAGGGGCAGAGGCCAGCGGCACTCTGCCCTGATGCCAGCTCTTCTGCTGGTATAACCTGCAGGACATTCTGCGCTGTACAAGGGACAAAGGGAGGGCAGAGGCCGACTGCACTCTGCCCCGCTGTCAGCTCTTCTGCTGGAGTACTTGGGACATATTCCGGCTCAGTAGCCAGGGAAAGGTGGGGGGCAGTGGGGGTTAACATTTCCTCTGTTAACCCTGGGGCCACATTAGGAGTTAGCTGGGGAGGGGAATTTGTACTTACCCCCTCCTCCGGTTGTCCCAGTGAGGGTAGTTGGGGATCTGGACAGGCTGTCCAGCATCCCGGTAGGTCAGGCACAGAGACCACGGTCCCATCTGCGCCATCTGGGAGATTGGTGTCTCCCCTTGTTAGGGTAAGCTGTCGCTGGGGGGAGAGGGCGACACCTTCAGCTCCCTGGAGTTCACACTGCCGCTGGGGGGGAAGGATGCCACCTTCGGCCCCCTGGGGTGCACACTGCTGCTGGGGAGGGGGAAGGATGACACCTTCGGCCCCCTCGGGTACACACTGCCACTGGGGAGGAAGGACGACACCTTCAGCTCCCTGGGGTACACACTGCCGCTGGGAAGGAAGGACGGCCCCTGTTGCTCCCTGGGGTACACACTGCCGCTGAGGGGGAAGGACAACACCTTCGGCCCCCTGGGGTACACACTGCCGCTGGGGAGGAAGGATGGCACCTTCTGCTCCCTGGGGTACACACTGCCGCTGGGGTGGGAAGGACGACACCTTCGGCCCCCTGGGGTACACATGCCGCTGGGGAGGAAGGACGGCACCTTCTGCTCCCTGGGGTACACACTGTCGCTGGGGAGAAGGGACGACACCTTCAGCTCCCTGGGGTACACACTGCCGCTGGGGAGGAAGGACGACACCTTCAGCTCCCTGGGGTACACACTGTCGCTGGGGAGGAAGGACGACACCTTCAGCTCCCTGGGGTACACACTGCCGCTGGGGAGGAAGGACGGCACCTTCTGCTCCCTGGGATACACACTGCCGCTGGGGGGGAAGGACGACACCTTCGGCCCCCTGGGGTACACACTGCCGCTGGGGTGGAAGGATGGCACCTTCTTCTCCCTGGGGTACACACTGTCGCTGGGGAGGAAGGACGACACCTTCTGCTCCCTGGGGTACACCCTGTCTCTGGGGAGGGGAATTAGTTGGAGTATTCAACGTGGAGCGGTTTCTGTTTCTGGGACAGTCTCTCTGCATGTGGCCCTGCTGGTTACACGTGTGGCACCTGATGTACCGTGGAGGGGTTTGGTAGTTCCCACCACCCAGACGCAGTGCTGGGGGGGGTTAATGGTGGGAGGTGGGTTAGCAGCTCCCAAGATGGACCGTCCCCGTGCCCGCTGCTTTTCCATTATGTATTTGTGGACATCTGTCATTAACCATTCCAAGGTTCTTATGGGAAGCATACCTGGAAAAAAGGCCAGTCTGCTTTGGAGTTCTCTTCCAAACTCAGTCTGTGTGCTGTCCGTAAGAGGTACTGTAACCGCTGCCCGGTCTCCCTCCATGAGTTCCTTTCTGTCTGCATCCCTGTAGTCCGCGGCCGCCTCCTCCTCATCATCATGGAACGCTGTCCGAAAACTAGCCGGTTCCATCCTGCTGTAGCCAGGGGCTCTGTACGGATAGTAGCGTTGCCCTCAATTTGTACTCCACGGAATGGTGTCTCCTGTAGCTGTCCTTCTGACCGTGGGAACAATTCCGCCACTTGCCACCAAATGTAATGGAGTTGGAACACGAATCCAATATCTCCGCTGGTATACGGTACAATATCCAAGAAGCACTACAGTCTCACCATTCCCAACCTCCCATATTGGACGACACTCAATTTGGGAGTCAAATGAATACTGACCTTATTTTGTTATATGCAGAAATATATATACACATCTCTTTGGCCACATGTAATACACATGCCCATATTTGGCCACACAATACACATAGAGGGACAATAGGTGGGTCACACCTCCCTGAGGCTACCTGGCAACTTTGATACAATCAGACATTGATTAGATCATACTTCTTTGTTCTTATGTCTGAGAATGAAAACACTTTATACAATAGACTTCCTTATCTTATGAGGAGTGTCTGTAATAGGATTATCTATTATGCCAAGGTCTGCAATAGTCTGGGCTAATATTCTGCAGAGCATAAACCAACATACATACAGTATAATAATAGGATCATATTTTAACCATAATAACAACCAGAAAACAGGGCAAAACAGTGATGGGTTCCGTTACAATGCCCATTCCTCAATTTTATGTAAATCCCTTTGAAGGGAAAGCACATCATTAACTGATTTTATTACCTTGCACAACTTCGTGTCATCAGCGAAAATGAAGACACCACACTCCAATCCCACCTCTAAGTCATTAATTAATATGTTAAAAAGGAGAGGACTTAATACTGAACCCTGAGGAACCCCACTTACCACATTAGTCCAATCGTAGTATGTTCCATTTACCACATCCCTTTGGTTCCTGTCTTATAGCTAGCTCTCAATACATTAGCAGATATTTACTGCAATTCCTGTATCCCTTAGTTTGCACAATATTCTCCCATTTGGCACTGTATCAAAAGCCTTTGCAAAATCCAAATAGACTACATCCACTGAGTTGCCGTCATCCAAGTTCCTACTAACCTTTTCACAGTGGAGGTTTCAAATATGGTTTAAAGTAAAAATACAGTGGTACCTCAACACTCATCGGCATCAAAAACCGGTCAAAGTTGGTATTCAACGAATTTTGATGAGGAAAACATGCTCTGGCACTCGACACCTGCTAGCACTCCGCACGCTTGCTAAAGCTTGTATGAAGATTTATCCAGTTTTTCCGGAAGAAAAAAAAGATTCGCTTCATACTCGTCATTTTCACCAATCGTCGTGACTTCTGGAACCAATAAAGATGAGTACAGAGGTACCAATGTATTTTTACATTAGTTTAATTGCATTCAATTGATAACGTACTTGTTATTACCTGTAGTTTAGTATTATACCAAATCTGTGACATCATATTTGCCACTTAATTGTGTTGTGTTTGAGTCGTTCAGTCGTTTCCAACTCTCCATGACCTCATAGACCATAACACACAATGCTGATCGATTTGGCATTCATGGCATGGAGGCTGGAGTGGATTGCCAGTTCTTTCTCCAGTGAGCCGCAGCATACAGCTCCTGGTATTCCTAGGTGGTCTCCCATCCAAGTACTGGCCAGGCCAAACCCTGTATGGCTTCAGGGTGGTGTGACCTCTTGGCTCCCTGATAGTATTAGGTTCAGGGTTTCATGATAGTTATTTTTATATTTTTTATTTAATTTATTTGAAAGGTAAAGCTAATGTTTTGTGATAGTAAAGACTTATAGCCACATTACATTCCCTCAACTTTGAAAATCGTAGCTTGTAACGTAGCCCACAAGACTTACGGCTATTAAATTGGCCTTGTAAATCAGCATGTCAAAGGCTTGTGGGGTAGGAGCAAGAAAACCCTAAGGGATGTGAGAAATCGACTTGCGCAGCCGCAAACCTTCACATTCATCACATGCATCCATTGTTCAACATATGGTTTCCGAAGTTGAGTCACAAGCCCGTAGCTCGCGCTCTGCTCTAATTTAATATCTCCATAACTCTGCAAAATGCCATGCCCGCAGCCATTGCCAGTCTCACGTTGCACTTATGGGCTTGGAATTGAATGTGGCTAATTGGGTATAATGTTATTTAGCAACATCAATTTGCTGATATCATGGGTATATTTAATTGTTTATGTCCTGATCATCCAAAATGTTATGATAAACAAAGGAGTTACATAAAATAATCAACAAAAAATATATTCAAATAGAGCATGAATCTTCTACATAATGCTCAGATTAAACATATTCTTGAGAACAATTTGCACATCTTTCAAAAGAGTTACTGAAAATAATAATTACTGACATGCTGCAAATAATATTTAGACAGGACACATCAATAAAATATATATATGTGTTCCAAGCCTCCTCAAAACTAGCAAAATAAATCCTGCTAAAAATATAAGTAACATCTTTTATTACAGATGTGGTTTAGCCTGTAGAACATGTACCAACAAGTATCATGATTATTCAGTGGAAACTAGCACCCAGAACACCTTTTATAAAAAAAAGTAAGCTGTAACATTAGCTGTAATACAAACAGTGTAGTGTATTTACTCCAATGTAGCTGTCGGAAACAGTACATTGGTCACACTAGTCAAGAATGGAAGATTAGCTTAGCTGAACACATTGGTGGTATTAGAAAAAAATGTTTCAAGGACCACTCTCTATCACTCATGTGATGATAATTTGTTTGAAACTTATAGAATTATTAAAGTGTGACAATAACTAGCATTTGGGTAATACAATCAACCATTTGTCACAGGAAGTGGGGAAATTCATATATAATTGGAAAACCCTTACCCCATATGGGTTAAACGTAGATTTTGCCCTCAACTGTTTTCTGATATGATATATGTAATAAAGGTAAATATTTTAATTATCGTTCAAAAAAATAGACAAATATTATTTTTATGTTAGTATTGTATCAATAAAAAAGGTTCAGTTCATATAATCTACACTTCCAAAATAAAGGCAGATACTGGTAATGACATGAACAATATTACTTTAAATAATTACAAAAATAATGACCTACCGAATTACTTTAAATAATTATCTACTTAAAATAATTATTTTAGAGTTACATTTATTTGCTTATAATTATATAATTAGGCTATTAATGGATTATAGCCATTATCAATGAAGTCACGCTAACTGTATTATTGATTGTTATATATATTTATATTTATATATATATATATATATATATATATATTAGGTAGTTCACCACAACAATCATTTAATTTATGGTGGGCTAAAGAGCAATAGAAGCCCTCCACCGTACAGTAGTACAGTAGATAAATAGTACATCTGTGTTCACATTTTAAAAAACCTGCTTCCAGCTCAGAATTCCGAGAACAACAGTTATTACACTGCATTCTGGGAAGCTGAGCTGGGACATGCAAATGTGCCCACAAATGCCCTGCTCTTCAATCCATAGCCATTTTTTTTAAATCAATGCTCAATTCATACAATTATGGTCTATGGAACACAGGGAATTTCAGTGTGTTGTCTCTGTCTGGACGAATAATAAGCTTTGAATTGCATGGTCCTAATGAATAATAATAAGAATCAGGTGTAGAGCCTTTGAATCAGACAGTGGCTAATTGATTTGTAACTATTTGATTATATTCTAACAAGAACTATAACATCTGAACACTTAGGGCTCTATTAAATTCGAAGCCCGCAGTGGACTTGGTAGAGCCGCAAAGGCTTGAAATTTTGCGGAGTTACAGAGCGATTTACATAGACAAGCCCGCAACATACGTGTCCAACATCCAAATCTGTAAACCATGCTTCTGTACGTTGCATTTGCGGCCGTGAACATGATCAATTAGTTGAACCCGTAGTTTCGGGTTTACATGAAGCCAATAGTAAAATAGATTGTCATCATTATGTCACTAAAATAATGGAGGTTAGATTTCAGTCACTTACGGGTTTGAAGTCCGAGTTGCGATCAGACCCGCATTCCAGAAATAATGTAATATGAAATAATCAATATATACAATATTCTAGTGAATGTGAGTTCTATCATATATATTAACAAATTGATTGCTGGGATCGATATAACACTGAAATTAAACATAGAATAAATTATTTTTTATTGCCGATTTGCAGGCTTGAGAATATTGTGCTATTAATATTAATACTTTACATCACTTTCTCTTTAATTTAAAATATGTAGGGTGTTTATATTTGCTTTTACAGTGCTACGGACAGGACTTTATCCCCTTTGTGGGTCCTCACTAATATCCGCAGAATTTTTGGCTCCAATTGCCGTTTACGGGTTTGAACGCCAGTGTGTCATTGGGGAATCGTTGGAATTTAATAGTAATTTAAGAAAGTTAGTGAAGTGAACAAAGAACAATATATACATAAAATTATTTTTTAGAAATAGAAAACAGAAAATTGTCATGTGTGTATGTATTCACCCCCTTTGTTATGAAGCCTATAAAAAGCTTTGGTGCAACCAATTACATTCAGAAGTCACACAATTAGGGAAATGATGTCCACCTGTGTGCAATCTAAGTGTCACAGGATCTGTCATTATATATACAGGCTGCAAGCAAGAGGCACCACTAACCAAACACTGCCATGAAGATCAAGGGACTCTCCAAACAAGTAGGGGACAATGTTGTTGAGAAGTACAAGTCAGTGTTAGGTTGTAAAAAAATATCGAAATCTTTGATGATCCGCAGGTGCACCATCAAATCTATCATAACCAAATGGAAAGAACATGGCACAACAGTAAACCCGCCAAGAGACGGTCGCCCACCAAAACTCACAGACCGGGCAAGGAGGGCATTAATTAAAAGAGAGGCAGCACAGAGACCTAAGGTAACCCTGGAGGAGCTGCAGAGTACCACAGCAGAGACTGGAGTATCTGTACATAGGACGACAATAAGCTGTACGCTCCATAGAGTTGGGCTTTATGCTAGAGTGGCAGAATTTTTGGCTCCAATTGCCGTTTACGGGTTTGAACGCCAGTGTGTCTTTGGGGAATCGTTGCAATTTAATAGTAATTTGCAATAGTAACATTTACGGGCTTGACAGATGAAAGGCATAGCTGGGACGGAGTTCAGATTTTAAGTGCCATAGGGTTTTTCCGCCTCTAAAGTTGGCATATCCATATGGAGGAAGGTGCTCTGGTCTGATGAGACTAAAATTTTACTTTTTGGCCATCAAAGAAAATGCTATGTCTGGCTCAAACCCAACACATTACATCCTCCAAAGAACACCATCCTCACAGTGAAACATGGTGGTGGCAGCATCATGCTGTGGGGATGTTTTTCAGCAGCCGGGACTGGGAAACTGGTCAGAGTTGAGGGAAAGATAAATGGAGCTAAATACAGGGATATTCTTGATCAAAACCTGTACCACTCTGTGCGTGATTTGAGGCTAGGACGGAGGTTCACCTTCCAGCAGGACAATGACCCCAAACACACTGCTAAAGCAACACTTGAGTGGTTTAAGGGGAAACATGTAAATGTGTTGGAATGGCCTAGTCAAAGCACAGACCTCAATCCAATAGAAAATCTGGGACAGACTTAAGGATTGCTGTTCACAAGTGGAAACCATCCAACTTGAAGGAGCTGGAGCAGTTTTGCAAGGAAGAATACGCAAAAATACCAGTGGTAAGATGTGGGAAGCTCATAGAGACTTATCCAAAGCGACTTGGAGCTCTGATTGCCGCAAAAGGTGGCTCTACAAAGTATTGACTTTAGGGGGGTGAATAGTTATGCACATTGACTTTTTCTGTTATTTTGTCCTATTTGTTGTTTGCTTCACAATAGAAAAAAAAAAACATCTTCAAAGTTGTGGGCATGTTCTGTAAATTAAATGATGCACATCCCCAAACAATGCATGTTAATTCCAGGTTGTGAGGCAACAAAACACGAAAAATGCCAAGGGGGTGAATACTTTTGCAAGGCACTGTATATATATTCATATAGAACAATTAAATAGCAGTTAGAGTCTATAATTGTTACACATTCTATTCTAGATATATAAACTTGTATATATACTTTGAAGGCATAGTACGCTGGTGACATAGTATATGTGCTGTCTTAAAGACTTTCTTCCAATGCTAGTCCAATGCCATAGAAACAAGTATTAGGTAATATATTTTGAATAGAATGTCTCACTCCACCCTTATTATCTATGCAGATCCTTGTGGGAGAGGGCTACAAGGACTAGAGAAACAATAACTAAAATGACAATATCAAGTCAATTCTTGAGCAACTTGTAAAAGGTAAATAACTTTTCCACAAGTGTTTCCACTCTCTAGCTGATGGTGCAGAGCACATATGGTGTCTTCAATGCTCCTTTAGGCTTGTCTGTTAAAATGGATGTCCTTTAAAAAAGAAGGGTAGGGTGCTGCTTGGGGATGGCTGTTAGGAGGGGTGGGTGATGTGTGGAGGTGGATGTTGAGAGAGACTAAGTGCTATGTGAAAATGGCTGCTGAGAGGAACCTGCTGCTATGTAGAGATAGTATGTGTATATATGTGTGCTTCACATAGGCAGGAGGTAAGGGAAGGGAAGAGAAGCAACTGAGGAAAGGGCCTTGGAGGGTGAGCAGCTATGGTAAAGGGTGAGGTGTGTTCTTGGGGAAGTGGTCTTTGGGAGGGGAGCTGTTATGGGAAGCCTTGGGGAGGGCACTGAGTTGGTAATATAGGGGAATGCAAATCTTTTTTTACAAACCCCCATTAGGGAAGGGGGCACAAAAATGTTTTTTGTACCAGGGCCTTCCATTCTCTAGCTCCGTCACTGACAACATTCATTATAAAACCTTGTTATTTACAGGTGACTTTATTGTTGACTTTTTAAAAAACATTTATTGCGCTAATAAGTGGTAAAATAGATACTCATAGCATTCTACCTAGTGCATACACTGGGCCCTCATTCAATTGCAATTTGGCCAATTGAATAGGGCTCTAAATAAGCACATAACATATATTTTTTAAAGAAGTATGCTATGTGCTTATTTAGAGCCCTATTCAATTGGCCCAATTGCAATTGAATGAGGGCCTGGCCATTTCCATCACTAATTTCCAACAGTAACTCAAATTAATCTGCAAGACATTGTAGGTGCTACTGTACCTGAATATATCCACCTAATTACTTACATGAGCTCATTCTTTGGATTTCCCAACTGTCTAACAACCTACAGAAGGAATTGATATTCATCCTACCCTCTTTTCAAAATCCCCTGCTAGAAATACACTGAGACGGCATAATTAGTGGATTACTGTCAAAACATACAGCACACTTCTCCCTAGAGCTTTATTCTGTCTCCCATAACAATGATGGGTTTAGGAATTTAAAAAAATGTATACATCCTAACTTCTTATTGTACTAGAAAGAATTTAATATACATGTTATTAACAACACACATGTATAAATAATAAATGTCTTGCAAGAAGAAATCACCTTGCATTAAATACATACTACTTCACTATTCCACCCTAGTAGAAGGTGAAGAATATTTAGGTATATTTATATTTAAATGATTCTTCCATCAGTTTTCTAAGTAACTAATAATATTTATTTCCACATTTGTGCAAAGAGATATTTATTGGATGGATGGATGGATAGATAGATAGACAAATATATATATATATATATAATAGCATTGGACATTTTCAAATTTTTTCTCATATTTACTGGTTGAATATATCAGTAATTTAAAGGACCACCATGATTATTTTTGTCTGCGTAATATTTTGAATAACTAAAGTTGGTAATGGGCAAAATATTTTAGAACATTAAAATAAAAAAATAAACATAATATTTTCATTTTTAGATTCAAAAATTCTTTACTGAGTTGCCAGTTCCTTCTCCAGTGGACCGAGATTTGTCTGAGATCTTGGGTGACCTTGCATGGTATAGCTCACAGCTTTATTAATGTACACAAACCCCTTCACCACGACAAGGTAGCAATCCTGAAGGGGGCAAAAGGGATAGGTGTACTTTATAAGGAGACATCAGCCTTCTGTATTCACTAAGCTATGTCTAGATTGCTAAGCTCCATTACTTTGCTAACCCATTACTATTTGTTCACATTGAAGGCACTTTGATTATATATAAAATAGCAATAATTCTCACTTCATGAAACAGTGAAGTGACAGTTAGTCAAGCTAAAGGGCTTGATATCATACTGATAGCAAAGTGGCCTGTCTCCCAGATGTATTTTTAAGGAAATCCTGACATTTCTGATCAAGCAGTTTGCTTTTTTTTTCATGCAAATATTTTTTAAACCTGCTTTTTTTTACATGTATGTTAGAAAATCGGTGACTAAAGTGTCCTCTTAACTTTTTATCTTGGTTAATGTAGTAGTGGTAGTTATATTTTCTTTTATCCTTATAGAAACAATTTTCCTACATTAAATTGTTGTTTAGTCATCCAGTCGTGTCCAACTCTCTGTGACCCTATTAGCCACAGCATGCCATGCACATCTTGTGTCAGGCTGTACTAATCCATAAGGTTTTCATTGCAAGGATACTGGAGTTGGTTGCCAGTTCTTCTACAGTGGGCCACAGTTTGGCTGTTATAACCTGCATATCTTGGAGGACCCTACATGGTATAGCTGTCAGCTTCATTGAAGTACAAAAGCCCCCTCCCCATGACAAGGCAGTAATCCAGAAGGGGTACATTACATTACAACACTATAATTAACTTTAGTATATTAAATATTTAATAATAAAAATTAATTACTTATATATATATATATATATATATATATATATATATATATATACAAGACAATTTTATGGCCAAAACAGAATTTATTGCTCTCAGGGTGGTAGTCGAAAATTGCTGTTGCAGGGAAAATGTAATCGGGTATAAATCATAAATAGCTTAGGGAGAGGAGTAGAAGATGGGATCAATGAAAACCTAAATTCCTGTGTTACCGATGGAGCCTTTGTTATACTGGATATAGCTTAATTATTTTAATCCAATTTTTACTCCATCGGTGTTCATTTAATTATATATGTATATAAGCATATCAAACATAGTAAAGTGCATATAAGGACAATCCTTCAAGGAACAAAACTCATAAATGCAGTTAAGCATTTTGAAGATTTTTTTATTTATGCGGAAAGCTTTTAGCATCTATGCAGACAAAACCCTTTAATACCACTCTTCTTGAAATACTTTGGGATGAATAGCTTAATTGGCTGAATGATTAAAACAGATGTTTTACGAACTTCAGAAGAAAATTTAGCAACAACCACACATTGTACCAGTATACACAGAAAATGGATTGCTATCTATTTCTGCTTCTTTGTGTATTCTAATTGGCTGAACAAAAACCTTTTCATTTCCAGAAATTGTTCTTTGCAACTTTTTAAAAAGTGGCTAAATTATGTTTTCTTACATTGAAATAAAGATACAATTTATTTTAATTGCTACAAAGTGATTTTCGCTTTGAGGACAAAATAGCAATAGGCACGATATTAAAACCCAATTTTTCAATTAGCAAGTATGTAAATGTTCTATACAAAGTGTTACAGAACATGAAATTGACAAATGTTGTATTGTGCATTTAAAAGAACATGTTTTAGACATTACTATACACTTGAATAAAAATACCTGATCTAAACTGCAATCAGCACTTCATTGTTTTCCAGAATAATGCCTAGCACCTCCCTTTGTCATTTGGATAAAGTGGTATCAGTTTGCCCAGCCAATCAAGAGATACACAGAGGAGCTGCACAAACAATCTAGGAAATCCCACGCTGCACAGAACATTTTATATTTATAGTATAGGATAAAAAATAAATTTAGGACATTTTAGTTTTCTCATTAAAATATATGAGCAAACTCATTGCAAGGGTCACTGTCTCAGATTTCCTCATAATAATGAGATTATTGAAGAGCAGCAAACCTTGCAAGCACAATATTTTAGCAAAGACCATGTGAGATAAAGCTAATTCATATATGGTTCTACTCCAATGTGTAGCACTGCTTGCAAGCTTATATAGGGCCTCATTCTATTATCGGCCGTAAATCGTCCGTAAGTCTGCGATTCCTTGCGGGGGTTCTGTTAACTCGCAATTCAATTATACGGCCCCGCAAGGATCTCCTCTTACGGCCGGCCGCATATCTTGGAACCGGCCGTAAGCTCAGAAATCTATAAAGTCAAAAATAAATTCAAGACAGCACTGTACAGCTCTGTAAATGCTAGGGATCATATTGGGGTACATGAGGATTAAAAGTAACCCACTCTCAAGCTTGCACATCAGCCCAAACCCGAGTTTAAATTAACTGTTTATTTTCCGGCTGCAGCGTGGGCGTATCTGAGGTGCTCCAAGCCCTATGGACTTTTTACATGTATATTTGACATATATTAAAAAATATATATTTTACGGATTTGAGTATAGGGGAAATTTGTGTTATTTTTTCTAACACCTAAAATCACTTTATAGTCTTCTCAAAGTGCAGGATGGCTTTATTTGAGCTATTTTATGTGCTTAATTGGTGCTAGCGGGACCTTTTTCCTGCAAGTAAGCTGCGGCTCGCTTTTAGCCTTGCCGACAGGGCTCCCGGTAGCAATAGAATAGCAACCGGGCTTTTCTTGCGGCCGAAACTCTTGCGGCCGTTTTAGATCAATGGCTTTCCTCCGGCGCGTGCGGCCGCAAGAGATAGCAAGGCGCCGGCCGCAAGCCTGCCGGAGTCCCCGGCCGGAGGGGAATAGAATAGCAGAATAGCTTGCGGCCCGGTCCTTGCGGCCCCGCAGCGCCTACGGCCGCTAATAGAATGAGGCCCATAGTGTGTAATTTATTCAAAAACAAGTATACAATCCGTTAAATAATTTATATTTGATTAAGATCAATTCAGTCTGCTGGTCCTTGTGTTTAATTTTGCAACTCTTTTTTTATAAGACAAAGACAAAGTCAAAGGAGCTCAAACTGTGATTGAACAACACCTTATTTAGTAGGTTTGCTCTATAGGTCCGATTACCTGCTCAGAGAGCAGCCTCTTTTATCTCACTTGTGCCCTTTCACTTCAATGAGGTATAGCTTAACTCTTTTTTTATTAGAACTGTACTAAACAAAAACTGTGTACATTTAGCCTGCATCACAGCTTAACCAGAAGCAATGTGCCATCCTGCTGTATGTCAGGTAGGCTGAACTGCTGCTGAGAGGCAAAGAGTCAGCCCTAAATTTGCACCAATTATCAAACTTATAGTAAATCAAGTTTCCCCCAAAAAGTGTATTATACTGAAATACGATGCTGTTACAAAATAATTGGGACAATAATTTTAAAACTATACTCTTAGGATGACAGCAATGCTGTTAAAAAGTAATTAAAAAACATTAAACATAAATCACCCTTTGTTATTTTTAGGTATGAAAGATATTTAGAGTAACCTTCCTTCAAAGGAGTATTTTATTTTGAATATATTTCCTTATTGAAGTAGTCTTAAAGGACCAACATTCTATATATTCCTTGTTACTTGTTATTCCTTATTAATATTCTTAATCTTGTGAGGGTCAGAGAGAGGCAACACTACAATATATACATACTGTGTTGTAGTATGAAGATATTATCTCATAGACCTTAAAGTTATCTTCCACTAGCCACTTGCCCGTCAAAAATGACGGCAATAAAATTTGAAGCCTGGCAATGGTGTTTGCCACAAATTGCAAGCCTCTCCCCCTCTACTTAACTGGCCTTGCGATGAGCCCCTTTGGCGCTCATTGCAAGCTCTCCCCCTCTACCTTTTCCCCCCTCTACTTGACGGTAGGCGCTCAATGAGAGCCACTCCCCCCTCTACTTTACCAAGCACCTTTGAAGCTCATCATGGGCCTCGCAATGAGCGCCAAAGGCGCTCATTGCGAGCCTCTCCCCCATGTGTCTCTTCCCCCCTCTCCATCCCTGTATCTCTTCCCCCCTCCCCCTCCCATGTGTCCCCTTTCCCCTCTCTCCCTCCCGTGTCTCTTCAACCCCTCTCCCCCTCCCTTGTGTCTCTTCCCTCCCTCCTGTTTCTTTTCCCTTCTCTTCCTCCCTGTGTCTCTTCCCCCATTTCCCTTTCCTGTGTCTCTTCCACCCCTCTCCCTACCCTGTCTCTTCCACCCCTCTCCCTTCCCTTGTCTCTTCTACCCCGCTTTCCCTCCCCTGTCACTTCCACTCCACTTTTCTCATCTCTCTGTCCCTCCTTCCTGTCAATCTTTCTCTCTGTCCCTCCTTCATGTTAATCTTTCTCTCTGTCCCTCCTTCCTGTCAATCTTTCTCTCTGTCCCTCCTTCCTGTCTCTCTCTCTATCCCTCCCTCCTGTCAATCTTTCTCTCTATCCCTCCCTCCTGTCTGTCTCTCTATCCCTCCCTCCTGTCTGTCTCTCTGTCCCTTCTTCCTGTCAGTCTCTCTCTGTCCCTCCTTCCTGTCTGTCTATCTCTCTCATGTCTCTCTCTCTGTGTGTCTGTGTCCCTCCTGTCTCTCTCTGTGTCCCTCCTGTCTCTATCTGTGTCCCTCCTGTCTCTCTCTCTCTCTGTCCCTCCTCTCTCTCTCTCTCTCTGTCCCTCCTGTCTCTCTATCTCTGGATGTGTCCTTCCTGTCTCTCTATCTCTGTCTGTCTCTGTCACTCCTGTCTCTCTCTCATGTCTCTTCTCTCTGCCTGTGTCTCTCCTGTCTCTCTCTCTATGTGTCCATCCTGTCTCTCTCTGTGTGTGTCCCTCCTGTCTCTCTCTCTGTGTACCTCCTGTCTCTCTCTCTGTGTACCTCCTGTCTCTCTCTCTCTCTCTCTCTCTGTACCTCCTCTCTCTCTCTCTCTCTCTCTCTCTCTCTGTGTCCCTCCTGTCTCTCTATCTGTGTCCCTCCTGTCTCTCTCTGTCTGTGTCTCTCCATCCGTGTCCCTCCTGTCTCTCTCTGTCCCTCCTGTCTCTCTATCTGTGTCCCTCCTGTCTCTCTCTGTCTGTGTCCCTCCTGTCTCTCTCTGTCTGTGTCCCTCCTGTGTCTCTCTGTGTCCCTCCTGTGTCTCTCTGTCTGTGTCCCTCCTGTGTCTCTCTGTGTCCCTCCTGTCTCTCTCTGTGTCCCTCCTGTCTCTCTCTGCCTGCGTCCCTCCTATCTGTCTATCTGTGTCCCTCCATCTGTGTCCCTCCTGTCTCTCGCTGTCCCTCCTGTCTCTCTATCTGTGTCCCTCCTGTCTCTCTCTGTCTGTGTCCCTCCTGTCTCTCTCTATCTGTGTCCCTCCATCCGTGTCCTTCCTGTCTCTCTCTGTCCCTCCTGTCTCTCTCTGTCTGTGTCCCTCCTGTCTCTCTCTGTCTGTGTCCCTCCTGTCTCTGTCTGTGTCCCTCCTGTCTCTCTCTCTGTCCCTCCTGTCTCTCTCTGTCTGTGTCCCTCCTGTCTCTCTATCCGTGTCCCTCTTGTCTCTCTCTGTCCCTCCAGTTTCTCACTGTCTGTGTCCCTCCTGTCTCTCTCTGTCTGTGTCGCTCCTGTCTCTCTATCTGTGTCCCTCCTGTCTCTCTCTGTGTCCCTCCTGTCTCTCTCTGTCTGTGTCCCTCCTGTCTCTCTCTATCTGTGTCCCTCCATCTGTGTCCTTCCTGTCTCTCTCTGTCCCTCCTGTCTCTCTCTGTCTGTGTCCCTCCTGTCTGTGTCCCTCCTGTCTCTCTCTGTCTGTGTCCCTCCTGTCTCTCTATCCATGTCCCTCTTGTCTCTCTCTGTCCCTCCTGTCTCTCTCTGTCTGTGTCCCTCCTGTCTCTCCCTGTGTCCCTACTGTCTACCTCTCTCTGTGTCCCTTCTGTCTCTCTCTCTGTCTATGTCCCTCCTGTCTCTCTCTGTCTGTGTCCCTCCTGTCTCTCTATCTGTGTCCCTCCTGTCTCTCTCTATCTGTGTCCCTCCTGTCTCTCACTATCTGTGTCCCTCCTGTCTCTCTCTATCTGTGTCCCTCCTGTCTCTCTCTGTGCCCCCCCTGTCTCTCTCTATCTGTGTCCCTCCTGTCTCTCTCTGTGTCCCTCCTGTCTCTCTATCTGTGTCCCTCCTATGTCTCTCTCTCTGTCTGTGTCCCTCCTGTCTCTCTCTGTGTCCCTACTGTCTCCCTCTCTCTGTGTCCCTCCTGTCTCTCTCTGTGTCTCTCCTGTCTCTCTATCTATGTGTTTCTCCTGTCTCTCTCTCTCTATGTGTTTCTCCTGTCTCTCTCTCTCTATGTGTCCCTCCTGTCCCTCTCTCTCTGTGTCCCTCCTGCCTCTCTCTCTGTGTCCCTCCTGCCTCTCTCTCTGTGTCCCTCCTGTCTCTCTCTCTGTGTACCTCCTGTCTCTCTCTCTCTCTGTGTACCTCCTGTCTCTGTCTGTGTCCCTCCTGTCTCTCTATCAGTGTCCCTCCTGTCTCTCTGTCTGTGTCTCTCCATCCGTGTCCCTCCTGTCTCTCTATCTGTGTCCCTCTATCCGTGTCCTTCCTGTCTCTCTCTGTCCCTCCTGTCTCTCTGTCTGTGTCCCTCTATCTGTGTCCTTCCTGTCTCTCTCTGTCCCTCCTGTCTCTCTGTCTGTGTCCCTCCTGTCTCTCTCTGTCTGTGTCCATCCTGTCTCTCTCTGTCCCTCCTGTCTCTCTATCTGTGTCCCTCCTGTCTCTCTATCTGTGTCCCTCCTGTCTCTCTGTTTGTGTCCCTCCTGTCTCTCTCTGTCTGTGTCCCTCCTGTCTCTCTCTGTCTGTGTCCCTCCTGTCTCTCTCTGTCTCCCTCCTGTCTCTCTCTGTCTGTGTCCCTCCTGTCTCTCTATCCGTGTCCCTCTTGTCTCTCTCTGTCCCTCCTGTCTCTCTCTGTCTGTGTCCCTCCTGTCTCTCTATCCGTGTCCCTCTTGTCTCTCTCTGTCCCTCCTGTCTCTCTCTGTCTGTGTCCCTCCTGTCTCTCTATCTGTGTCCCTCCTGTCTCTCTATCTGTGTCCCTCCTGTCTCTCTATCTGTGTCCCTCCTGTCTCTCTCTGTGTCCCTTCTGTCTCTCTCTCTGTCTGTGTCCCTCCTGTCTCCCTCTGTCTGTGTCCCTCCTGTCTCTCTATCTGTGTCCCTCCTGTCTCTCTATCTGTGTCCCTCCTGTCTCTCACCGTTTTGTGTCCCTCCTGTCACTCTCTATCTGTGTCCCTCCTGTCTCTATCTATCTGTGTCCCTCCTGTCTCTCTCTATCTGCGTCCCTCCTGTGTCGCTCTCTCTGTGTCCCTCTTGTCTCGCTCTCTCTGTGTCCCTCCTGTCTCGCTCTCTCTGTGTCCCTCCTGTCTCTCTCGGTCTGTGTCCCTCCTGTCTCTCTTTGTCTGTGTCCCTCCTGTCTCTCTTTGTCTGTGTCCCTCCTCTCTCTCTATCTGCGTCCCTCCTGTGTCGCTCTCTCTGTGTCCCTCTTGTCTCGCTCTCTCTGTGTCCCTCCTGTCTCGCTCTCTCTGTGTCCCTCCTGTCTCTCTCGGTCTATGTCCCTCCTGTCTCTCTCTATCTGTGTCCCTCCTGTCTCTCTCTGTGTTACTCCTGTCACTCTCTCTTTGTCTGTGTCCCTCCTGTCTCTCTCTATCTGTGTCCCTCCTGTCTCTATCTGTGTCCCTCCTGACTCTCTCTGTGTTACTCCTGTCACTCTCTCTCTGTCTGTGTCCCTGCTGTCTCTCTCTATCTGTGTCCCTCCTGTCTCTCCCTGTCTGTGTCCCTCCTGTCTGTCTCTCTCTGTCTGTGTCCCTCCTGTCTCTCTCTATCTGTGTCCCACCTGTCTCTCTCTATCTGTATCCCTCCTGACTCTCTCTGTGTTACTCCTGTCTCTCTCTCTCTCTCTCTCTCTGTCTGTGTCCCTCCTGTCTCTCTCTATCTGTGTCCCTCCTGTCTCTCTCTATCTGTATCCCTCCTGACTCTCTCTGTGTTACTCCTGTCTCTCTCTCTCTCTCTCTCTCTCTGTCTGTGTCCCTCCTGGCTCTCTCTATCTGTGTCCCTCCTGTCTCTCTCTATCTGTATCCCTCCTGACTCTCTCTGTGTTACTCCTGTCACTCTCTCTCTCTGTGTCTGTGTCCCTTCTGACTCTCCCTGTCTGTGTCCCTCCTGACTCTCCCTGTCTGTGTCCCTTCTGTCTCTCTTGTCTCTCTTTCCCTCCAGGCTGTCTCTTTCACCTCAGTCTCCAGCATGTCTGCCTGTCCCTCCCCAGGGAGGAGTTGAGAGCAGCAGGGGGGAGGTGTTGAAAGCAGCAGTGGGGAGGTGTTGAGAGCAGCCGGGGGAGGAGTTGAGAGCAGCCGGGGGAGGATTTAAGACCGGCAGGGGAGGAGTTAAGAGTGGCGTGGGAGGAGTTAAGTGTGGCATGGGAGGAGTTAAGAGTGGCAGGGGAGGAGTTAAGAGTGGCGGGGGAGGAGTTAAGAGCGGCGAGCGGGCAGGAGGAGTTGTGAGTTATGCGAGCCCGCAAGCGTGAGCAACGGCTCGAGCGGGCTCGTATGCTCACAACTATATATGTGATTATAGGATATATGAAAGGATGCAAAGTTAAATATTTTCTTATCTGTGTTTTTCCTGATTATGAAATGTATAAAGAAATATTTTATCAATGTATTTTTTTAACTTTTTCTCACATACTCTTTGTGCTTGTAAAAAGGGTAACCTTTTTGTAAAGGATTATATTGATACACTATTCAGCTTAATTCTCCTTTGTTATTATTGCTCTGAAAAGATCCTGTGTTTTATACAATATACTAGCGAATTGCCCGTCAAAAAATGACGGCAATGAAATTGTAAGGTAGCTAAATTAGTAAATGAATATAGTGTACCTATTTTGAAGCATTGTGATGAAGAGCTGGCAATCTGTGTTGATGTTGCTGCAGCATTAGTGGTGTGGAGCTGCTGTATAAGCATGCTGAATGTGTGCAGTGTAACACTGTGCGTGCGCGAGACCAAACCGTTAGCGTAGTCGTGTACTTCCGCATTGGTGTAAAATGGCGAGTAATGTGTGGTATAGGTCTGTATCGGAATGTCAATATACACCATAGTCTGTCTTTGTTAATTTACACAGAGGTCTGTGCCTATTTCTGGTGTTTACTTCCAATATATGTCACAGTCTAACTTTTATATTTGATGTGTTCTAAGAGGAAAACCTTCTTAGATATCTTATTTTTAAAAATAAGATTTCTCACTGTATTTTATATCATATATCCTACAAGTTTGTTACAGTGTGTCATGAGATGCAGACTATATTACTGCATCCTAAGTTATATCAGATGTTTCTTTTTGGATCAGAATATTTTTTTACTTCATTGAATGATTTGTAAAGTTTGCTAGATTCTTGAATATACATATGTAGCTGAGTATAAATGGCCCAGCTTCTTTTTTATCTAAAGTTACTAAGTGTCAATATTGCTTAATAATGAGTAACTTCTAAGTGCTGTCAGGCACAGCTATCTATATTTACATACTTCAACACATGGGCCCGGCGTCTGACATCAGACGCGGGAGTCGTATACTGCCCTAAAGCACAGTTCATGATATTATCTAAAATTAAAAAAACTAAATGATTTTCATTACAATTACTAAATCAAAATATGTTGGATTTCTATATCTGATATTAATTATATTTTTAAAATAAATCTGTAAGTTGCATGTCAACTTACATGTTACAAGTTTATGGTGATATGGTTAAATTTAGATTAATATTGTAATGAAAAGAAATATAGAGAAAATAAAAAACTGATACAATACCCAATTCCAATGACTTATACTGGTTTTGTTTAAACATACCAGACTGTTAACATCATGTGAACCAAAGATTTCACATGGAATAGTGATAGATTAGTCAACATACAAATATAAGAAATAATTGCATTCAATGTATCCCCTTAAAATGCATGACAAACTATAAAACATTTTGTTATTTTTTTAATTATACCCAACCACTACACAATTACTCAGGGCTACCATAAGAAATCATGGGGCCCACTACAAATGGAGTAGCCAGCGACCCCAACCAATGCACACACATTTTTAATATCAACTACACATATAGTAGTGAAATTCCTTAATTTATTTCCCTTATTATATGCGTATACTTCATAGACTCAAAGCCAGATAGGATGTTTCTAGACTGGAAGGTTGCCCTTTATAGACCTTCATTATACTGAAGCATTTTTAGAAGACAGAAATATACATTTTTGGAGCCCTGGTTCACAGGAAATTTCTACTCCTCTACATATACAGTGCATTCTTGCTCAGTATTGTACATACCAGCGAAGTACAATGTTGCACTAATTTATATGCATTTACAAAAACAGATTACATAATATCATTGCACAGATATATATATATATATATATATATATATATATATATATATATATATAATCATTGTATCATGGGGACCTCACAAAAGTACCCCTCCCCATCAAAAACCTTGTTACCTTGTTATTACTACATTACCCCAGCATTTCAAACTGTAGTTTAGTGACAATGGCCTGACTTCTGCACAGTGATGGCAAAACAATCCCACCACACATCATATAGATGTCTAGGCTTCCATGATTTGGTTGCAGAGCTTGCTGTCTTGATTTTTTAAGGAAAATACTACTCTAAGAGCCTGGTACCTGTACAGATCATTGCTGTAATGATAAATAACTCATAAAAATAAGTGATGGGAGCATTTTTGTATATTGATATATTTATATTTTGATAATAAATATTTATATATATTAATTATCGTTTTAAATTGACAATAAAAATGTTAAAGGATTCATGTTTGAGTACATATATATGTGGTTATACAAACTGTTAAAATGTTTAGAGCTGCTGAAATAAGATGTACGATTTTGACTTTGAAGGTTTAACCTTTTCCAAATGGTTTCCATCCATTTCATTAAATGTGTATCCTTATTCCAAGATCTAATGCAATATGCTGTTAAGCTATTACCACTTTTATGGGAATAACATGATTTTGCTGATTTGATTGAAGTGGTCATTATTAGATAGACATTGATTAGAAACTTATAATTTTACATTTAGTTTAAAATTATTTCATGATTTTAAATACAGGAATTTAAACACCAAAGAATGAATCATGTAGCTCCATTTATGACAAACTGTAAAATATTTAATCCACTCAATGATTTATTTCCTTAGAATATTTGAACATAACACCATCCCAGGTTGGATGCTTACTGACCTCCAGCATTTCTTTGAAGGACTAATATATTCTAATTCTAACTCTGCGGAAGCAACTTACACTTAGTGATTTATACAGATGAACAAACCATTGCAAAAAGTCTACTTTATGATGTTTTGACATTTTGCAGTGCTCTTAACATGGATCAAAAATACATCCTAATGATGGATTGCATATACTAATTTGAACATCATACTTTTATTAGAAGCAGCCCCCCAGAATAATTTCACCTTGACTTCCTGGTTTGAAACAGGTTGCCCGAACCACCCCAAAAGGCGAGGAATGCTAAGATTTTCTTACAATTTTGAATTATTTTATTTTATTTCTAAATCTACATTTATTTAGGAGCACGATATAAGGGCTGCTTCAAAACAAAGAAAGAAATATGGACCTACAGTGTCTTATCAACCTCAATTAATCCTTGCCACTTGGCCAACATATTCTTTACTATTATTATTATTATTATTATGCTTTATTTGTAACATGCCAACATATTCTGTAGCGTTGCACAGAGGTTAAGTACAAATCAAAACAGTTTTATCAAACTGCAAAATAATGGAGGGCTCTGTTTTTGAGCTTTAAATCAGATGTACATAGAGCTTTCTCCAAAGCACAGACAAGATTGAAAACTCACAGACTTACAATCTAAAGTTTATAGGTGAGGTATAGGGGAGATAGATGCATTGTGCATATTAAGGCTTAAAGTGATAAACTTCTTTAAACAGATGCATTTTTAATGAGGTTTTGAGGCATTTGAGGCAGAAGATTAGTCTAGTGGAGCGAGGCAAGGAGTTCCAGAGAATAAGAGCAGCACAAGAAAAGTCCTGATGATGGGAGTGAGAGGAGGTAACAAGAGAGGATGATAGAAGAAGATCATTAGCAGAGCGAAGAGGGCGGTTGGGAGAGTAATTGATATAAAAGCAGAGGGGTGCATTATTGTTGAAAGTTTTGTAAGTTAGGGTCATCATTTTAAAATGTATTCTGAAGGCTACGGGAAGCCAGTGGAGTGACTGACAAAGAGGTGCTGCAGAAACTGATCATTGAGTGTGGTAGATGAGTCTAACAGATGCATTCAATATGGATTGGGGAGGCCAGTTAGGAGAGAGTTGCAGTAGTCGAGACGAGATATGATAAGAGAGTGAATTAGAATTTTAGCTGTGTCTTGTGTAAGCTAGTGACGTATTTTGGAGATGTTTTTTAGGTGAAAGTGACAAGGTTTTGTGATTGATTAAATATGAGGAATTAAAGAGAGCATAAAAGATCGGAATATACATGCACAATTTTACAAAAAAAATTAAATAAAAAATGGTTTCAAATTAAATGTTAATCTATCTAAGCTGCTGGAACTGTCTCCACCTTCCTCCTGACCCACAACTCATACTGTTTCTGTAGAAGCCACTGAAATTATTTGGTAGCTGTTCAATTATTTGAACATTCTGACTTTAATATGGTAGGACTGTAAATTAGTTTGGAAAATTTGACAAAAAAAATACTGGAAATACTGGGACGTTCTGTTGGAAAACAGGTCTGTATTTATGAACTGACTTTTGCCTAGGACAACAGTGTCCAATGTTGCATGTCTCCAGTGTGCAACCCTGCATCAGTGAATTAAGTATATTCACAGATGCATATACGTTGGTAAGTGTTTATGGTTGTATAATGTTATGTGGTATGACTGATTGATGGATGTAAGAAAAGAATGTGGATAGTAACACAATATGCAATACATTTATATGTAGCAAATCTCTAGCTGTATACTTAGTTATTCATTTATTCATGTTTTAAATGTAACTATGTTGAGAGAGGTGTATAAATGTAGTACCCTCATTATTAGTATATTAAATAAGACTATTTGTACCCTCCCTTAGGGTAATGGTCAGAAATATATAATTATAAACCTACTATTCAGGCATCAATAATGGTGAATATACTTGAAAGGATCCTATAGGACTGTACTTACATTTCAGATAATAATGTTATTAGTAACTTTGCGAGTTGCAGGTCCTGCCAAACTAACCCTAATTAGTCTCTATGAGGAAATAAAAAGGATACATGGTAGATGTTGTCTATTTAGTCCTTGCAAGGGCTTTTGATAGAGTGCCACAGGGAAGAATATTATTATTGAAATGTATGTGTAAAAACTTGCAGTTGAATAGATTATACGTTAAAGGATGTGGTTGTCAGAAAATAAAGTTTTTCAGATTTAATTTCTTCAAGGTTCTGACTGGGGCCTTTCCTTTGTTATAGTGTTTTTTTTAAATTTGTTTATTAATATCACTTGAAGAGTGTTTAGAGGGAAATATCTCCAATTTTTCAGTTGACACTAATGTATGCAATATACAATAAAAGAATTAGAACAGGATGTATGATCACAACAGGAGATGTGGAAACATCTGCTCAAATGTATAAATAACCGTCAAGCTCACCCTATAAAAAGACATATTATGGGGGAGTTCAATCTCATACCAAGTAATTCAAAACAGCAAAAGAACAAAACAGGAGGCAAAGAAACACAAGCTCATATTTGTCTAAAAATAGGCAGACAAGATGCCTGTAAGATGTTCTATTGTATTGCAAGAAAAATTAAAAGATTCAAGTTAGACCTGACCTAGAATATCTAAAAGTATATTAGCAAATAGAACCAGTTCAAAGGAGGGGCAACTAAAATAGTGCATGGTTAAAAGATTAAACTTATACAAAAAGACTTTATGACCATAATGTGTATTGTTTATAGGCAGAATGGAGAGGGGGGAAATAATACAAAATGTCAGTTATATCAAAGAGCTTAAAACATTAAGGAGGGAATTGTGGGAAAATACCAGGACAAGAGGTAATGATTTGAGGTTGTAAGGTGGACGAATTAGGGGTAATGTGCAAAACTAAAACTTTACAGAAAGGGTAAACGATATGTAGGAGTTTTACAGTACAAGTGATGATAGGAACAAACAGTGAAGGAATTGAAGCATTCTTGAAAACACAAAAGCTCATCCTGAGGATTATTTAAGCCAAGATTTTTACGTAAATAAAAAGAGCTGATTAGATGGTGTGTTTTGCTCTGCTATCAAATCTATTCTTATTTATAAAGAAAATAGAAAAAAAAAATGTTTATCTTATGCCCAACAGCAAAAACACATCAATAATAAAAAAGTGCCAGAGTAATTATATAAATGTTAAACATCCATCCTAAAATGTCCACGCTGATATAGCAATCTTAATATACAACTAAGGAGAAATCTCACTATCACATCATTCACTGAGGTATTGACTTTCAGTTTGTGGTTGAGTAAAGTAGATATCATTAGTTCAAAGTTTCTTGTATTCCAGTGTAAACATTTGTAATAAAGTGGACACAAGTACTAACAAGTTCTACATTGAATAAATGTCATTGTATCTGATTGAGTTTAGTTTAATTACATAGACACTAATATACAGAAGCATGACATTTAGTATTTTCATGCATACCATAAGTCACATGTATAATATATTAAGGTCTAACCAGAAATCACTGAATATATATGATTTCTTTTTTTGCTGTCAAATGTAATTTCAGTACTGGTTTTACATAATATGACGGTATACATCTTTTGGTCTCTGCAAACGTGGGATTTGTCACCAGCTATCAAAAAATAATCTATAGCACAAGTAATCAAGTAATGCCAATTGTACTTTTACCATTGTGATGGCAGATTCAGAACAATTTAGTGTAATATTTTGAAATGAATGGTATCTAGAAATATAATAGTTACATTTAATTATAGGAAGGAATTTGACACATGGAGTTATCATATTGTTCCTTTTGAAAGCAGAATGGTGTTTGTCTCCAGTTGGCATCAGATGTGTTAATGTTATATACCTGGGGCCTCATTCAATTGCAATTTGGCCAAATGAAAAGGGCTCTAAATAGGCACATAGCATATTTTTTAAAAGAAGTTTTTAGTTAGTGAACATATATCCAAAAGCAAGGTCTTCACTAACAAAAAACTTCTTTAAAAAAATGTGCTTATTTAGAGCCCTATTCAATTGGCCAAATCGCAATTGAATGAGGCCCCTGGTTTGGAACATTATCTTTCTGTTTTGTACTGACATATCATATTGCAAACAAAACTCCCCAAAACAAATCCAAAAAAATTGAAGATTATTTATTCAAGTTGAAGATGAACTATATCTTTCTTAAACATTAACAGCCTTATTAAATTACGATTCTGTAAATTTAAAAGGGCTCTATTTAAGCACACAGCATATTTTATTTACAGAAGTTTTTAGTTAGTGAAGACCTTGCTTTTGGATAGAAGTTCCCTAACTAAAAACTTCAGTAAAAAAAAATATGCTATGTGCTTAAATAGAGCCCTTTTAAATTTACCGAATCACAATTTAATAAGGCTGTAAATGTTTTCTTCGTACATGGAATTTGCATATTATACTGCAAAGAGAAACCTACTATAATGTGGTTGTTCTAAAACATTTGATGAAAGATAATCAGTTTACAATCCCAATGACAAACACAGCAATTGCTATATTAAAATTCATATATTCATATATTAAAACAAGCATGCTTGTTGAAAAAAAATAGTAGAAATCCAAAATAGTGTATCTTAAATCTACATTATTGGTATATTATATTGCTTTTAGTTGGAAATAATAGAAACATTCTAGTTATACAACACTTTTACAATTTTCTGTAAAATATGTAAATATCAATATACTTATATGTGTGCAATAATAATACAAATTGTGTATTTCTGCATGTATAAAATATCTTTATACAAGTTAAATAATTAAAGGAATGCTTAAAATTATATTTATAAAATAATTCATAAATGTTAACTAAAATATTTAAGAAAAGCTCAGAACACTATTAGATTTTAGGAATCAATTAATATAATTTATTAAATCAAATCTGGAAACCATGGCCAGCCTTTACAAGGACCACAGGTGGATTTGATTTATCCAATACAAGATACTCTCTGTGTCCGTCTCTTTACATGCTACATAAAACATTCTCTAATAAATAAAAGCAAACATGGAGGGATATTTAACTACATTTCTTCAAGGGGATAATTACCCTGTTTTTGTTTGGAAGAAAGCTTATTGCATTACACACCACTTTGAGGGCTTTAGGTTTGTTCTTCGTCAGATGAATGCATCACAGCACTTTCTAGGTATTCCTAAAATTAATTAATTAATTTTTCTAATTAAAATCCCATCGCGTTTTGATTAATAACGACTGGGAAATATAGAGCCCCATTCAATTGAGCTTTCGCTCGATCCGGTAGCCTCTAAGTGAGGTTGCAAATTAATTTGCTATTCAATTGGCGTTTTTTTGTGGGTTCCAAATGAGTTCCGAGTTACGTCCTAGAAACATTTTTGATGGTTAAACCCGTAACTTACAGCCTCTGGAAGCCTTTGATGTTTCACTTTTGCAAGAGTCACAATGGCTAAAATCGCAAAGAGCTATTCAATTGCTCAATTTCCCCAAGCCAGCAAATGTTTTCACACCAGTGAATGGCAAAAGAAGGTGAAAATCCTACGAGTGCTAGAGAGGACCCGCAAGGGGGTTAAACACCTATTCATAGCAATGTAAATGCAAATAAAAAATCAATACTGCACAGTAAATAATGGGAAAGCGATGAAAGACATAATTAATTGCACAACAGTCTCAAACTCGCAAATCAGCGTATATAAGATTTATTTTTATGTTTATTTCAGGATTAAATCAATCTTGGGTATCAATGAGTTAATACATATCAGGCCACCCACATGGACTAAGATAGTATTGGCATTCATTTCCATAATTCTTTACTTTGAGGGTTTGCGAGTCTGATTACATATCGGACTACCAAACCTTATTGATTGACATGTAACCGCCATGTTTTACTGCCGTAATAATGACGGTCCTATTTTCAATTGGCTGATTCGAAATGGAAGGTTATGTTCCCGCACAACAGCTACAAACCAGTGCATGGTTTACGGAGTCGGCTTTGGGCCAGTAACTCGCGCCCTTGAGCAATTGAATAGCTCTGGATTCAGAGACGAACGGGAGCCAGCAGCACGGCCGCAGACATAAGTCCTACAACGATCGAGTTCCAGCCTTGCAATTAAATATAGTGGCATTCATACTCCTTTTTGTATACTAAACCCTAACCAAAATCACTATGGTACAGTATTCATTACATCTTTTATTGATTTTTTTAAGTTAAATTTAATTCTAGCTTACATGTCCTACTGAACAATACTCAACTATTGTACAGGTTACATAGAGAAATATCATCCAAAAATACATCTTTTAAGTAATTACAATTTAAGAATTTGTTGAATTGCTATTATTTTTATTATTTGCCAAATAAAAGTTTAAAATAGAACTTATTTTATTTATCCAATTTTTCAAACTGAAACATGTTGAAGCATTTAGTATCTTAAATGCAACTACTTTTTAACTGTATGATCACCATCAGTTGTTAATAAGATGTTCTGAGCATGCTTCTTATTGTAATGTACCTGCCATCCATGGCTGATTTCTTATTTATTGTATTGTGTCATCTATGTGACAGTTGATTTCTGTTTTCACACAATAAATAAGAAATCAGCAGTTGGCGACTGATACAGGACAGCAGTAAACATATTCACATTTTTCTTAAAACGCACAGTGATCATACAACTCCACTGAATCAATGCAATGTATTTGTATTGCACCCATACATTAAAAAATACTGTTTAACATTGATTACAGCAATTGTGCCATTGCAATCACTACACTGTCAAAATAAAAGGTAGGTAGAGTATCACAGTCCTGAAACGAAGAGGCTGTTGTAAAGACCAGCAATAGACTTGAGATATAGCATTTACACAATCACCGATTGTTAAAGGGCCACTTAATTCAGCACAATTTTCACTGAGAAATCAGATAAAATAAAATCTGTGTTTACATGTGTCACTGACTGCCCACAACCAAATCTCCAGCTACAGCTCTGTGTAGTGAGCAAAAGAAAAAAAAGGAATGGATCCTTAAGAAATCTATCTGTGCATAGCATGGATTGCTGGAATCACCTAAATAGGTCGGTTATGAGTTAACTGGTCAGTGCATTTCCTGAGTCCTGGGAGAAACTGCTATCAATCACTCTCTTAACAGCGCGGCACGGCTATCTTTTATTACTCATTCAACAGCCAGTAATTAGGAAAAAAGTTTTTATTTAAACAGACGTAAAACTTTATTTATTTTAGATGTTATTAGTTTAATTAAAAAAATAGATCATTTTAACATAGAATATTGTGTACTTTCACACCATGAAGAGCACTTATAGAGAGATAAATGGCCCTTTATTTCTTATACAAATGTTGTTTGATAACAGTTTTTTTAAATGTTTGGTTAAGATATATTTGTTCATTTTATTTTGCCTAATTATTATTCTTTGTTACTTTCTATATTTCTCTTGTCATATTTTTTAATTTTGTATAACATTTTCTTAGTTGCACAATGTTGGCAAGTATATGTGTGTGTATTTTCTAGGATGCCAGTTTGCGGCTTGGGCCGAGCATCTGCTTTTGATATGTTTACAAATGCATTCTGTTTCTACTCAATGCCTAAAAACTTTTTGGCAAGGAAGTACAGTCTGAATGAGAAATCAGTTTATATCTCAACCTACGTCAATAAGCACAATTAAAAATATTTGTTTGCAAATGAAACATTCACATTAAAATGGATTTAATGGAGTCCAAATGTCTCAAGAATCATCTTTTCATAAATGTAAGCATTTACATGATTATGATTGTAAGTAGAATAACCTCTGACCACACGTGGTTATGTTCTTGGACATCAGGTTACATCAATCTTAAAATCTTTTTTTTGGTCATTAAAAACTGGCCATACATTGAATTTCTTTTTCTAAACCTGGCATTTATAATATATTTTCTAATAGTGTAGACTCAAGACAGTACCCAATCTGCTGATAAAAATACAATTGTCTTACATTTCATATCCGTTAATAGGCATCAAGCTAACATTTTCCCACTTATAATTTAAAAGAGTTACATTCTAATATTATATATTTTACAAATATTGCTGAAACATTGAACAATGTAATTCTAAATATTTAGTTAAACTATATTTGAATAACTTGTCATGAACATATAATGAACACCTCCACGGTTATGGATTACCAAGAACTATGCAAAATCTTTAATGCTATATATATGTATATATATATATATATATATATATATATATATATATATATATATATATATAATAAATAGTACATCTGTGTTCACATGTGAATGTCTAAAACAAGTTAAAATTCCTGATTCCAGCTCAGAATTCAGAGCAAAACAGTTATTACAGTGCACTCTGGGAAGCTGAGCTGGGACATGCAAATCTGCCCACAAATGCCTCGCTCTTCAATCCATAGCCATTTTCAAACTTGGCTTCCTTTAAGCTTATGCCTGCTGTATTACACAGCTTTAATGCAAAGCCAAGGCTGGATTTAACACAAGCCGAGAATCCTATCCATGTACAGCTATTTCACGCTTACTGGCTATCATCAGCATGGAGCGAGATCTCAGCTTGTGTTGTGGATCTAAGGAGTAGGTAGTTCACCAAAACAATGATTTAATATATGGTGGGCAAAAGGGCGATAGAAGCCTCCACCGTACAGTAGTACAGTAAATAAAAAGTACATCTGTGTTCATATTTGAATGTCTAAAACAAGTAAAAAAACTGCTTCCAGCTCCGAATTCTGAGAAAAACAGTTAACTAACTACTGTTTGTCACACAAGGTGCTATCACTAGGATTTAATTTAATTGCTATAACCTTTCCATGTACTGACTATACTCATAAACTAAACAGTTCTACAATTTGCCAGAACAATGATATCTTAATAACTAGAATTATCGCTTCTCTCATTGTTTGGTAATAATAGTTTTCTGGTTTCATTCCAAATTTTGCAACATGCATAAACTAGGTATTTAATCACAGAAAGTGGCCAAATATTGACATCTTACCTTCAAATCATTTGCATAAACATTGTCATAGATATATAATAATTACTTAATATTACTTGCTGGTGTGCCAAAAGTAAATGTACCATTTATGTACAAAGACAGCATACAAACTGCCAATATATTATTAATACAATAAATACATTTTTTGCATTCCCTCCGATTCGTCATTCGATATTGCCTTAAATACTGCATAACCTAAAAATAACAATATAAATTAATATTAAATCGGAATCTTACACATCTCATTAGTTCATTTTTTTTAAATATGCATTAATTTGCATAAGGTAGTTAAAACACAGAGCCTGATCAAATCACTTGCCCACTTAGTTATACACAGTCCTTCAAATTTATATTTGCTGTGTAGGGCCCTCATTCAATTGCGATTTGGCCAATTCATAGTGCTCTAAATAAGCATATAACGTTTTTTTTTAAATCAGTTTTTAGTTGGTAAAACCCTTCTTTGTGGATAGATGCTTAGCAACTAAAAACTTCTTTAAAAAAATATGTGATGTGCTTATTTAGACCTCTATTGAATTGGCAAAATTGCAATTGAATGAGGGCCTAGGTATTTAATAAAAAGTTTAAACACTGAGGCCCTCATTCAATTGTGATTTCGCCAATTGAATAGGGGCCTCATTCTATTAGCGGCCGTAAATCGGCCGTAAGGCTGCGATTCCTTGCGGGGGTTCTGTTAACTCGCGATTCTATTATACGGCCCCGCAAGGATCTCCTTTTACGGCCGGCCGCATATCTTGGAACCGGCCGTAAGCTGTGAAATATAAAAACTCAAAAATAAATTCAAGCCTGCACTGTACAGCTCTGTAAATGCTAGGGATCATATTGGGGGACATGAGGATTAAAAGGAACCCACTCTCAAGCTTGCACATCAGCCCAAACCCAAGTTCAAATTAACTGTTTATTTTCCGGCTGCGGCGTGGGCGTGTCTGAAGTGCTCCAAGCACTCTGGACTTTTTACATGGATATTTTACGGATATTAAAAATAAAATATTTTACGGAATTGAGTATAGGATAATTATGTGCTATTTTTTCTAACACCTAAAATCCCTTTATAGTCTTCTCAAAGTGCAGGATGGCTTTATTTGAGCTATTTTATGTGCTTAATTGGTGCTAGCGGGACCTCTTTCCTGCAAGTAAGCTGCGGCTCGTTTTTAGCCTTGCAGAGAGGTTTCCCGGAGCAATTGAATTGCAAATAGGAATTTCTTACGGCCGAAACTCTTGCGGCCGTTTTAGATCAAAGGCTTTCCTCTGGCGCAAGCGGCCGCAAGAGATAGCAAGGCACCGGCCGCAAGCCTGCCGGAGCCTCCGGCCGTAAGGGAATAGAATAGCCGAATAGCTTGCGGCCGGTCCTTGCGGCTCCGCAACGGCTGCGGCCGCTAATAGAATGAGGCCCTTGGGCTCTAAATAAGCACATAACATATTTTTTTCAAATAAGTTTTTAGTTAGTGAAAACCTTGCTTTTGGATAGATGTTTACTAACTAAAAACTTCTTTCAAAAAATATGTTATGTGCTTATTTAGACCCCTATTCAATTGGGCAAATTGCAATTGAATGAGGGCCTGACTATTTTCTGTCCCCCTGAATAGCCATTTTCTATTATAGTCATAAAACATTGGAGCAATTAAAAAATCTATGAATCTCCTAATGTGTATTGAATGTCAGAAAATCTACCTCTAGCAATAAAAATTATTACAAAATATTAATCTAACACATTTCTGTGGTTCACTGATACCAAATATATATATGGTTTATCTAATAAATTTGTAGCCAAAATGTATAAAAGCTATAATGCATAATTGTATTCAAATTTGACAGAAAAGGGAGAACAGTCAAAATAGTATACCCTTATTAATTATCAAAGAGCATATGTATTAGTCCATATAAATGTACTTTTATTCATTGATCTTAAAAATTATATTAAAATACGACCAATTTAAAATTAGAAATATAGCCTGATGATGTGTTTATTTAACCTGTAATTTCTATTAACTTTGATAAGACATACTTTTTGTCTAATTTGAAATATAGCAAATTAGACCAAAAGTAGGTCTTGATAAATAATAAGTCTATACTATTTTGACTGTGCTCTTTTTTCAGTCAAATTTGAATAAAACAGATGTATAAAAGTTTGCAAAATGTAGGAACAACATAGTTGCAGATAAAATGTAAAAAGTTCCTCTAATGGCCTGATAAGATAATTTGTACACTATATTATATGTAATTGTTTAAATTGTATTTCATGCTTAGATACTGTATTTCCTCTGTTTGCCGGTAAAGACAAATGTATAAATGGAGTGCACTTATTGTTTTATTGAATGTCCTCTCAGATTATACTGTATTAAATAAAGATTTGCACATTTAAATATATCATTATAGCCTGAGGGCCTCATTCTATTATCGGCCGTAAATCGACCGTAAGGCTGCGATTCCTTGCGAGGGTTCAGTTAACTCGCGATTCTATTATACGGCCCCGCAAGGATCTCCTTTTACGGCCGGCCGCATATCTTGGAACCGGCCGTAATCTGTGAAATATAAAAACTGAAAAATAAATTCAAGCCTGCACTGTACAGCTCTGTAAATGCTAGGGATCATATTGGGGGACATGAGGATTAAAAGGAACCCACTCTCAAGCTTGCACATCTGCCCAAACCCGAGTTCAAATTAACTGTTTATTTGCCGGCTGCGGCGTGGGTGTGTCTGAGGTGCTCCAAGCACTCTGGACTTTTTACATGGATATTTTACGGATATTAAAAAACAAATATTTTACGGATTTGAGTATAGGGTAATTATGTGCTATTTTTTCTAACACCTAAAATCCCTTTATAGTCTTCTCAAAGTGCAGGATGGCTTTATTTGAGCTATTTTATGTGCTTAATTGGTGCTAGCGAGACCTTTTTCCTGCAAGTAACTGCGGCTCGTTTTTAGCCTTGCAGAGAGGTTTCCCGGAGCAATTGAATTGCAAATCTCTTGCGGCCGTTTTAGATCAAAGGCTTTCCTCCGGCGCGAGCGGCCGCAAGAGATAGCAAGGCACCGGCCGCAAGCCTGCCGGAATCCCCGGCCGTAAGGGAATAGAATAGCAGAATAGCTTGCGGCCGGTCCTTGCGGCCCCGCAACGGCTGCGGCCGATAATAGAATGAGGCCCTGAGAGTAGAAATGTTCAAATTTTTTATGTATTTTCCACATTTCAGTTACCAAGAGAAGAATTTAAAAAATCTGTAAAATAGTACTTTAATTCCATAACTTTTTTATGCTTTAGATTGCATTTGCTAATATTTTGCATAATCCTGTAGTTGGTTTTAGTCTAATCCTTCTAAAAAATAAATATAAATTGCCAGCAAAATCAATTAAAAGACTACTTTTATTTTTTCATGTATTAATATTCACATTCAAAGATTTGTTTCTATCTCTTCACTGCACACTATAGTTCAGCTTAGGGTAACTATAATTTCTACTAATTTGGGATGCTTTAAATCCTTTCCAGGTAATGCTTACTTGTTTTCTCAGACTTGTTCATGAACATATATTTACGGTGATCAACTCAAAAACAGAAGTATCAGTTTCAAATCTTCATATTAATTTAAATTGTGTTATTTATTTAATATTACATGCACACAAAACCGTTTATCATATAATAATGTGTGATTTGTTTTGACATTTCATTGTGTTACCCTCAAGTGTCAAGTGTTTAGAATTTTGTACTAAGAAAAGGGTATGATTTCCCATTAGGCAGAGCAGGCAGCTGCTCTAGTTCTGAGAATTGCTAGGCTTGTAAGAGCTCCTTATGGGAAGAGTTAAGTGCTTTATGGACATGAATATCAAATCTCCTCTTTAAATTAGCTACATGTGCTGCCAATCTACACAGCATGATGAGAGCTGTAGCTTTGTGTTACTGCAGAAGAAATAAACAGAGAAAGAAATATAACTACCAGAACCCTGTGTGAATGTGACAAAGGCAGAGAAAGAGAATACTCAGACCAGGCCTAGACAGTTTACACATTATTTTTTATGTCATGAATTGAGCCTTAACCCCATCACTGCCAAGCTAAATAAGATACAATACCAATGTTCTGGTTGCTAATATTGATATGAACAACTTTCTACATCAGTTAACTTAAGGATTTAGGGACTCAGAAAAAGCCATTGTGATTGCCCTAACGGAAGAGTAAACCCTACCTAGCTATGTTAATCTTCCACCCCTAAAACATTGCGAGCAAACAACTCCGGGTCATTGCTCCGAGTGAACTTCATGACACAGACGAAAGGCGAGGCATACATCTCCATTGAGTTTTGCCCTGACAGTACAAGTTACATTTGACAATTACAAGTTGCTACATATATATACTTATTTACTCACTATCTTCTATCTATATACACATTTGATAACAGCATATGCATACAGATGCATACAAGAAAGATTCTGTGTTTTAAATGCAGTTCCAACCCTGACAATGAATGTGTTTTCATTTTTGTATATTTCATATATTCTTAGGTTAATTATAACATTTGGTCTGTTATGTCGGTGCTTTCTAGTTTGCTATTGGGCTTGCACCCTTGTATATCATATATAATATAAGTACCTTAAGTACCTAAGTTGCTAGGTAATGCTAACTACAATACAAAGCAAATTTCTTCACCAAACCCATCTCTCCAGTTTAATAAACCCAGCATGACAGATAGTGAAAGGCTTAGTACTAGAAAGAGAATAACTTGGTATTTTGTTATGATTTTGATTGCAAGCAAATCTTTCCACATTACCATCTTGTCAAGTGAAATCAGTTTTATTTGAAACAAATTTGTGGATTTATGGGTATACAAAGCCTCAGATCCACACTTCAGCGAGTCACATGGCTTTATTTGCATATGTCTGACTAAATTTAACAGAGCAGGAAATGGAAGCTGCATCATAACTGTTTATAACTGATCAGTTGCACAGCAGGGGATTGAATTGGGCACAGCAAGTTTAAGGATATATAAATTGATTGTCAAAAATACAATTTTTGCTTAATTTGAAAACTGTTCTGATTGATTGGTTAGGGACCAATTCACACATTGCTCCTTCTGTTTCTAATGTCCTTGATTTTATAGTCTATATAAAGAATTATTTGTAATGTGATGAATGGCAAATAACTTTTCCATTTGCTTATGAGTTGGGAAAATCATAGATATAGTACCATTTCATGAGAGAAAGAAGTAGTTTTATGATACAAGTTACAAAAGGGAAGGCAGACTTTACTAACCAAGTTGAACAAACTTCTAAAACTTTTGAAAATGCTTTACAATAATTCATATTAAATAAAGAAAAAATCTGCAATACTTGTATAACCACATTTACTAGCTGAAAGTTGCATATACACCCTACAAAAAATACAAAATGTATTATTTTTGTGCAGCATTCTTTAAATTGCATATTTTTTACATTTATCTTATCCTGAGTATTTTATGGTAGAATTGTGTTTGTTTAAATTTCTCTTTATTATTGTGGAAGAATGATTCAGCTGCGCAGACATTTACACCAAACAACGGAGGAGCTCTTGGAAAGAGGGAGAGGAAGGAACTTAAATTTGTTATTTATGCATAATTTAGCTTTATGTTACAATTTTAACACCCTACATGCATTGCCACCATTCATAAGAGAGTTTAAGGATACATTATGGATATTTTTTTACAGAAAAGGAAATATTCCTAACCTAGGAGATCTGTGAGGTGTCCTATCTGGTTGAATGCCCTTGTACAGATTAATTCCTTTTTTTCATTTCCTTATTCTTTTAGAAATAAAATGTAAAAATAATGTCCATACAACCTTAACCTACATAATAGCAGTGCTCCATTAATATATACATGTAATTGTGTTATGTTTTGTATGAGATTGTCATGGGTTTGTATGGTGATATTATTAATATCAATAATCTTTATTTATATTAATAAAAAAAAAATTATATAATGTATATATTTGCAAATTTCGACTAATTTCAAGTACTTACTACTAATTTCAAGTACTTACTACAAGATATATATATATATATATATGAGCATTGGCATCATGAAATAAACAGAAATGTATTATGTGAGAATATATTTATTATAAATGAATAAAAATAATTCAGTATATTTTATTATAACAAGATTGTATAAACAATTGTAACAGATATATATCATGGTACAACAATTATTCAGTATTAGTTATTAACAGTTATTAACACATTTCCCACATAATCATTTATAAGACATGCACAATATGCTTACTATAATTATTATGGTAATATATGACATAAGACATAGTTTTGATTATTTTGGTATGTTTACAAATATCTATTTATTAAGATATTATACCAATTTGATATTTGGCTTTTCTAGTCTAATAAAGATATTATCTCTAATTCAAAAAAGAAAATGTTTTTCATTACAATTAATTATCGTATATATTAGATTGCTATAACAGCTGATATTTATGGTATTTATAAAATTAATTTGCAAATTATACAAAATATTTCCATGATTGTAAGGAAAATAAAAGAAATAAAAGTTAGAGAAATATTAATCCTATAACAAACCTAGTCCTTGTACTTGATTTCATCAAATGACTCGGCCCAATGGAGGTCTGGATCTTTTCTTATATTTCAGAAGAAGTTCTTGATATGTAAGTGTATAAATGCTTTTGTTAGTGAACTGTGGAAGTTTCTTTGTAAAATGCATTTTGAGTTTTCTATGTGTTTGGGATGTCCCAAATAGTACTTAGGAAGTTTATCCCTGGGATGTGTCTGTACAGGAGTCTGTGTTTGTTGAGAGGTGTGTGTATGTGTGTATATGTCTCCTTCTCTCTTCTTGCTTTCTCCCCTTTTCATCTTCTTCCCCCTGAGAGCATGTTTCTCTCCCAATTATACCCATAACTTGATTTGCTTATCAGAAATTGCAATAAGGCTATGTATTTGGCAACCAATCAGAAATCCTAATGATGTCATAACATATTTTAGCCCTTAATATAATATATTCTTTTCTAGAGACTTATTAAGGGTCAATTCCTTTCTGGGAACACAAGAGGGTGCTCTTGAACCTTCGCATTACCATCAAAGAATTAAAATAAAATTAGCTATTGACCCTTGACCTACAAAACTTTAAACAAGATATGGTCAGTGATATTGGGTGTCAGTTATATATACCAAGAAATAATTTATGTTCTGAGAAAGTATCACTGTAAGCATCCTTATCTAAGAAGGCCCCACCATGTCTGGACCTTAACCATAAAATGCATGCATATATATATATATATATATATATATATATATATATATATATATATATATATATATATATACATATATGTATAGTGTATATAAAATATTAATACACTAATGCATATTAAAGAACGGTTATAATATATTATAATAACACATTACAATTGGATTTTGTTTGTATTAAAAGTTCTGGCAAGAGCCTATTTGTCTTTTAAGAGAAGTAATGCATACATGTAACATTTGGGAAGCTTTTTTTCTTAATAAAACCTTGGTAAAAGAAAATCTGAAAAAATAAAATACAATTGATTGTTCTTACCTTTTTCCCCTTGGGAAACTTGTGTTTTAAGTGTTAACTCTAATGGAAAGTATTAAAATGGTTGATCGAACAAGTAATTTCTTTCATTTATTCCTCTTCTTAAAAATCTATATACAGCAACGTTGTAGCTGATTAAAGCCAATAATCTTCTCTTGTTCATTTCTTTAGCTTTACATTTTTTTTAAATTCAGGATCCTGTTTTAATATATTCTGTAATGTAAAAGTGGTTTTTATTAACTTACTTAAACTTCATGTTTTTTTCATCAATATAGTTATTAATGTTAGATGTAAAATTAAGTAATTAATTATAAAACGATATGACCCATCACTACTAGTCATAGTGAAGTATGTGCACTTTAACTATATTGCACAAATGAAAAACTGTATTATTTTCTAAAAAATAAATTACTTATTTTTATTATTTTCTTACTATTAAGACTATTGCAGTTTAAAAAATTAGCCATTACTACCTTTAAAAGTGAAGCAACACACTTATTATTTTATAAATTATTCAGTAGGTTTTGAAATTCCAGAACACACATTCCTAATAGACCACAATAACACTTAATCTTAAAGGACCACTGTACTTCAAGGAAAAAAGGCACTTTATGAAGTATGTAAAAAAACAACAGGGGGATATACTATACATTTTCTCACATGAGAAGATGTGAGAAGGGAATTGTGTGTAATAAATCAAAAGATGATGCTAGATGCAATTGAGATGCATAGTAGGTTTCCCTCAACATTAGAAGCTGCATAAGCCAGGGACATAAAACATTTTTTGGAGAAAATCAGAATTTTTGAAGACTCTGTTTATAAAGCAATCCATTTTTGTGATTGATGCTTCACTTCCTGAGTTATAACAAAAATGCTGGCTGTTATAACTTCCAAAAAAGCAAAAACACCTAGTAAAACTCTCCCTAATTCATCCCTAACATGAGTTTAAGTTTTTTTATCGAACAGTGGTGGGAAGGGACAAGAGGACAGGGAGAGTTTGGATGGCTTTGTTAGATGTTTGGATATGACTGGGATTGACATATGCTTAGAAGTAGGGAGCTCCACGCATACCGACCACTCCTGACACTCATATACACATAACCTTCAGCAAGGTATCAGAGATACCTCCAGAGAACAGCAGAGGCATCACATGTATTTTTCCTCTGCCTAATTATGCTTTATTTCAAAGTCAGATGTTTCTTCCATATATTTTCTCATGAAACAGAGATAATTTAAACAAAGGTAGTAAACATACCTTGGGTTCCTCGGTTACTATTTACCTCTTCTAAAGCTTAAACTGTTAATTACCAGATAAACTACATCTCTTCTCCGTGTTTCATTTACTAAATAGCATTTCTTCTGGTGTCTTTTGAATGCCATTAAATTAAAATATGTATGCGTGTTAGTGAATTAGAGCCTCTCCATTCCAATGCTATTGTGTTAGAATATTTGACATCTCCAAGAGATCTCCAAAACACCACCATTTATTAAAAGTGGCTGCTTGATTTCACTTTACAAATTAATGGAAACAACCATTGAACTTCTGGTATAAAATACCTCTGCACAAATAAAACATAGAGTCTGATTATAGGCATTGTTAAAAGGGTCATAAAGCTATTATTCAATTAAAGAGAAATACATTTTAATGTCACTGTTGGACCCTGGAGGCAGCCATGATACTTTGGTGATGGTTGAGTAAGAAAGTGGTTTACTTTTCCGGAGATCAGGGTTTGTGCACTTCTAAGCATGTGTGAGGAAAGGGGGTTGGTGTCAAATTCAGTAAGATCCTATTATTTAATAACATCTGCCTCACCTTCCCCTCTTCCCTCCTCCCCTGCTCCTCCCTCAATAGATAGATAAAACAAGCACCTCATACTCCAGCTATCAGGAAGTGATGAAAGAGAAGATGGATCCTTTTATACATAAACAGAGTCTTCAAAAAATTGGATTTTCTCTAAACATGTTTCTGTGTTCATGGTTTGCACAGCTGTTAATGTTATAAGTTAGTTTAACTCTTCACAAACAAGTGTAGTTCTTCCTGAACTACATTATTCTTTTATGTCATTCAATGTTCATTACTTTTCTGTACTTTTCTTCTGTTGGTTAAATGTCAGCAAAAATAAATAATCAAAATATAAATATGTTGCAGAATAAGCACATAGTTACTTTACTTTAAAAATAAAAATAAATTGGATTTCAAGAAATCACTGACAGAAAAACAAACCATATCCGTTAATTAGTATGCCTAAAACCTTCTGATCTGCAAATACAGTGTTTGGGCGTCTTTCCAGCTGATATAATACTGTACATCAAAGTCAATGCCAAGACTTATTTTTACAGCAATTTGTGTTCACATTCTGTTAAAACTGACAGTCAGTCTATAAGGAAGAGAGCTAGATCTAACCTGTCAGGTTAGCTAGAAGTGATGTGTTTCTCTACACCAGTGCACTTGTTTGACTTAAGATCAGTATTTTTTTACTTGTCAGCTCAGCTAAACAGCACTTAAGACTTCTCAAACAACCGTCAACGCTGGTAACCAGTGATTCAAAGAAAGATCCTACAATAATGATTATCGATCTGTGTTTCTTTAAAGCTTTCCATCATTCATTTTCAAAGAAGGGTCTTTGTGCTGTCATTCTATGCATTTAAAAGTCTTTTTTTCTCTGTCAACTCACAAATGTCAGCCTCTCACTGTTTTCAACAGTGAATCACAAATTAATCACATTCAAAAATGATCAGCCATTTATAGATTTGACATGATTGTACATTACTAGTTCCCACATAATGTACTTCTTAACCTTTTTCATCATACAGAAAAGAGAAAATTGTGGAATAAATGGCAACTTTAGTCCAAGTTTTTCTATGATATTCTCAATAGCTCTAAATAATTGGTTATTTTTTTAATAATAATAATCATTATTAATATTATGTAAATAGTCATTAAATATTGAATTTTTATATTTGCAATATTTATTGGGTTCTGTTTCCTTTATTAGACTTTTCCTTTTCGCTGCTATCTCAGGATGGTGTGTGTCCTTTTTTTTACTGTTCCGCATCTTCTACACTTTCATAAAGTAGTAGAGGAGGTAGACTGGGGTGCGGGAGGATTTAACGATGGGGGTGTAATTTAGTGAGTACATTGTTATGTATACACAGATTTCATAAAATGAACAACTGTACCTCGGGAGTCCTTATGGACCCCCATGGTATCTACAATTAACTCTTATACCATAGGGATGCCTATGGACCTCCATAGCACCTAAAATTAACCCTATACCATGCAAGTCCTTATGGACTCTGATGGCAGCTAAATGTAACCACTATACCATGGGCGTCCTTATAGCCGGCCCCATGGCACCTAAAAGTAACCCCTTACCATGGGATCCCTAGGGATCACTGTGGAAAACTAAACTATGTTCATGGCACCAAAAGTGATCTCCTATACCACTGTCTGTGGACCCCCATCGCACCTAAACCAAAACCCCTACAATCCATAAATAAAAAAAATGAAAAAATAAACTCTAAAAGAGATTATAAAAATACATCTATAGGAGGAAAAATTATACTTACTGTTTACCTTAATAACACTGCCGTCCTCGACGCCCTGACCCTCACTTTTCATTCCCTGGATAAGCAAGCACTTCCATATTAATTGAACAATCCTCCTCACTACTCATCCTCAGCCAACTTTAAATGTAATAAATTATTGATCAATGGGCAGGAGACTAAATTTCTTCTATTTGTTTATTTTTTCTTTCTATTATCAAAAAAAGTAAATGGTTATTGAAGTAAACAAATAGAAACACAAAAAGCCCTTTTTTCACTTTTGTACAATAGCTCGAAATTTAACTACAATTCCCCTAAGAACAAGTTTAATAAGCTATTGTTACATCACATGCAGATGTGCATGTTGACAACATATTAGTCCAGGGCATGTAAAATATTGGTTCATAAATGACATAATGAAAACCTTCAGTGCTTTGTATGGCATAACTGACATAAAACAGCAAAGGATAACTTTGTGTACGTACCTCTAAGAATAATAGCAAAGTATACTACCAATAAGATAATGATGAGGCTGCACAGATTGGATGAAAAATCAGTATTTCAGTCTAGTCACTTGCCCTAATGAAGGTTTACTGGTCAGAGCAAAACCAAATGCTAATGTGTGCTGCCCCATAATTATCATATATGTAATATAATCATAAGGTAAGTAATACTATAATATAAATAGCTAACTCATTTGTCTTCAGCACATCCCCCTATGTATGTTGTAAAGTATATGAATGCTATATAAAAAATATGTAATCCCTAATAATTTTAAAATCTAATATTACTTGAACTCATTTTATGTTTAATATAACGGCAAGTTAGTGCCAATACTTTAAAATATCTTGCCTCAATAACCTTCTGCAGACTTTTCTGTGCATCTACTACCACCTTTGTAGTGCTATTTATTTTTGTATTTGTTTGAAAAATGCTTCTTTCCTATATTTTGTTAGAGTTTTAATGTTTTAGTAAGTTAATTTCACATATTCTTTTTCATGTCCTCAAAACTCACCCAAACATTTGGTTTCAATCTTTCCTAATGGTTGGTCCCCAGTACAGTAAGTGCGCGTCAAGATTGCCTTGCAGCCCCACCTAGTGATTGGAAAGTGGTAATGTGTGGTGCTGCGCGTAGCGCTGAAGCTGTTGCACACTTCTACAGTTTCTTCTGTGAATGGGCTGAAGCACGCATGGATGGGGAGAATTAATGGCGTGAATGGGGAGAAAAAAATGGGGAGAATGAAAGAAGGAATGGAGAGAGACAGGTTAGGATTAGGGTTACAGTTAGGTTTTAGGGTTAGGCTTTAAGTTAGGGGGTTAAGAGTTAGGGTTGGATTTAGGGTTAGTGGTTAGGGGATACAGGGTAGGGGTTATGGTTACAGTTAGGTTTTAGGGTTAGGGTTGGGATTTGGGGGGGTTAGGGTTGGAGTTAGGGTTAGTGGTGGGGTTAGGTTAGGGTTAGGGGTTCAGAGTAATATATTCGTTCTGCTATTGCTCTGCTACTCCCTACTCAAATTAGTGTCAGAAATTTGACAGTGAGAGTAGCAGCAACACAGAACGGTGCGGCAGCCTGGTGGCACACGGCTCACAACTCTACTATGTCCGGAACAGATCAGCGGCCACCCAACAGAAAAAATCATTTGGCTGTATTTATTAGTAAACTAGCGGCTTGCTCGTCAAAAATTACAGCAATATAATTTGAAGCCTGGCAATGCTGTTTGCCACACATTGCGAGTCTCTCACCCCCTCTACTTTAAGGTCATCACTATGAGCGCCTTCCGTGCTCATTGCAAGCCTCTACCCACCCCTGTGTCTTTCACCCCTCCCTCCCGTGTCTCTCCCCCCTCTCCCTCCTCTGTGTCTCTTCCAGCCCTCTTCCTCCTCATGTATCTTCCACCCCCTCTACCTCACCCTCTCCCTCCCCTGTGTCTCTTTCCCTCTCTCCCTCCCCTGTGTCTCCTTCGCTCATCTCCTTTCCCTGTGTCTCTTTCTCCCCTCCCTCCCCTGTGTCTCCTTCCCCCATCTCCCTCCCCTGTGTCTCCTTCCCCATCTCCCTCCTCTGTGTCTCCTTCCCCATCTCCATCCCCTGTGTCTCCTTCCCCCCTACCTGTGTCTCTTTCCCCCCTCTCCCTCCCCTGTGTCTCCTTCCCCTATCTCCCTCCCCTGTTTCTCCTTTCCCCCTCCCCTATATCTCTTTCCCCATCCCTCCCCTGTGTCTCTTTTCCCCCTCTTCCTCCTACTATTTCCCCCTCTCCCTCCACTATGTCTCCACCCCCCCTGTGTTTCCCCCCTGTGTCTCCTTTCTCCCTCCCCTGTGTCTCCTTTCTCCCTTTCGCTCCCAGCTCGCATTCCCCCAGCGCAATGAGCATGCTTGGCTGACGCCAACGCTACTTGCGTTGTAATGCACATGCACGGCTTACACCACGCATTGCGCAGGCGTAACTCGCATCTTGCAAGTTATAGTTGTAGTAATTGTTTGTCGTAACTTTTAATATAGCGTTACCAACAAACTCGAAATTACCACAACTATTTTATGTGATTATACATCTCCAGTGATTTATGAAGGGCTAATACTTTATTGTATCTTAGTGTGCGTCATGTTTTCCTAAATGGGAGAATTAGGCAAATAGATTTCTGGATTGAATGCTCATATTGAAATGACATGCCTTTTTATCAGGGAGTACCATGTGAGAGCTCATTATCTTATGGTGGGTTAACATGTGTTAAGACCCTGATTTTTGTTCAACATATGAAAATAAACATCACAAGCTGCATGTATTACTTACAAATAGGTAAAGTATATTACTTTATTCATTGACTAATTACTGTATTTAATTAGCATAACAAAAAACGTATACACAAATACAAAAAAAAAACGATTGCAAGAAACGCAAAAGACATTCACTGCGCGCCTCACAATGAGCGCCAACGCTGCTCATACCACACAAACTACACCAGGGGACAGCCTTGCAATAAGTGCAAAAGGCAGATCAGCGCCGACCTTACAATGACACCAAAAGCGCCTCTGATATAAAAAATACAACAACCAAGAGGCTCGCAATGAGCGCCGAGATCTCAGACAACCACAAAAAATAATGTCTGTGCCAAACACCATTCCTTGACTTACAATTATATTGCCATCATTTTTTGACAGGCAATTCGCTAGTATTAATATAATTTATAACCATTTAATTTATACAGTTGAACTCCTTGCTTAAAATTTAATATACAAGTGGAATGTAGTATTTCACTTGTTAAAATAGTTGGTACATTTTGTTTTTATTTTATACTTACTGGAATGCCCCATGTCCATTTAACTAATTCTGGGGTTATGAAATGACAAGAACAAAAGCATTTCAACCATTCTGCCCTTGTCAGAGGAAGCATAAATTATCAAATTTATTCCAGAGTTTGCATTAGACATTTGCATTCCGATGTGTCAGTGTTGATACCTTGTCTTCACTAACTGCTGAAACTTTGTTTTAAAAGAAACTTGTGTCCTTCTAGACACTTAAAGACAAAACATGTTATTTGAATGTGTAAAGGAGGATGTTTACCAGAAATGTTTATAGACATGACTACAATACATGTTTGTGCATACTATAGGTTACAAATGAGTTGTGTACTTTACTAAGGCAGCACAACAAGTCTTTATTATCATCCTTTATTATTATCCTTTATTTATAACGCACCAACATATTCCGCAGCGCTGTACAGGGGTTAGGTACAAGTATAAACAATAACCGCACAATGAAAAATAGTGGAAGACCCTGTTATTGAGCTTTCAATCAGATATACACAATGCTTTCCCTAAAGCACCTCACAAGATTGAAACTCACAAACGTACATTCTAAAGGGTGTGGTTGAGGAACATGAGAGTGATAGATGCACAGTGAGTGAAGAGGCTAAAGATAATAGGCTTTTTTGAATACATTTGTTTTTAAAGAGATTTTGAAGGATTTGAGGCAGGAAGATAGTCTGGTGGAGCAAGGTAAGTAGTTCCAAAGAATAGGAGCAGCACAAAAAAAGTCTTGAAGACGGGCGTGAGAGAAGGTGATGAGAGAGGAGAGAAGAAGGTCATTAGAAGAGTGAAGAGGGCAGGTGGTAGTGTATTTTGGGATGAGACCAGAAATGTAGGAGGGTGCACTATTGTGGAGGGCTTTATATGTATTCTAGAAGCTTTGGGAAGCCAGTGGAGTGCCTGACAGAGAGGTGCTGCAGACACTCATCGTTTAGTATGGTAGATGAGTCTAGCGGATGCATTCAAAATGGATTGGAGTGGAGACAGATGGGTGTTAGGAAGGCCAGCAAGGAGAGAGTTGCAGTAATTGAGGCAAGATATGATGAGAGAGTGAATACAAATTTTAGTTGTGACTTGTGTAAGATAGTGACGTATTCTGGATCCTTTTTTTAGGTTAAAGTGACAAGATTTTTTGAGTGATTGAATGTGAGGAATGAAAGAGAGGGAAGGGTCCAGCAGGACCCCACGACAGCGGGTCTGGGAGGTGGGAGTGATGATGGCATTGTCAACAATGAGAGATAAGTGAGGAGTGGGAGCTGAGGAAGAGGCTGGAAAGATAAGGAGCTCTGTCTTAGACATGTTGCGTTTGAGTTGACATGCAGACATCCATGAGGATATGCTAGAGCGGCAATTGGCAACATGAGCTAGCAGAGAGGGGGATAGTTCAGGTACAGAGATGTAGATTTGAGTGTCATCAGCATATCGATACTAAAATCCAAAAGATTGTATAAGGGCACTAAGGGAGGATGTATAGATGGAGAAAAGGAGGGGGCCTAGGACTGAGCCTTGGGGTACACCGACAGTTAGAGGGTGAGGAGATGAAGAGGCGCCAGAGAAGAAGACACTAAATGTTCGATTTTCTAGATAAGATGTAAACCAAGAGAGAGCATAGTCACGGATGCCAAGAGAGTGGAGAATTTGGATAAAAAGAGGATGATCAACTGTGTCAAAGGCAGCAGAGAGATCCAGGAGAATTAGGATAGAGAAATGACCCTTTGATTTGGCGTTGAACAGGTCATTAGTAACTTTTGTGAGAGCTGTCTCTGTGGAATGTTGGGGCCGGAAGCCAGACTGGAAGGGATCAAGGAAGGAGTTGGAGGAAATGAATTGTGTAAGGTGATTGTAGACAACACGCTCAAGTAGTTTAGAAGCCAAGGGAAGTAGAGAGATATGGCAATAATTAAATGGAGAAGCTGGATCAGATGAAGGTTTCTTAAGAATGGGTGTAATTGTGGCTTGTTTCAAATGTGCTGGAAACTTGCCAGTGTCTAAGGAAAGGTTGAATAGATGGGTGAGAGCTGGGATAAGTGTGGTAGAGAGGGGGGGTCAGCTGTGATAGAATAGGATCACGTGGACAAGTTGTGAGACGGGAGGTTGATAGAAGATTAGCAACTTCATCCTCAGTTACAGGGTTAAAGGAGTTTGTAATGGCTATAGGTTTTGGAAAGGGTGAAGGCATGGTGCTGTTTGTTTGTTGAGGAGAAGATGTGATATGGCCACGTTGAAAGGGAAAGTTCATTACGAATATTTAACATTTTACTGTTAAAGTGTCTAGCAAAATCTTCAGCTGTAAGAGAGGAAGGGGTGGAAGGAGGGGGAGGGCAGAGGAGATTGTTGAAAGTGACAAAAGTTTGGGGTTGGAGGCCAGCTTTAATTTTAATTATGAGAAGTAGCTCTGTTTGGCAAGATTGAGGGCGTAGTGATAGGAGCGTAGGATAAAGTTGTAATGAAGGAAAGTCTTCTGAGAAGCGAGATTTCCTCCATAATCGTTCAGCGATGCGGGAGCACTTCTGGATGTAGTGTGTTCGTGTAGTGTGCCATAGTTGTAGATGAGAGCGGGGCATGTGCCAGTGGTTATGGGGGCTATAGAGTCCAGGGTGGAATTTAGAGTCAAATTTTATTGTGTGGTAGCAATATCCGGGTAAGTGAGGGTAGTGAGAGGACTGAGAAGGGGTTGTAGTACGTTGGAAAGGTGTTGTGAGTTAAGTGTCTGCAGGTTTCTGTGGGTTTTGGTAGTTGGGCATGATAAGGGGCAGAGATTGGAAGGAGTTGTGAGGCTGTAGGTTAGGAGATGGTGGTCAGAATAAGGGAGTGGGGAGATTGTAAGTTTGCAGATAGAGTAATGATAAGGGAAAATTAGGGCAAGAGAGTGTCCATCCTGGTGGGTAGGGGATTCTATCCATTGTAAGAGGCCAAGGGAAAAGGTAAGTGCAAGTAGTTTTGTGGCTGTGGGAGAAGTGGGAGTGTTATGAAATCACCATAAACGAGTGAAGGTGTGTTAGAGGAGAGAAAGTGAGAGAGCCAGGCGGCAAAATGATCCAGAAATTGAGAGACTGGTCCAGGCAGACGATAGATGACAGCCACTCGTAGAATTATTTATTTCCCTGCATTCTTTTAATTTTCAGGTCTGTATTAAAGGTAAGGCACTACTTTAGTGCATTCATCACTGTCTCTTCCATTTAAATGGTAGCAGAGTTTATTGGCCACTTTTTAAGTAGAAATCTATCTATCTATCCATCTATCTATCTATCTAGCCCTGTACTTAACCGCTGTATAACGCTACGGAATATGTTGGTGTAAAGATAATAATAATTAAATAAATATATATATATATATATATATATACATATATATATATATATATATATATATGTGTACAGTATATGCAAAACTGTTAACATTAACTATAAGCTAATACCAAATCACAGCATGAAGTATAGATACTTAGTATAGATGCTTAGCGATCGTAAGTTACTGGAGCCGTAAGTTAATTTGCTATTCAGTTGGCCTCCTTTTGCGGGCTCCGAAGGTGTTCCGGCCTTGAAAACTTTGGGATGGTCAAACCCTGGGCTTACAACCTACCAAAGCCTTTAATCCTTCACTTCTGCAAGAGTTACTATCGCTAAAATCACAAATCGCTATTCAATTGCTACAATTCCTCAAGAACTCAAATGGTTTCACACAAATGAAGGAGAAAATACTATGAATGCTAGAGAGGACCCACAAGCAGGTTTAACCCCTGTCCGCAGCACTGTAAATGCAAATAGAAAATCACTACTGCACTGTAAATAATGGGGAAAGAGATGATAGACATTAGAAATAATTACGCAACAGTCTCAAGCTCGCAAATTGGCAGTAAAAAAAAAACTTAGTATAATTTGGGGGTTAGATCGATCTCGGGAATTAATGAGTTAATACATATCAGGTCACCCATTTGGACTAGAACAGTATTGGCATTCATTTTTACTATTAGTGTTTTGAGGGTTTGTGAGTCCCATTGCATATCGGACCCACAAACCTAATTAATTAACATGTAACCTCCATGTTTTATTGCTGTAATGATGGCGGTCTCATTTTCTATTGGCTGTTTTCAAAATGGAAGGTTACAGTCTTGTTTAATTGATCACATTCCCGTCCTAAACTGCTACGAACCAGTGCATGGTTTACGGAGTCGCTTTGGGCCCGCAGCAGTCCCGCAGAAATACGGCCAGGACACAGCGAGATCGGGCTCTTAATATTTTAGATCCAGTATTCAATTGCAGTACATGCATAGTGAATTCAGAATATTAAAGAGGTGTCTCAAAAGTTAATTTAAACATGAAATATTAATATAGTTTAAAACTATTTCTCCCTTTAGTATTTAATTTACAAAAAACGCATAAAGTATACATTAAATATACAACTCTACTATATGATTTTTTTATTTTTATTATTAACTGGTCTATATGTAGGGTGTGTTTAGACTGTTTGCACTCATCCATCACACTCTACTAAAAACATTTCATATAATATTTGAAGTAAAATTGTCGGTTTGTGACAGCGTGATTTTCATGGCTTTGCTTGATAAAAACATACCTATATACTAACTAAATAAATATGCTGTTCTCCATTCCTTGTTATGTGTTCAGGGGGAGAGAGAGGATCAGCTCAGGGGGGATTGTCCTGATAGAAGCCTTCGGGACAGATCCACCTGGACACTTAACAGGGGAAAGAAGCAGAAGTTCTGGAAGCTTCAATGCTAATTTCAGTGGCCGTTTTAAAAAGTACATTGGTTTTTAAATTCAAATATTGAATGTATAGCTAATGAATAACTATATAAACAAATGAAACCCTGCTCTATGAGTACCACTGAATGCCTTTAAATACAAATGGTAAGACCTAAGTAGAGATACAACTCTTAAGGACAATAGTCCTTTATTGGGACAGTATAAGAACACCAAAGAAAATGGGAAATTAGGGTTTTGGGTTGTCCACATTCTTCAAATATTTGTACTTTCTAGCCTTGCTATGTTGATTACCCTATGGGTATCTGCATTTTCAGACAGCAGCTTATCACTTATGAAGCTGCAGGATAGGCAGCGAAATGTGTTTGATTGAATAATTAATTGATTTTTTATTACTATATATTGTTACCTACGACTTATTTTATTGTATTTAGACCACCAACTACAATAAACCATAATCAGAATAAATTATTATTGTGTGCAATAGCATACATACATTTTAAAATATTGCTAAGCACACCCAGTAACCTCTAGGAAGCTTAGTTATGGTGCATGAGAAAATACAGGGACATAGGACCTTGATCCATTAGGTACTCTAAGGAGAATGCCTTAATGATACCTCATGCTTTTGAAGTTGATCAAGGTGATCATTATCAATATACGTGTTATTGTATGTGTCCCCACTAAGACCTAAGAAATCTACACCAGGATATTCTGAACTGTCCTCCACTCCCCTCTTATTTTTGTCTACAATATAGGACACCATAGTGAACAGCGTCAACAAGACAAGCTGCAAATCTTCCAAGATTTGGGACAATACACATAAGACTACATACTGTCAGAAAACAGCACATTCATCACAGTAATATCATGACTACCATAATGCAATACTCATGTCGCAAGAATTTTTAGATACACAGGGGTAGTACCCAACATTGGTGCAAAGACGTTCTACCTCTTGGATTACCTAAAGCGCTTTGGCCATTACTGGGGTCCATTAGCCCTATTATTTGTTTGTATACTCTATTGTATGTTTGAAGTAGACATTTGAGATCTGGGAGCACCTACAAATATACTAGACTGTGGATGTGTCATTAATCTTTTTTGATGAATTGCCATTGCTTTGTTTAATACATATACTGTGTCTCAAGCAGCTAGGGAACATGTGCTTCATCACACAAATATGGACACCCAAATGGTAGACTGTGAGACATAGGTGTTTACGCTTTAATGAACCTCATTGATCTTAGTCCCTGCTTGTACATGTTATCTTCTACTGTGTTACTCCCTGGAAAGTTTCAAGGCTGACACATGCTCTTAATGATTTAAGCAATTGACTATAAGATAAAGAGTTTTTTTGTTTTTTTTCAGAACATCGAATTGCAAAATGTTTTAAATGATACCAGAGTTGGTGCAATAAATATATATATACAAGAAAGATGCAATACTGTAAATGTGAGTTTCTAGAAAATAAATATACATATTATCAGTTCAGCACCTACAAAAAAAAAGAAAACTAAATCAATCTATTACATGTTTATCAGCATTATGACCAAAAATTTTAAGAATTAATTGGTTTCATCTAATTCTTACAAAATATCAATTCTTGTTAATATTGCATTAATTAAATAGCTCAATATTTAATTTAACAAACACAATTTAAAAGGATAAATAACTTTTATTAAATATGATCATGAATAGATGCATTTTCCATAATCTGTGACATTTTATTACATAGAATTAGTGCATTATGTGCAATTGTAAGGAGCTAAAAATGAACACTAATGACTCTGTAATACATGAAATTATTTTGAACATCATTCGTTATAGTAAATGCAACTGCTTTAACCATTCAGTACACATTTATTGACAGTAATTACAAAGTAATGTCTTGCTTGCAACATATCTTATAAAAGAGCAGGCGTGGTATTTAGAAACTTCCTTTAAGATTAATGTCAGAGATAATATACATTTTTGTCCTGCTCTGTACAATTTTTGTTGAATGTATATGTCACTAAATAGAATGTGACATACTAGTTATAACAAATTAGAACAAATTATATTTTCTATTGTGGTAAGTGACAAAAATCTAACCTAACTCATTCATTACTGAATAATGCTTGAAAATTACATAGTGATTATTTTTTTTCAAAATGTTGTAATATGTTCCAATATTTATAAATATAAAATGGTTGACAATCCTTCCATCTTATTCTGAACACATGTATTTGTTATTTTAAAATCTATTATTGAGTTAACTGGGTGGAAATATATCTTTATTTAGGGGCCACTACCTTACCCCCTATCCACATATCCCCTTCTATACCATATAATCTTTCTGACCAATATCTGAAGCTGTAACTACCTTTGACTATTGTTAACTAGATGTCTTCTTTTTTAGAGACATCCCTCTGATTGAGACCTGATTGATGTATAATGTAATATACATACTTGGAAGGTATGAGAAGCATACAAGTATGTCTTTAGGTAGTAGCTGATTGATCTTTAGCCCAGAATATATGCTTGACATATATTTGTTTGATACTGGGTTTTTAATTTGCAAGTCCTTATATCTTCATTGGTGAACTACTCAACAATTCGTCCATTATCCAGGCAGACTTGCACAGTTCACTTTGTAAGTGTAGAGAGTGTATACTCTACAGAGTCCATTTTGGATGCTCATTCTGGGACAGATTATGTGTATTCAGTCCAGTCAACTTTGTATGTGTCTAATATATGTCAGAATACATTATTGTATTATAATATACAGTATAATTATAATGATCTAAGTATTATAAACCAAAAACAAGGGGTCAGTCTCTGTCCTAACTAATACTCTCTTCCCTGAAAAATAAGAAAACAAAAAAACAAACCCAACCCTCCAACACAAATAAAAATATCTCTATATTGGAACCATATGATTATCAGGAAAATACCAGCCCATAACCATATTATCCTCAGGTGTTAGGGCTAAGAAGGGAGAAAAAGTCTCTGTGTAATCCCACATATATTCGATATCTATAACACAAATAAATCAATTGTCAGGGTGACATTGAGTGTATCATATACTCTAGCACAAGGCATGCTTATGCCTGGTAGCAAACTTTTTTCAGACCTGACACTCAATGGCACCAATCTCTCATACCACCAAGGTATATGATTAGAAAAGCTAATCTTTATGGTAATTAATAAATTAATCGGTCTTAGTTGACTGTTCTTGTCTCACATTTTATTGCTGTATTAGAATGCAGAAAATACAAGTTTTTAAGCTAGTAATTAATATTGCTAATTACAATTACAAGAAAAACATAAACTGTGGTTAGTGAGGGTGAAGAAGCATGGAAAATAAGAAAGAACAGCATAAGATAGATATCGAGTTGAGGTGGGCATACTTACAAATCTATGTGAGGGGACGGTTCGAGTGCACAAATACTTTCCCAGAAAGAAATTGTAAACCCTATCTCATGCTATCCATTATTAAAGCGTTCTGTCAGTGTAGCCACGATATGGGTAACTTTTTGTGCATGTAACACCATTAGCCTTTGTTCCATGAACACAGTTAGCTTCATAATATATGCAGCTGTGTGGACACCACCAGTCCAATGAGCATGCGGAAAGCTTATTAGCCGCTAAAAGTGCAGCTCAGAGCAAAGACTGTCCTGCCGTTGCCAACGTTCTGTATGTTAGTGAAGTGTCCATATTATTTGACAGACTGCTCAAATGTTCCCACCTTCCTTATCAGCTCCCCCACTAGCGACCATGAGCCCTATGTAAATCAACTGCTCAAAGTTAGGTCACTGCCGTAAATTCGCTGCGTGGGCTTTTTCCCTAAATCCTACACTAATGTAATTCTTTCCCTCCCCCCGATTAGAGCACTCTAGTGCACAACCGTAAATCCTATATTAGATGCAACAGATTTCTGTGCAGTGAGTAGCCAAAACTAACTTTACAGATGAGACAGGGTCCTAGGAGCCAATAGGAAATTTGAATATCATAAATCTTATGAGTGGGAAGTGCCCTAACAAGTGCCGTAACTGCAGCTCCAAGGAAACATTAGAGATATATAGAAAGTAATTGTTTTTTAATTAAAAATATATTTTGACATTAAATGTGACAATTGTATTTATACCTTCAATCAGTAAAAATGTGTTTATTTTGTGTTAAAATATGATTTATTTATAGACAATGTATCAGAGCATTCCTAGGAGAAATGGTTTTGTGACTTGCATTAACCCTTCAGTACTGGGTTGTGTGTTACCCTGGATTTTGTATCGTAAAACAGGCTTAGTACTAACATATCATATTTCTTAATTACACAAATGTTGATATCAGATTGCTAAGTGTCTACTAATATTGAAATGTCATCATTTGGTGGTGCTTTTTGTACTATACTATCACTTTAAATGCTTATGGGGGACTCATCAAGGCTTTTATAAACTACTTGTGAGCGGTCTTTCGTACACATAAATCTTTCTTCTGTTTTTTGCAGTTGTGGCAGTGCCCTAATTTGCGAGTGATCCCTAAAATCTTATTATCATAGTGTTTGAGTGTCACAGTGTAAGGGAGTAACTCGTTAGTTATTGTCGTGAAGTTCACTTGTAGCAGTGACTCATAGCAGGTTTGTCGCAATTTTTTAGGGATGGGTGATTAACTTAGCTAGGTAAGATTTACTGTGCTGCTATATCACTCAGGGATTAGCATAGTGCTCAATATACCGAATGACACCATGCTTAAGTAATGTTCATGGGTCAAATGGGTACTTGATTACACGTGTATTATCAATATACTGTATAATGTAGTAATGTATAAATATAACTTATTTCAGACATTATTTTATTACTTAAATGTATCTTTTATAAGCAAAGCACCTGCACTTTTATTTCTATTTTTTTTTTTTTTTATTTTGCACTTGATGCAGTTGTTTTGACAAATAAACTATATGACAAGAGACTCTTTTGTTTGGAACTTCAGAACGTTAAGTTGCATAACAGCAGTGAATGTCAAACCACTCAAGGGCAAACTGAATTATTTCACTGAAAAGAGTCGAAATTATGGTGAATAAGAAAGGATATCCCATGACAACTAATTATCCACTTAATATTAAAATTACTAAAATCAAAACAGAAAAAAATCATAACCTTCTCATTAATTGAGCATATTTGTTTTTTATTATAACCATGCAATGGTTTTGTTTACAAGATTAGGAAGAGATTTTACAGCATGCCATGGCCATAAATGCCAGTTTTTATTTAGACTAAGGGCTAGTAGGATTCATTTGATTGTTTATTTTCTTTCACTGTTTTCATTCTAGCTGTTTCCTTGCTCATTACAGTGAAGTTATTAGCATAATACATTGGTTGTGTTTGCATAGCTTCACTTGCCAAAGGCTGCCCTCCAATAGAACGGGCACTGCAGTAACCAGCTGTTACATATTTAAGCCTCAATCATTTTATGTGACAGAGTAACTTAATTATGCTCTGCTTTGAGGATGCTAAATAAAATTATCTTTTGAACAAGTACACTTCATTTAATATTTTCTCTATCAAATACTTGAACTGTGACACTTCGAGCCATATGTGCAAAATAATTGAGTGTTTTTTTCTAAATCAGCCTATTGGACTGATAATTATCACAGAATCAGTGTTTCTTAATTTATTTGTAATGCAGATCTGTCTCACTAACAGAATAATGCATTAAAATTAAAGGTACAATTGATTCTATACAACATTACCAGTCTGCCTGAAATATTTTAATAATTCTGTAAAGTCATTTTATTAATTACAAATATTAATCAGTAGCTTTGAGTCTAATGGTTTTTTCTTATATATAAATAGTACACTTTTTTGAGTTAGACATAAAATCATTGTGCTGATATTACACTGCCTCTCATTGTTTATTAAAAGGATAGTCTTTCCTATTGTCTGCCCTCCACTGCCCTAACCCTATCCCTAGGCATAACTCTAACCCTAACCCTAACAATAATGTGGCAGATAACAGGAAACATAATGGAGAGCAGATAGCAGGAAAGGACATTGTAATACCATACAATGTATTTAAAAGGGCCACCCGTCCTTTGCAAGCAGGATAATTGCACGTCGTCAATAGTGCGCCGACAACAGTGCGCAGACAATTGTGCAATGTTGGAAAACAAGCGAAAAATGCAAGCCATTAAAAGCCTAACCCTAAAGCCTCTAAGCCTAACCCTAAGACCCCAAAGCCTAACCCTAAAACCTGTAAGCCAACCCCAAAGCCTAACCCTAAGACCCCTAAGCCTAACCCTAACCATAATACCCACAAGCCTAACCCTAAAACCTCTAAGCCTAACCCTGACACCCCTAAGCCTACCTTACCTGCAGTCCGGCGCGCAGTTGTCGGGCGCCATATTGTCGGGCATGCTGTTGTCGGTGCACGCATTTGTTGGCGCGCTGATCATGTTGCACTTTTGTCTTGCGTGCAAAGGACATGCCACCATTTAAAAGATCATGTTTTTCAACATTTACAAAAATTACATATAAATTATATATTTGTTATCTAAAAATTTAGTGTCCCACAATACAGAAAACTTTATTACATTTAAAGAGGAATAGAATTGCTTTTCTTGACCTGTCTTTTTAAAGAAAGGCAAGGAGTCTTGTGAATTTTTTGACAACCATAAAGTTATGTTTCATTACCATTATTTAGAATTAAAAATGAATTATGCACAGATAATGCTGCTCACAGATAATGCTGCTCAGTCTTATATTACACTTACTCTCAAATTTGCTTTGTTTCAGTAGTCAGGCTAAGATACATCAAATAAACCGCTGTCAGTGAATTTATGTTCATTTTTATTTTCTTAATTTATTCATTATTTTTTCACCAAAACTATTTATAATGAATGAAAAACACAGGTTGTCCTTAAAGGGCACTTTTCTTTGTTGTATCTGAAAGAGGGCACAATATTGAACAATGTGTTTCTTTTTTTAAACTGAAATTCCTGGCACAGAATATAATTTTTTGAATGTTTCAGGGTTTGTCCCTGTCGGCCAATGTGCAGAAATACAGCTGTATGAGTCATAAGTGACTGCCAATGAGATGTAGAGTTGTGCATATTCTGTTAACATAGAGGTAGAATTTCCTGTTGGTTTCCAATAAGTTTAAACAAGTTTTACTACATGTGTTTTCATGAAAGATGTTAATTCTGTGATAGAAAATGTTTTATTTCGTGTCCCTTTAAATCTCTTATGGGTCATTTAATTCCTGTGATATAAATAAATTGTTAAATAGCACACCTTTAAATTTAGAAACTTAAATGTAATTACTAAAGGACACATGGAACTTAAAGCCATCATTCATCCAACAGACTGTCTACAAATTGTTTCATTACTTCTTATTTACACCTGTCATGTTACTGATTTATATGCATGGATGGAGTACTCCCATGCATCGTTCTCAGCCTCCAGGGGGAGTAAATTAAATCTGCATAAAAATCAAAATTGGACGAAACAGCATCTCATCCACTGCTTGTGTAGATTTTAATATAAATAATTTGTAGAACATTCACAAAGAGAAGAGAAAGATCGAGATATGTACTTATCATGAATAATAACATGAACATTTTTTAAAGCTTTCAGAAAAATGGCTTTAGCAAAAAAAGAAAAAGAAATTTACCCTAATTTAAAGACCCTCTATTTAATGTCAATACTTTTACAATTCTTAATCAATGATCTCTAACATAAATTTACTTGACATGGAAACTAATGAAAAAATATGGTCAAAGATGCAATATTTTATTGGTCACAGTCTTGAAATGAAAATGTTTACAGTTTGACATTGTTGAATACTAAATAAACTTCTCACCTAATAGTTTAATTTTTCTCTTTTACTTTTTCCTATGAACTAGAACATATGCCAAACATAATAACTGAAAAATCAGAATGTATCAAAAATAACCAACACATTTTATTTATCTTGACAAGGAATTAAAAAAACAACTTTTTACTGTATATCAATATATTTTTTACTCATTTGCTACGGTGTTTATCTATAAACAATCATGGAAAAAAATATGTCTTAGGACAACTCATACAGGTCAATACACTTTGAAAATACAATGATATTAAGTTGCAAACATACGGTCTTTGTGTAGTAAGAAGGCCTGCATCACATGAACACAAAACAACAATCACATTACCTAGACCACATCTGACTAATAATACTACTTAAGAAACAGATAACAAATCTTTATTTCATTATGTACAGATGCACGCAATCACCTTAGACAGAAATCAATGCCATAATTTACTTTGCATGACAGTTTATAGACATATGTATGGCTTACGATAAATTGCATATGGTTGCCTCCAGTTGACAAACATTCTTAATTATCTTTAAAGATTTTTGTGAAGGCAGTAAACATTCTTAACTCTGATTTCTTAGCAGATGAATCTTAGAAGTGATTACATGTGTTTAAATAAATAAGTAGTGATACAAGGAATGTCTTTATTAAGATTCTGTTTATTTTGATCTGGTGTACTGACTCTAATCCTAAAAGTTACTAGCTATGTTTGAGTACTTAGCAATTATTTTCCTATTGTTAGGTACTTAACACAAGTCTAGATAAACTATCCGAACAGCCAAAAATTAACCCAAAAAGTCACTTTAATTTAGATTTAAACCACAGAGCTTATAAAAAATATATGCCTTCAAAACACAACAAAATTTTGAACTTTAACGTAAAACAGACATCAGAACTCAAAAGAAAAAACGGGGAATAGCAGGGAGCCTATGGCAAGGGATAGCATGGAATATAAATCCTATGATCGCGGTGGATCCTCCTGCCTGGGAGGCTCTCTAACAGAAGCCTGAAAGTTTTCTAAATGTCCTACTGTAAATAGAAGGAAACAGAAAAATTGGATGTATGGGTGTTTTTCAAAGTCCTTTAATTGAATAAGAAAGGGAAAATAGGGTAAGTTAAAATCAAAGAATTTGTCTACACATATAGTATCGTGCATGGCTTACCCTTTTGTAAACCCCTCTCAGGAAATTCACAAGTATATCAATTGTATCTATAATAACTGAACTTGATAAAGTAACTTATTTTACCAAAAGCCTATTGACCGTGTCTTCACTGTGGCTGTTTCCTCAGAGGCTATGTGTAAGCTTCTGTTATAGAGCCTTCCAGGCAGGAGGATCCACCAAGATAAAGTAACTTATTTTACCAAAAGCCTATTGACAATGTCTCCACTGTGGCTGTTTCATCAGAGGCTATGTGTAAGCTTCTGTTAGAGAGCCTTCCAGGAAGGAGGATCTATCAAGTTCATAGGACTTATCTTCTATGCTATTCCTTGCCATAGGCACCCTCCTATTATCCATTTTTTTTTTTTGAGTTTGGATGTCTGTTTTGTGTTAAAGTTTAACATTTCATTGTGTTTTTAAGGCATATATTTTTGTAGACACCGTGGTTTAAATTTCAATTAAATAAGATAAAATCACCTTTTTCGTTTCATATTTTTTTTGTTCAGATGTTTGCATACTACTTTACATTTAAAATTTAAGAACATTTAAGATCATCATCCTATTCTGGAAATGTATTTATAATATTATATGGCGATGGTAATACTTCATTTTCCTTTTATTTAAACATATTTTTTCTATTAATTACTTAAAATACCAGATGACATGACTATGAAAAACTTGTTGAAAAGGCACCAAATATTTTATAAGAATTAAAATTGCTTTGCAATCACTTATGTTATTTCACAGATGCACACTGTGATTCACCTCTCACATTTAATGGCATCAGATTAACAGTATCAAAGTCATATATAGAAGCAGCCTGAGCTAGTGTCACATACAATAAAATTTAACATTTCACAAATTATATGTACAAACAACTTATTAAAAGATTTTCAGTTCAATATGGTGTCTAATGTTAGCACTTCTAATATTAGGTGGGATTTTCAGTATCTCAGTTAATCAATCAAAATTAATGTAATAAAGGAAAATACATATAAAGGAACCACATAAATATTTGTAATTCTGCTTATATATTATTAACGTTATTGACATACTAATAACGCCGATATTAAAATACCTTTGGATGCCGATAAGTAATTTATTTTGAGCATGATTGCAATTATCCTAATTTTTCACAATATGGAGAGTATAGTGAGACAAGAAAAGTGTAGTTGTAACAACCACACAATAGACAAGGGGATATAGAACCCAGTGATCCTTGAGGATAATTCATCATAATTAGTGATGTCGCTAACATCAAATAGACTTCAATGGGCAGGCGAATTTCAAAACCTACAGGGACTCTTTCTGGCCACAATAGTGATGGGAAAGTTGTTTCAAGGGGACTAACACCTGGACTGTGGCATGCCGGAAGGGGGATCCATGGCAAAACTCCCACGGAAAATTACATAGTTGATGCAGAGTCTGGTTTTAAGCCATAAAAGGCATAAATCACCTAACATTCCTAAATTGTTTGGAATAACATGCTTTAAAACATCAGGTATGATGTTGTATCGATCAGGTAGTGTAAGGGTTACACCCGCTTCACAGTAACAGACCAATCTCCCCGTTTAATGCACCGCAAACAACCGCAAACAGTCCCTTTGCACAACCGCAAACTCCCCATTTGCACAAGGTTGGATACCAAGCTAGCCATGTCCCGTTCCTTGTCCTCACTGATGTCATTGAAGGTCTCTTCCTCCACCCAGCCACCAAGGGTCTCCGAAAGGTGACAATAAGCCCCCTGGGATGCCTGCTGTGTTTGGTCTTCCACCTCCTCAAAGCCACCTTCCTCCTCTGACTCCTCTTCTTCAGACTCCCAGAGTCTGGGTGCTTCCACTGCCCAGCATGGAAGATTATACACAGGTCAGAGTCTGGGGACTTCCACTGCCCAGCATGGAAGATTATACACAGGTCAGAGTCTGGGGGCTTCCACTGCCCAGCATGGAAGATAATACACAGGTCAGAGTCTGGGGGCTTTCACTGCACAGCATGGAAGATTATACTCGTTGCCTCTGTCTGCGTTATTATAAGGTGTGTACTGTTAAGTAGTACTATTCCTATTGGTTTAATCCCTGTTACGTCCACTATCAGGGGACGTGTATATGGCATGGATTTTTGGAAGCGGGAGATGGAAAAAGATGCTTGGTCGGTCCTCCCACTTCAAATTTGGGGCACTGCGCGTGCAATCTAAGGTGCCACCAGATATGAGTGTCACTGTGCACTGGCAAAAGTTGGCAGAGTAGATGCAATAGGCTTCACACACACGCCTGTAGGCAGGCAATTGCTATTCAATCTATTACAGTCAAAAAAGTGTTGCGAACCGAAAAGCGCATGTGTTCGCCATTCGCGGCGGACGCGAACATGCGAAAATCGCCGCGAATTATTCTCCGGCGAACTGTTCAGGACATCGCTAATCATAATGCTTCAGTAGTGTGAGGTCAATAGTTTGATGTATCCAATATATACTTTTATGACAAAAGTGCTTGATAAAATCACACACGTCCAGATCAAGTCAGGGATTTTCAACAAGCATTTGAAACAAATATTTTTATGTTGCTCTGAAAATGTTTTTTGAGAACCCTAGGTGTGATGTGTCTGATGAATCTCTAATTGCATTTCCCTAAGTTCTACTGATGATGGACCCAATTCTATTGCCCAGATCATAATGTTACACACTCTTAAAATGTCACATATTCTATTAGCTACTTGCATTCCGATTATAAGTTACCCACCCACAATCACTACAGGCCACTCAAAGACGCAACTTAGTGCTCAAATCTCCATTGATTTTAACACAGCTCAAACATTACGTAATTATAGTTACACAAAATCAATATTCTATTAGAACTTTACGTGTAACTCACAAATTAAGTCTGACCCACAACTACAAAAATATTACTGGTACAAATAGGACTCACAAAGGCTTTTTCAAACACTTATTGTAGCTGTAGTAGCTATTAAACACACATGAAAATACATTAGAATTAATTGCAGAACAGTCTCAAACCCACAAATATGCAATAAAAAAATATTATTTTAACTGTTATTTTCGCGTGATATTTACGTGTAATATTGATCCCGGGATTCAAAGGTTTATACAAGACTTAAGTTGCGGACTTGAGTCAGTAGAAAAATCTATACATTTAGAAGAAACAACCTCAGACAAAATAACGTGTTAGAGTCACTTACGAGCTTCTAATAAAATATTGCCCAATGTTCATTCACGTCCATTATAAAGGATTTATTTTTCTTGTTTGGGTGGATCGATATTGGCACATTTTTCCAATATTAAATTGTACATGAATGTGTATGCGTGTGCTACCTTAAAGATTCATTGATGCCCTTTAATGTGCTATTTTTTTTAAAGATATAAGGGGTTGGGTTATATCTAGGATCTGTGTCAAATAACATTTAATTTTGAAATTGTTATCTGTGTAGATAATATTTTTGTTTTAAATCTGAAAATTGTAAGGTGCTTTTAGTATTGTAATATTTTTCCCTGGTCTGTAGGAAATGCTATGTTTCCCTTAAGTGTTTCCTTGTATCATGGGGCCCTATTAAATTCTCCCTCGTAGTTCTCTCGGTGCTCGCAAAAGGCAGTTTTCCTGCTGTTTGCGAGAACCGAATCTCTCGCAGCCTGCTTTACGATATGACTGCGAGAAAATGGCCGAGAATAGGCTCCGAGAGAGCTACGTAGCCTTAAATCTATGCACGAGTCTCGCATATCGTAAGAATCCCTACGTGGACAAAAAGTCCACGCAAGGGATCCGAAAGCCTCTACGTGCTGCCTCGGAACAGCCCGAGACAGCAGCGTGAGGCTCCCCCCTGCACCCTATACACATCCCCATGCTGCAGGGGTCTCTATCAGGACCCCTGCAGCACCCCCACATTAACCCCTTGCAGCGGGGGTCCCCGATCTGCATAGATCAGGCCCCCCGCTGCATTTAAAACTTTTAAATTCCCCGCCGCGGCTCCTTAAAGGGACCGCGGCACACTATTAGCCAATCCCGGCCGCGGCACTTAAAATTAACCCCCCTCTATGCTGGGGGTCCCCATCGGGACCCCCGAAGTGTCCCCACATAAACCCATTGCAGGGGGGGTCCCCGATCTGCATAGATCAGGCCCCCCGCTGCATTTAAAACTTTTAAATTCCCCGCCGCGGCTCCTTAAAGGGACCGCGGCACACTATTAGCCAATCCCGGCCGCGGCACTTAAAATTAACCCCCCTCTATGCTGGGGGTCCCCATCGGGACCCCCGAAGTGTCCCCACATAAACCCCCTGCAGCGGGGGGCCCCGATCGGCACCGATCGTGACCCTGCTGCAATTCAATTTTAAATTTCCCGCCTCGCGGGTCCTCAAAGGACCGTAAAGGTCCTGAAAGGACTCGCACTAAAAATAATAACCCCAGGCAACTATAATTACCCCATTAACTCATGATGGTCAATCCAGACCACCATAAGGCCTAAATTAACCCATTAACTCATGGTGGTCAATCCAGACCACCATAAGACCTAAATTAACCCATTAACTCATGATGGTCAATCCAGACCACCATAAGGCCTAAATTAACCCATTAACTCATGGTGGTCAATCCAGACCACCATAAGACCTAAATTAACCCATTAACTCATGATGGTCAATCCAGACCACCATAAGGCCTAAATTAACCCATTAACTCATGGTGGTCAATCCAGACCACCATAAGACCTAAATTAACCCATTAACTCATGATGGTCAATCCAGACCACCATAAGGCCTAAATTAACCCATTAACTCATGGTGGTCAATCCAGACCACCATAAGGCCTAAATTAACCCATTAACTCATGGTGGTCAATCCAGACCACCATAAGACCTAAATTAACCCATTAACTCATGATGGTCAATCCAGACCACCATAAGACCTAAATTAACCCATTAACTCATGATGGTCAATCCAGACCACCATAAGGCCTAAATTAACCCATTAACTCATGGTGGTCAATCCAGACCACCATAAGGCCTAAATTAACCCATTAACTCATGGTGGTCAATACAGACCACCATAAGACCTAAATTAACCCATTAACTCATGATGGTCAATACAGACCACCATAAGGCTCTATTTAACCCCATCAGTCCCATAAGGGTATATTATTACCATTATGGGCCTGTTACAACCCAACATTAACCACATAAGTGCCATGATGGTCCTCAAGGACCATCATGACACTAACTACAAACACTACACTATAACCCCCAATAAACCATTTAATCTAAACTAACCCCCCTCTACACTAATCTATTAACACTTACACTACCTACCTACACTACCTACCCCCTAATAAACCTCCCCAACACTCTAATTACAAAAAACAAAAAACCTACAGTACAAAAAACAAAAAAACCTACAGTACAGAAAACAAAAAAAAATTACACACCTGAAAAGGAAAGACAGATAAACACAATACAATAATACATATAATACATTACATACATTACATACAATACATGACATTACATATAATATATTAAATATAATATATTAAATATAATATATTACATATAATACATTACATACATTACATACAATACATGACATTACATATAATATATTAAATATAATATATTAAATATAATATATTACATATAATACATTACATACATTACATACAATACATGACATTACATATAATATATTAAATATAATATATTAAATATAATATATTACATATAATACATTACATACATTACATACAATACATGACATTACATATAATATATTAAATATAATATATTAAATATAATATATTACATATAATACATTACATACATTACATACAATACATGACATTACATATAATATATTAAATATAATATATTAAATATAATATATTACATATAATACATTACATACATTACATACAATACATGACATTACATATAATATATTAAATATAATATATTAAATATAATATATTACATATAATACATTACATACATTACATACAATACATGACATTACATATAATATATTAAATATAATATATTAAATATAATATATTACATATAATACATTACATACATTACATACAATACATGACATTACATATAATATATTAAATATAATATATTAAATATAATATATTACATATAATATATTACATATAGTCCTAATCAAATACCCCCTATCTATCTAACATACAATCTATTTAATTTAAAATAAATCCTAACTATATCAAATACATCCCCCTATCTATCTAATATACAAAAAATCCTAACTACATACACAGACCCTTATTCTAAAATAAAATAAAATAATTACAGTCCTAACTACATACACAGACCCTAATTCTAAGCTAAAATCAATAAATTAAGACCACTTACCTTTAAGATGTTGCTTCAGATCACTAACCTATGGGTCAAACAAAAAAAAAAATTAGTACAAAACATTAACATCAAATAAATAAACATTATATACATTCTACATATTCAACTCACCTTTACAGCATGTCCAGTCACTGTTAAGCTCTTCCGGCGCGGCCCTGTTAAAAAAAAAAAACACAATACATGAATACATGAATACAATATATAAACAATAAATAAAATACACAAATAAACATCTAAATATACATTTAACTTACCTCCCCGCGATGTCCCCGGCCTTCTCTCCTTCAGCCCCGGCTGGGCCGCGGAACCATCCGCGCTCTAAAAAAAAAAAAGAAAAAAAACTAACGGAGGTCTGCACTGGCAGACCTCCCCGACGCTACTGAACCTCCCGGAGTCGTTTCCGGGAGGAAATTGGCATTGGCGGCTTGTGATTGGCTGAAAAAGCTGTCAGCCAATCAAAAGTCGTCAATGTAGGAGCCAATCAGGATGCGCAGATGTCTTCTACCAATCACTCCGTGGGGGTGTATCCCATAGTGATTGGCTGAAGGCATCTGAGCGTTGTGATTGGTTCCCATAAAGATAGACAAGTGTTTAAGCCAATCAGGGTGGGATATTGGGGTGTATCCCATCCTGATTGGCTCACACATTGACGACTTTTGATTGGCTGAAATTGATAGACAGCTTTTTCAGCCAATCACAAGCCGCCAATGCCAATTTCCTCCCGGAAACGACTCCGGGAGGTTCAGTAGCGTCGGGGAGGTCTGCCAGTGCAGACCTCCGTTAGTTTTTTTTCTTTTTTTTTTTTAGAGCGCGGATGGTTCCGCGGCCCAGCCGGGGCTGAAGGAGAGAAGGCCGGGGACATCGCGGGGAGGTAAGTTAAATGTATATTTAGATGTTTATTTGTGTATTTTATTTATTGTTTATATATTGTATTCATGTATTCATGTATTGTGTTTTTTTTTTTTAACAGGGCCGCGCCGGAAGAGCTTAACAGTGACTGGACATGCTGTAAAGGTGAGTTGAATATGTAGAATGTATATAATGTTTATTTATTTGATGTTAATGTTTTGTACTAATTTTTTTTTTTGTTTGACCCATAGGTTAGTGATCTGAAGCAACATCTTAAAGGTAAGTGGTCTTAATTTATTGATTTTAGCTTAGAATTAGGGTCTGTGTATGTAGTTAGGACTGTAATTATTTTATTTTATTTTAGAATAAGGGTCTGTGTATGTAGTTAGGATTTTTTGTATATTAGATAGATAGGGGGATGTATTTGATATAGTTAGGATTTATTTTAAATTAAATAGATTGTATGTTAGATAGATAGGGGGTATTTGATTAGGACTATATGTAATATATTATATGTAATATATTATATTTAATATATTATATTTAATATATTATATGTAATGTCATGTATTGTATGTAATGTATGTAATGTATTATATGTAATATATTATATTTAATATATTATATTTAATATATTATATGTAATGTCATGTATTGTATGTAATGTATGTAATGTATTATATGTAATATATTATATTTAATATATTATATTTAATATATTATATGTAATGTCATGTATTGTATGTAATGTATGTAATGTATTATATGTATTATTGTATTGTGTTTATCTGTCTTTCCTTTTCAGGTGTGTAATTTTTTTTTGTTTTCTGTACTGTAGGTTTTTTTGTTTTTTGTACTGTAGGTTTTTTGTTTTTTGTAATTAGAGTGTTGGGGAGGTTTATTAGGGGGTAGGTAGTGTAGGTAGGTAGTGTAAGTGTTAATAGATTAGTGTAGAGGGGGGTTAGTTTAGATTAAATGGTTTATTGGGGGTTATAGTGTAGTGTTTGTAGTTAGTGTCATGATGGTCCTTGAGGACCATCATGGCACTTATGTGGTTAATGTTGGGTTGTAACAGGCCCATAATGGTAATAATATACCCTTATGGGACTGATGGGGTTAAATAGAGCCTTATGGTGGTCTGTATTGACCACCATGAGTTAATGGGTTAATTTAGGCCTTATGGTGGTCTGGATTGACCATCATGAGTTAATGGGTTAATTTAGGTCTTATGGTGGTCTGGATTGACCACCATGAGTTAATGGGTTAATTTAGGCCTTATGGTGGTCTGGATTGACCATCATGAGTTAATGGGTTAATTTAGGTCTTATGGTGGTCTGGATTGACCACCATGAGTTAATGGGTTAATTTAGGCCTTATGGTGGTCTGGATTGACCACCATGAGTTAATGGGTTAATTTAGGCCTTATGGTGGTCTGGATTGACCATCATGAGTTAATGGGGTAATTATAGTTGCCTGGGGTTATTATTTTTAGTGCGAGTCCTTTCAGGACCTTTACGGTCCTTTGAGGACCCGCGAGGCGGGAAATTTAAAATTGAATTGCAGCAGGGTCACGATCGGTGCCGATCGGGGCCCCCCGCTGCAGGGGGTTTATGTGGGGACACTTCGGGGGTCCCGATGGGGACCCCCAGCATAGAGGGGGGTTAATTTTAAGTGCCGCGGCCGGGATTGGCTAATAGTGTGCCGCGGTCCCTTTAAGGAGCCGCGGCGGGGAATTTAAAAGTTTTAAATGCAGCGGGGGGCCTGATCTATGCAGATCGGGGACCCCCCCTGCAATGGGTTTATGTGGGGACACTTCGGGGGTCCCGATGGGGACCCCCAGCATAGAGGGGGGTTAATTTTAAGTGCCGCGGCCGGGATTGGCTAATAGTGTGCCGCGGCCCCTTTAAGGAGCCGCGGCGGGGAATTTAAAAGTTTTAAATGCAGCGGGGGCCTGATCAGTGCCGATCGGGGACCCCCGCTGCAAGGGGTTAATGTGTGGGGGCTGCGGGGGTTCCTATGGACCCCTGCAGCAAGGTGTTCATGTGAGGACACTTCGGGGGTCCCGACAGGGACCCCCGCATTGAGGGGGGGTTCATTTTAGGTGCCTGGGGGGGGTTTGGAGTACCCCCCACGGCAATGCTTATGTGGGGGACTGCCGCGGAGGTCCCTTTTAGGACCCCCGCAGCACTTGATGAGGAGTGGGAGCCTGCGATATCATCTCGCAGGCTGTCACTCCTCATGTACATTTACGCAGTGTAGATACGTACGGCCCTGCTGCGTAGCTCATACGTTGCTCGCAGCAGGGCTAATTTAATAGCATTGTAAGTTAGAGAAACTTTGCAGTACGTAGGGCTTAAGTAGAAGCCTCTTATTTACGAGGCTGGAATTTAATAGGGCCCATGGTTTGCATGAACAGGACAACATATTTTGTGCCAAGCTAGTAAGGGTCATGAATCAGGGGACAGTTGTCAGTTAAGAATTTTATTTCTGCTAATGTTGAGATAATGGTGAGATAAGTTTGGGGAGTATGTGGAATTATATCATTCTCTAGACTGAGCTTTTACAAATATGAGCAATTCTAAATAAAGGCAGGCCCAGGCTGCCCAATTGTCCCATTCTCGGTTTTATAATCCCATGCCAAATACAGTGGGAGACATCCCATGATTTAAGTTCTCTTATTTGCCTAGACAGTAATATGCCATGTATAGTAGAGCAGTTTGATGCCAACAAGGTGAATGAACAAATTCTCGTAAGTGTGCCCTGAAAATTAATCTGCAATTATAGTGTAGCTATGATTTAAATGCTAGTAATATGGAATCCGATGCAGCATGGGTTAGGTAGGAAGACTCATTTTCTTAACATAAAAAATCACAGGTGTGGTCTGGAAAAAAGCACACATATTGTAGTATGTGACATCCTATTTGAGCAATAAAACAGCGTACAAATAATTGGCAAATTATATGTTAGATAGTGTGGTAGAATTAATTGTTCTCTAATTAGAAATAATTCTATATACATATGTACTGGGTTGTTTAAAGTGTGCAACAGTGCAACTTAATTTTGTTATGAAAAGCCAAAAATCCTAGATCTAGTTCAGTTTAGATAGAAGGCTGTTAGTCAACCCTTCATTTGCTTCTCCTGGCCAGGATGATTGGCTACATACCAATGGCAATTAGTACAGGAACTAGTAACTAGCCTGTCATAAATGACGGTATCATATGTTATGTTTAGTTGTCTGCTCTTTGCTGTCTCTCTGTCTCTCACTGTGCTCCCTCTCTCTGTGCGCCATCTCCGTGCGTCCTCTTTCTCTCTGTGCTCTCTCTGTCTCTCTCTGCACTGTCTTGTTGCACATGTACACTTTAGCGTTAGTAGCTTGTGAGTAACCCCTGCGCAGATCGCACCTCCCAGGCGTTACTCACAAGCTCACAACTGTTATTTGTGGATTCTTTTTCCCAAAGGCTCAATGCATACATGTATAAATTGTAATTAATTCTGTAAATTATAACTTGGTCATTGATGTGGCATTTCAACAGAACTTAATAGAGATCTTATGTCAATCCATGGTTTCTCCCATTTCTCCCAGGTAGGTAACCCTGTTAAGAACAAAGCAAAGCTTAATAAAAAGGTTAAATATTAAAGGCCCGGTATTTATTTATTTTAAACCTTCTATACAGTGGTAAGCTGATACTCTCCAGCATGTCTTTTGCATCAACATATGTATCAAGAAGGGATAAATGTTGGGATTAGTGGGAATAAACGGGGCTAAAAGATGATATACTTCCATGACCCCAGCAGGATCCATTCTGCGCATTCATACAATAACTGACACTGAGAAAGAACAGTATGGGTAAACCAACGGGCCACAGCCAATTTATTAAACCAAACCTATATATGTGCCAACATGGTATAACAAGTAGGAGGAGCCCGACCAGAAGCAGCAACGACTTGACCCTGGGCGCACGTCCATGGGTCCACCTACTTTTGCGCTGCACGCGCCCAAGAGGTAGGGGCAAGCCCCTTTTTAATTATACTCCTGGCCCGGGCAACTCCCCATCCCGCCACTGTGGCCATTACTTTACATACAAAATAATTGAAGGTATAACATATACCCCATGACATGCATTACAACGTATTCACACAATACTTTATGTATATAAACAGGTACATACATTTTTTTTTTTTTTTTAAACATAACACCACCAAAACTGAAACAAACCCATGACCTTTCCACCCCTTAACGCCTATAACCTGGGAGGGTATCTGCACGCTGGCCGGCCGCAGAGTGAGCCAAAATGGTGCTTGCTTCGCGCCAAAACCCCTTCCGGCTCCTCCCCGTGGCCAGCCAGCCCACCGACCAATCAGCGTGCGCAGGGCTCCACCGGGCCACGCGACCCTCCATGCGACAGGAGCCCTGCGCACTACGGGCCTCCACGGCATTTGTTTTCTGTGGCAGCTATTTTATCAAGAGGATATAAACTTTAACTCTGATGAACAGGTCTTATAGAAAACCTAAGAATTTGGAATATTTAACTCCAATTCAGTACCCCCCCTTTTATACCTTCTTGATAAATATAACCTAAATCGAGCTTTAAAATATTTTACATATATTTCCTGTTTTATCCATTAAACATACACTGTGATTATGCCCTTTTTAATATAAAAATAATTCTCATCTTCTAGAAATTTTCAGTATGCCTAACCTCAAACAACCTTCAATATTTTTGTATTTGTATTCATTAAAAAAATATAAAACATACCTTGGCTATAACAGACACTGAACTATTACTGTAGGTTGAATGAATAATATGCAGTCTTAAGAGCTAATTAAAAAGTAGTCATAAGAGGTCTACATATTTATGTACTTTAAACATTTACTTCCATAACTTGTTCTTTAATAAAAAAATGTAATGTTTCTCCTATTTTAGAAAAAGAAGTTGCAATGCCCTTCTAAAGATACTGAGCATTGCATTTTCTGAACAATCTGAAATTTATGGGCAAGGATGAAGCATTAATCAACTACAGATTTTAGTGCTGCCTGATTTCCAATTAAAGTACTCCAATTAACTTTGTAAAAATTAAGTATTTAGAAATGAGGACTGTATTAGCAATGGTCTAACTAAAAGTTTGATTTTCATGTTATGTATGCTAAATATTGTGGCATATAAATAACTTTCATAATAAATTATGTAAAATTGCAATAAAGGAACAAGCAAAGAGAATTCATGTTGTATTATAGGGAAATGTGTAAAGCTATAATTGATAAACAGACTAAAGCCAAGTTATGGCAATGACTAGAAAGTACAAGCTTAAGAAGATATTTAGAATTTTATAATTGGCAGTTCTGGTATAAAAAATTACTCCATTGTTTGCAAATGATTTCTGGTGAAATAATATAATTATTGTTGTAACAAATGGGCCTGGTAAAGAGAATGGGCTAGGTTCTCCTATATGGAATACTCGTACATTGGAAGGGCTTCCTTGTTCTCACTAACATGTTACTAGCATTCTATGGGCCTCATTCAATTGCATGGTCGCAACTCGCGGTATAAAGGTTGTATGTCTGTGGGCTTGCTCAGGGCTTGAATTCTGCTACAATTACGGAGCGATTCAAGTTACGGGCTGAAAGCCTAAACCGTAAACCATGCAACCACGCTAAATATTTAACATATCCTGGTTGAGTTTCCACATCTTCACCAATACCCATTTTGCCACCAGTAAGATATGAGTAATTAGAAATTTAGTTTGGGGGAGCAGGTCATCAATATTTTGCCTTAAGATTACCAAATCCAATCTACATGGAATCTCTTTATCTAAACCATGCAACCACGCTAAATATTTAACATATCCTAGTTGAGTTTCCACATCTTCACCAATACCCATTTTGCCAACAGTAAGATATGAGTAATTTGAAATTTAGTTTGGGGGAGCAGGTCATCGATATTTTGCCTTAAGATTACCAAATCCAATCTACATGGAATCTCTTTATCTATTATTTTAGAAATTTTAAATATACATTGCTTCCAAAAAGTTGGATTTTTTTTATATTTTGACCACCGTGTGGTCTCATTTGCCTTTCCCTGTACAGTAATACTAGTTTCAATTGAATCAGAATATGCATACTATATAAGAGGTTTAATGTGGTCCGATCACCCCGTGAAGTGATTAGATCTCATGTAAAGTAAAACAGTAGCAACCCTCCCCCTCTGAGTGCTTAATGATGAGCTTGGTGTGTCCTTACCGCACAAAAAAGTTGGTTTGGTTATGGCAGAATCAGCTAGCCTATACAAGGTTTAAGATCATGATTATTTTCCACATGTAGGCAATTTCTATTTATGATCAATACTTTTGCATGCTATTTAAACACAGTTTTCATAGGACAGGTAATAGTGGGTTATGATTTTAGGTTCATCACGAGCATCCAGAAGGCATTTCTCTTAGGTTTCCTATGGTGTGTGATGTGATTGCTGGTGTCTGATTATCAAGTAAAGCTTACTCATTATTTTGTGAGACATGGAATGAAGGCCATAGTTAGTTAAGAACTAAAAAGGCAAAGAATAGGGTTTTAAAGTTTGGATTATTTATATACACACAGGCACACACACATACACACACATATATATATATATATATATATATATATATATATATATGTATATATATATATATATACTTTTTTTTAGACTTGCAGATGGGCTTACAAATGTATTATTTGTTTCTGTATTCTGTACGGTGGAGGGCTTCTCTTGATCTTTTGCTCACCATACATTAAATGGTTGTTGTGTTATACTCACAAAAATCCATTGCACAAATCAAAACCACCCTTCCACTGATGAAAGCCATTAAGATTGAATCAGCTGTATGTGAGTGGGTTTCTGATTTGTGCAAAATCCAATCCTTTGATTTGCGGGCATATGCATTTGAAGGAGCTAAGTATATGGAGCATTTTGGATTTAAGAGCAAGAATGCATTGTCTGCTCATTTGCATGTCCCTGCACAGTGGCTCATAATGCAGTACAATAACTGTATTTCTGGGAATCCAGAGCGGTTAATAAGTTGTTAAACTTATTTTTAGACTTGCAGATGGTCTTACGAGTGCATTATTTGTTTCTATATATATATATATATATATATATATATATATATATATATATATATATATATATATAGCAATCATTTCACATATGTTTGGCTAAGAGTGATAGTAGCCCTCCATCCACCGTACAAAGTACAGTAGTATAAACAATGAATAGTACATTAGTGATTATTTTTTAATGTTTAAATAATCATATATATAATTGTCAGTTTGCGGAGCTGTTCGTAACGTTTGCAGTGTTGGTAACGCATTTGCGGCGAGGCAAGCCATTGCGGCCTGTAACCACGAGGCCTGCAGTACCCCAGAACCTGGGCTGCAATGAGCACCCTAGGCGCTCCTTGCAAGGCCCACTGTGTCTCCTCCCTCCTTCCTCCCCATTATCCTCCTCCTTCCCCCTTCTCCCTTTCCCCCTCTCCAATTACCCCCCTTTCCCCTCTCTCCATACTATTGTGCAATCAGCTCCTGCTGCTCTGTCCCTTGCAGCGCTGGCTTCTGGCTGTGTCCGAACCAGCATATGCTAATGACATGACGTTACATGCGCGTCACGTCATTACCATATACCGATCCGGATACAGCCAGAAGCCAGCGCTACAGGGCAAGGATCATTAGCACGAGCTGATCGCCTGATAGTAAGGAGAGATGGGAAAGGGGGGTAATTGGAGAGGGGGAGAGGGAGGAGGAGGATAAGGGGGGAAGGAGGAGGATAAGGGGAAGGAGGGAGGAGGATGGGGAGGAGGATAAGGGGAGGAGGGAGGAGGATAAGGGGGAGGAGGGAGGATGATAAGGGGGGGAAGGAGGGAGGAGGAGGATGAGGAGAAGGATGGAGGAGGAGTGGAAGGGGGAAGGAGGGAGGAGCATAAGGGGGAAGGAGGGAGGAGAAGAAGGGGGAAAGAGGATAAGGGGAAGAAGGGAAGAGAAGGGGAGAAGGAGGGAGGAGAAGGAGTCCGGGGAAGGGGGGAAAGGTAGGAAGAGAAGGGGGGAAAGGGAGGAGGATAAGGGGCAAAGGGAGGAGGATAAGGAAGAAAGGAGGAGGGTAAGGGGAAAGAGAGGAGGAGGAGGATAAGGGGAAAGGGAGGAGGAGGATAAGGGGGAAGGGGGAAAGAGACACAGGGGAGGGAGAGTGGGGGAAAGAGACACAGGGGATGGAGAGGGCTGAAAAGAGACACAGGGGAGGGAGGGGGGAAGAGAGAGGGGGGGAGAGAGCCAGGGGAGGGGGCAGACACAAAAGAGGGAGAGGGGGAAAGAGACACAGGGGAGGGAGAGTGGGGGAAAGAGACACAGGGGAGGAAGAGGGGGGAAAGAGACACAGGGGAGGAAGAGGGGGGAAAGAGACACAGGGGAGGGAGAGGTGGGTAAAAACACGGGGGGAAAGGAGACACAAGGGAGAAAGCGGAGTGGGGAAATGAGACACAAGGGAGGGGGAGGAGGGGGAAATGAGACACAAGGGAGGAAGTAGACAGGAGGAGAGACTCGCAACTAGCGCCAAAGGCGCTCATTGTGAGACACGTGATGGGCACCGAAGTCGCTTAACGCGGGGCTCACGATTAGCGCCCAAGGTGTTCACATTGGGTAGCAAACAGCATTGCCAGGCTTAAAATGTTATTCCCATCATTTTTGACGTGCAAGTAGCTAGTAAGTTAATAAAAACTCAGAAATACAGGTCATGGACTGCACTCTGGGTTATATATATATATACTGTATATATATTGCTTCTCTATAAGGATGAAATGTTACCAACATAAATCTCAATCTAAATGTGATAACATTACTGGTACAAAACCACACTGTGAAAAGATTGTTAAAATAATTCCTGCTGGCATTTAATTATTAAACCACTAGCGAATTGCCCGTCAAAAAATTGACGGCAATGAAATTGTAAGGTAGCTAATGCTGTTTGGTGTATAATAATGAAATATGTAATACATTACTAAAATAATATACTTTACCTATTTTGAAGCATTGTGTTGAAGAGCTGTCAATCTGTTTTGAGGTTGCTGCAGCATTAGTGGTGTGGAGCTGCTGTGTAAGCGTGCTTAATGTGTGTAGTGTAATACTGTGCGTGCGCGAGACCAAACCGTTAGCGTAGTCGTGTACTTCCGCATTGGCGTAAAATGGCGGGTTATCTGTGGTATGCGTTTTTGCGGATTATCCATCGGTGCTTCGTGGTGTTTTTCAAGTTTCGTGTGGTGTTTTGCGAGTGTGTTGTGGTGTTTTACGTGTTGAGAGTGCTGTAGCCTCGTTTCGTTTTTTTCGGCGGCCATTTTTTCTCTCGCTTAGCGATTTTATTATTGTGTAAAGTGTGTTATTTTTATTTAAATGAAGGTGTAACTTGGTTTTTTGAGGTGGTGGATGGTTCTTCTTGCTGTAGGTAAGCTTTTTTTGTGTGTCTTGTGTGTATTTATTGTGTTTTAAATGTTTGTATGTCGGCGTGTTGCGTCCGATGTTTGCGAGTTCGTAATGTGTGTTAACATGTCTCGTATGGTGTTTGCGTGTGTAGCCTCGTTTATGTTTTGTTCGTCGGCCATTTTTTGTGTCGCTTAGCAAATTGTTTAGTGTCTAAACTGTTTTATTTTGAGTAAAATTAAGGTGTAAGGTGTATTTTTGAGGTCCTGGATGCTTCCTGTTGCTGTAGGTAAGGTTTTTATGTATGTGCTGTGTGTATGTATTGTGTTTTGAATTTTGTAATGTTCGAGAGTTACGTCCGAGTGTTGCGAGGCCGTAATGTGTGTGAACGTGTGTCGTATGTTGTTTGCGAGTGTCGTAATGTGTGTGTCGTGCTCTTTGGGTTGCGACGTGAACTTTGCGAGGGTCGCAGTTGCTGTCATGGAGCGCCTTCGGCACTCCATGCCAGCAACTGCGGACCTCGCTTTGCGAGGCCCTCAGGGGCTGGCATGGAGCGCCTGTGGCGCTCCATGCCAACAACTGAGGCCCTCGCTTCGCGAGGGTCCTCAGTTGCTGGCAAGGAGCGCCTTCGCGCTCCATGCCAGCAACTGAGACCCTCGCCTAGTGCCCTCGCTATGCGAGGGCCGCGACTCACGTAGCGAGCCCGCGGCGTTAGCAACAACTCGTACGCTCACAACTATATATGTGATATGCACTGTCATATATCTGTATACTTATCAGCACTATTTAATTTTCTAGGCTGCCTTTGAAAATCATGTTGCAGTTACATATCAATACACTTTGGATTGCATAAACTTTCTTTGTGTCTCCTTTGATAATGTGTTTTTACATCAACTTTCTTGAAAGTTCTAGATTTCTCCAAATCTGCAAATTCTTTATTGATAAGCAGTAGATAAGGATCTATAACTCTATATATAAAGACTACATGAAATGCCCAGGTGGAGGGGAGTGATGGGACTTAGATATACAGGCATGATTGGAATAGAATATACCAGGGATTTAGGGCAAGAACGAATACCAAGCACATGATAAATCTAAATGGGGCATAATTCAATTACATGTCTGCAGATTACGTTATACAGGCCGTATGTTGGATGGCTTAAAATTGGTTACAATTACAATTGAAGAAGCCCGTAATTTATGGTCGAAAGCCAAAACTGCAAAACATGCAATCGAAGTAGCATTTCAGGGCATGATCATGATCAATTAAGCAAGGCCATAACTACTGATTTAGAAAGAGTCAATAGAAAATGAGACTGTCATCATTGCGTCAGTAAAACATGGAGGTTACACGTCAATCAATTAGCGTTTAGAGGTCCGATATGTGATCAGACTTGCAATTTGGCAATGTACAATATATTAGAAATGAATGGCGATAATGTTTTTAGTCCATGTGGGTGGCCTGATATGTATTAACTCATTGATTCCTGAGATTGATATGACACCGAAATGAATGATAAAAAAAAAATGTATTGCAGATTTGCGACTTTGCGACTGTCGTGCAATTAATTATAATGTCTTATATCGCTTTCCCCGTCTTTTAAAGTACAGTATTTATTTTTTATTTGGATTTACGGTGCTACGGACATGTCTTTAACCCCCTTGTGAGTCCTATCTGTTACTTGTAGGATTTTCTTCTACATTTACAGGTGTCAAAACATTTGCGGGCTTGAGGAATTGTAGCAATTGAATAGCTATTTGCGATTTTAGCGATTGTAAGTTTTGCAGACTTGAATAATCAAAGGCTTAGATGGGTTGGAAGTTACAATTTTAGCAACCACAGTGATTTTCAGCCTGTAACCCGTAGATTGTTTGCGGCTCGCTAAAAGACGCCTATTGAATTGCAAATTATCTTACGGGCTACATTATGGGCGCCAGTAAACATCAATTGCTCAATTGTATAGGAACCATAGATAATAATCATCACATAATATACTTAAACAGTGCGTCCAAAGAGTGGGTCCAGTACTGGTCGCGGATATAAGTGAGGTTACCAAACGGTGGCATTAAAATCCCTATTTCCTGAGTTTTCTATTGAGCATATTTATCAAATGAGTATAAACTTTATCATCATTTTGAATAATTATGCTTTATAAAAAAGCATGAAGTGAGGATATATTGTAAGTTAATGCCTCTTACCTCAACTTGATTTAGTTTATCTCCACTTTTTACCTAATTTGATAAATGTAGGCCATTGTGTTAATTAAATAATATCAAGAATGATTAAATATATTTTATGCTCATAAGAAAATTGTATTATTTTGTTTTTCAGTCATAAACTTATAATTTAAATTTCATTTCATTGCACTAAATATGCTAATAGAAACATGTCAATATTATTATAGTTTGGAAAATGTCACTTCTATAGCATGTAACAGCTTGTAATTAGCAGTGTAATGTATTTGTAACCTTAAAAATCAAGATATGTTTCATTGTTTTATTTTTAAGAATTATAAGACTTAATTTTTATATTTGTAGTTGTGAAATAGTAATTGAATCTTGTTATGTGTGACTTGAGTGTCGTGTTTTGCAAAAAATACATTGCACAGCATTTAATTAGTCTTAATGTTCTCATATCTTAAGTATTTAACACATTAAAAAATGTTAAGCTAGTGGGTGCTTTGGAAGATTATTATACTTAGTTTCTAGAAATATTACAGAAGAGTTTCAAAATGAAAAAAAAAAAAGATCCAACCAGATTTTTTGTAGAATTTATGGATATACTTTTGCAAATGCTTTTTGAAACCAATCAGAGCTGATTTATGATTATGAATTACAAAAGTACAAAATAAATAAAAGAAAACAACAAAATTACCAAAAATACAAAATAAAGGTACTACCTTAAACAAAATTAACACAACGAAAAAAAAATAGCAAATTTGATAATATTGTAGTTTAGTCATTCAGTCGTGTCCACCACTCCGTGACCCTATGGGCGCAGCATGCCTGGAATATCTTGTGTCTGTGCTTATCCATAAGGTTTTCATGGCAAAGATACAGGAGTAGGTTGCCAGTTCCTTCTCCAATGGACCACAATTTGTTTAAACTATCTGCTATGAGCTGCCCATCTTATTTGTCCCTACATCGTATAGCTCACAAGTACACATGCCCCTTCACCATGACAAGGTAGCGATCCAGAAGGGGTTGATAATATTAGCAAGATTTAAAATATCCCCAGATATGGAGCTCTAATACTTTATGATATTGAGCTGACCTATAATTTCACTATGCATTTTACAACTCATATCCTGGATCTCCTTGGATCCTAAAAGATATCTTTATAACCAGGGTGGAAATTTCCCAGAAACCTGGAAGCCAGGGTTCTTATTTTTTTGGGCTCCTAAACATTTTTGGAAAGAGAAAGTGCATTGTAAAATGATAAGATAGAAAACTTACTAATACCATAACATGTATTTCTGTTTATTATATTTTATATGTTTTGAGATTAGATATTTCACATCTACCATTAGAATGTACTAGGATTTGTATTTACTTAATGCAAAACAAATCAGGTTAATGCCTTACTCTTAAGGGGGTATGTTCTCTGAGTACCGATCTAAAATGGCTCATCATGCATCATAGCTACTTGGGTCGCTTTTTACTAGATCACTGGTACTAAAGAGCTGAGGTAATGTTGATGCAGCCTTATGTATACACCCTCTATCCACCCCTTAACTCATAGAGATCGGAGCAGAGCATGCATGTGTTTTCGGGTCAGGCATGTGTATTTATGTTCGTTGGTGCAGACACCATATTGGTTAGCAAACCTGCAATGGTAGGAAGTACATCAATAATAACTTATAACGACAAACCCGGCCAAAAAATACCATGTCTCGACATGGTCAGCAGGACTACGTATAAATAAACTATCTATCTATCTAATGTAAAAACACTACACTAGCCCGTTAATCCCTTAGAGACCCCATGGCAGGTTTAGGTAACATGGGAGATTATAGGTACTCTTATGATAAATGTTATACTATACCCTATGCTAATGGTTAATGTTAGGTGTCATGGGTGTCCATAAAGACTCCCCATGGTTATAGACTACATTACCATGGTGATCCGTAAGTACCTCAGTAGTAAAACATAAAACATTTTACTACCCGTGATACTGAGGAGAAAGTACAAGCTTAATAGGATACTATAATTGTATTATTGGCAGCTCTGGCAGTTCTAGCATTGCAGGTTTCAAATCCTGTATAACAGTATGTGTACATTTTAAATGAGATAATCAAACTAATATTTATATATTTACATACAACATACGCTGTTATATATAACATCTAGCATCATATGCTGTATATTAATGCATGAATATTGGTTATATTATTTTAATTAAATATAACATATTCTGCTAATGTGGCGTTGAAACACTCAATACTGAATATCAGCATTGCAGGGTTCATAGCAGTTTAGAGCGTGAACATGATCAATTAAGCAAGACCGTACCCTCCCATTTCGAATCAGCCAATAGAAAATAAGACCGTCATTATTGCGGCAGTAAAACTTGGAGGTTACATGTCAATCTATTAGGTTCGGGAGTCCGGTATGTGATCAGACTCGCAAACCCTCAAAGTAAAGAATTATTAAAATGAATGCCAATACTGTTCTAGTCCATATGGGTGGCCTGCTATGTATTAACTCATTGATACCCAAGATCAATTTAACCCCAAAATGAAACATAAAAATGAATTACATTTTCTGCTGATTTGCGAGCTTGAGACTGTTGTTCATTTAATTCTAATGTCTTTCATCGCTTTCCCCGTTGTTTACAGTGCAATATTGATTTTTTTATTTGCATTTACAGTGCTACGAATAGGTGTTTAACCCCCTTGCCGGTCCTCTCTAGCATTGTAGGATTTTCCCCTTCATTTGCCATTTACGGGTGTGAAACCATTTGCGGGCTTGGGGAAATTGAGCAATTGAATAGCGATTTGCGATTTTAGCCTTGCGAAGTGAAATATCAAAGGCGGTAAGTTACGGGTTTAACCATCGCAATATTTTCAAGGCAGTAACTTGTAACCTGTTTGGAGCCCGCAAAAAGACGCCAATTGAATAGCAAATTAACTTGCGACCTCACTTACAAGCTACTGGATCGCCTGAAACCTGAATATGGCCCTTGGTTTCTCAACGTTAGTCAATCTCCTGTTCCTGGAATCTATCTTAAAGGTCACATTGGGGATGACAGAGGAATGTGAAGATTGTTAGGATCATAGTCTAGTACTTTAATCAAGTGAAAACTGTTTAGTGTGCAACAGAATATGCCTTTGGCGCTTTGTACTTTTGACACTGGGGATTCTTCATGTCGCTAGTCTCCACCATAGTTCATAGGGATGATCATTAGGATCCTAGTCTAATACTGTAATCAAGGAACGCTATTACGGTGCAATGTGTTTTCAATCATGAATGTGCAGTCTACTTATGATAAGATTTTGTAAGGTAACGTATCTCACACATTTATTTACCATGCATTGAATATTGTGTTACATAATTTTGAAATTTAATACATTTGGCCTATCCCCTACACTGAGTTGACTTATATATTTCTCACTAGAGCATGGTATTTTAAATACATACTGTGACTTAACTGTGTCTTTAAACATTTTGAAAGATATTTGCACTTGTGATCCAGAAACATATGTGCAAAAGAAAGTAAAATAAATAAAGAGCATTTGATGAGTTAAACATAAAAGTGGGTTTAAAAATGCAGAAGGGTTTTCTGGTTAAATAATAACTTTAGAAAAGTTGTAAAGATAGAAAATAGTAAAACTTTCTCTCTCCAAGCCTTCTGTTTTCAAGGTGAGTATAAGCTATTAAAATGGAAAGACTTAACTTTGATCTCATATTCCACTTAAGAATACATTGTCATCACAGTCTATGTTTTCAGCTGAAAATGAAAAGAAAATTAGGGTATGCTAATGAATTTGACTTGAGCAGACTGTAAAGATTATTTTACATTTGATTGATACGTTTCTAAAGCTTATTTAGTGCTATGAAAATGTTTTTGATAGTTTCGCCTTTTTGTGATGAGAATACAATCTGTTTCAAGTACTGTATCATAAAGTGAAGTGCAGACATTTCAATTTCAACAATGGATTCACTTGGTGTAAGAATTATTTCTGACATAAACTTATTCAGTTGACATTTTTCAAACAGAGTTTTATTGCATGTTAAAGTCTGTTTTTATTATTTTTATTCTTTATTTGACATGCCATATTATATTTTGCAATTGGATTAAATATGCAATGAGAGAGTGAAAATGAATGAATAACCTGCAATCTCCCCTATTTAGTGCTGAATAGATATTTTTGTGAAACTCCATTATATTTCTCTAACTTTATTCAATTTCCATTGCTTTGGATTCTACTGATGGCCATATTTATTAAATATTTATATTTATTAAAGGGTCACCTTAATAAAAACTTGTTTTAATCTGAGTGTAAACTCAAGCAATCACAGCAAACACACAAGTAAAGAATGACACAGAAAGAGAAGAATGAAACTATGAAACTTGGAATATTTCTAAATGTATGCACATGAAAACTTACAGCCTTATTAAATTATGATTGGGCCAATTGAATAGGGCTCTATATAAGCACATGTGCTTATATACATTGGATATAAAAAGTCTACACACCCCTCTTAAAAGGTCAGGTTTCTGTGCTGTAAAAAAACGAGACAAAGATAAATCATTTCAGAACTTTTTCCACCTTTAAGGTGACCTATAAACTGTACAACTCAATTGAAAAACAAACTAAAATCTTTTAGGTGGATGAAGAAAAAAAAAAAAAAATAATGTGGTTGCATAAGTCTGCACACCCTCTTATAAAAAGGGATGTACTTGTGTTCAGAATTAAGCAATCACATTCCAAAATGTTAAATAGGAGTCAGTATACACCTGCCATCATTTAAACTGCCTCTGATTAACCCCAAATAAAGTTCAGCTGCTCTAGTTGGTCTTTCCTAAAATTTTCTTAGTCGCATCCCACAGCAAAAGCCATGGTCCACAGAGAGCTTCCAAAGCATCAGAGAGATCTCATTTTTAAAAGGCATCAGTCAGGAGAAAGGTATAAAAGAATTTCCAAGGCATTAGATATACCATGGAACACAGTGAAGTGGACATCAAGTGGAGAAAATATGGCACAAAAGTGACATTACCAAGAACTGGAGCTCCCTCCAAAATTGATGAAAAGACAAGAAAAAAACTAACTAAGTGCATTGTTATGCAGGAAAAAAGTAATAGTTAGAAAAAAAAAAATATAGATCCCTCTACTGTACACTGGATGAATCCATGATTAATTGGTGGAAGACATGTTTGCAAAAGGGGCATTTATATTTCATGAGAGCTGTAGATACATATCCTGAAGCAGGAGTAGAATTCTGGACCAGTGTGGGGGAAGAAAAAGTGGAGCCAAATATTTTAGTTCCTATGTATTCTGTATGGGCTATTTATCAAAGTTGACACATACCAAGATTGACATTTAGTCTCCGTAGAAATAGGAAGCGGAATCATTTTACATTTTAACTTTTAACTGCTAATCACCACTTAGCTCTGGATATCCCTATTTATCCTTTCTTATCCCTGTATTTAACCTTGTTTGATACATTTTATGTATTAAGAGAATACTGTGTCTGCTGTATAAACCATAACCTGTGGTTATAGCCATAACTAAAAACTGTTCATGGACCATTAAAATATGTCAAACCCAGTGGCAGCTGGTGACATTTTATATTGGTGGGGCAAAGCCTTGGGCTTATAACTATAACGCTAGAACAAACAATAATGGAATAAGGATACACTATTAAATGAAATAACATGCTGCAGGATTAAATAAATATGATAAATGTGTACATAATAAGAATATCACAAGCCCTATATATTGCAATACTCTGATTATATATATAATAAAACTTGGATTATATATATTATAAAACGTATTATGTACAACTGGGGAACTGCATGGTGAGAACATGCAAAAGTCCAGTTTGTTTGATGATCACAATTAGCAATAATATTGTTGTGCCTCCTCAGTTTCAGTGTCACATTCCCTCAAATAGTATATAGTAAACAAGGGATGCCTTTTATTATGTAAATATAAAAATATTCACCCAAGGACCCATCTAGTGATTTAGGCCTTATTTATACTTCCAGAAGTACATATACTAGTACATATACTAGACAGGGGTATTTATTATTATAGAAACACATATATACTCAAGATGGTGTTCTTTTACTAATAGAAATTCATATACAAAGGCAGGGACATTTATAGTTGTAAAAAATACATAGGCAGGGGTATTTGCGATCATAGAAATGTATACAAATCGAGGATGATGAATAATTACAGAACTTTATACACAGACAGTGGCATTTATTTATGTATATGCAAAATCAGCCTGGAGGAATTTGTAATACAACCTACTGTCTCTGTTCCCTGCATAACTTGCTGCCTGATCTCGGCTCCCTCCTCAGTAAGCATTTCTTCCCCTCTCCATTGACATACAGTCAGGCACATGAAAATCGGTGGAGTTACAGAGCGATAAAATTAGCCAAGCCCGCAACAAACATGGCCGACAACCTAAATCCGTAAACCATTCTTGCGTACTTTGCATTTGTGGCCATGAACATGATCAATTAGTCAAACCCATAGTTATGGGTTTGGACTGAGCCAATGGTAAAAGAGATTGTCATCATTATGTCACTGAAAAATGGAGGTTATATTTCAATCCCTGACATGTTTGAAGTACGAGTTGTGATTGGACCTGCATCCGAGAAAAAATGCAATATTAATACATAAAAAAATATGATATTCTAGTCCATGCAAGTTCTATTACACATTGATTGCTGGGATCGATATAACAAGGAAATTAAACATAAAATAAACTATTTTATATTGCAGATTTGCAAGCTTCAGAATGTTGTGCTATTAATTTTAATACCTAAAATCACTTTCCCTTTAATTTAAAATACAGTATTTTGTTCATATTTGCATTTACAGTGCTACGGACAGGACTTTAACCCTCTTGCGGGTCCCCTCTTGTTCCCGTAGGCTTTTTGGCTCCAATTGCTGTTTACGGGTTTGAAAGCAAGTTTGTCCTTGTGGATTCGTAGCAATTTAAGAGCAATTTGCGTTCATAACATTTACGGGCTTGACAGATCAAATGCTTAGCTGAGACGAAGTTCCGATTTTAACAGCCCGTCGTTTTTTTCTGCCTGTAACCCGCAGATTGTTTGCGGGTAGCTGAAAGAAGCCAATTTAATAGCTGTGACACTTGCGGCCTCCTTCACGGGCTACAAATTTTACAGTTGGAGGAATTTAATAGGGCCCGGTGTGTGTGTTACAAGGCAGCATCTGTGAGAGCTCCCCTGTGCGCTAGGGCGTCTGTAACAAATGTCCTGCAAGTCTCATTAGAGTTGCATATGCATTAAATCAAAAATTGTCAGAGAGGGGATACCTAAGCTATTACAATTAGAAAACTTGATAATATCAGAAAACCCCTCTTATAAAGTTGCTAAATGTCAGAACATCTTGAAAATGGATTATTCTAGAGGGAAAACTGACAAAATTAGAAAATTGGAATTAGAACTGAATATGATATGGCCGGAAGATAAGTCGTGGGGAGGCTTTTTGATGGTAAAGCCTCATTATGTTTATCATATAGAGAACTCTTTTATAAATTAGTCAAGAGGTGGTACTGGGTGCCTGTAGAACTTAACAGAATAGATGGCAGCCACCCCCCTTTGTGTTGGAGAGGCTGTATTGCTCCAGGCACCCATACCCATATGCGGTGGGAATGTAAATTGGTAAGAGTATTTTTAAAACATTTTGTTATACAGTTGGCTAAAATATCAGATGTTGTTCTGATTCCCGATCCGAAACTAGTCCTGTTTCATATGTATGATTCAAGTATCTCTTTGCCAAAAAGATCAATTATTATGCATTGTTTTTTTGGTAGCAAAATGGCTACTGCTTAAAAACTGGAAGCAGGAAAAGATTCCAACATGGAGGGAAGTTAGATTATGGATAGAAATAGGGCCTTGGAAATATCTAATGTTCAAGGAAACACTATACTAAGAAATCTATCATTAAATTGGCATATTTGGGAAAAATATATGAATATAAATCGATAGTAATAGGCAACGGTGTATAGTGATAAGTTCTTATTGATTTTTTATACCTGTGTATGTATGACACGTGTAAGATTGTAATATGTACCTTTTTATGAAGTTGAATTGTATGTATTTTTTATATTTTGTAAAAATATGGATATTTGTAAAAAAATATACTTTTATTACATTTATGGGGCAGGATGGGAGAGGTCACTGTTGAAATAATTTGTCAGTCACACATAAAAGAGAATAATAATAATGATAATAATGAAAATATTGCTTCAAATTATAGATATAATAACAAGTATTGGCACAGACAGGTAATATTTTGTGAGGGTGGTTGCCCAGTTGCCCAAATACACCAGCCACCCCTGGTCAAACTGAGACTGATTAATTGCACACGACTGATACTAACAATAATGGCTACAATTATCCATCAAGAATCTACTGTGGAAATGCATATGTAATGAAGATAAAAAACTAATAAACAGAGGAAGTGTCTTTTAAATCAAACCTTGAGTTTATATCTTATTTAAATGTTACAATGACAGGTCACTGGTTTGAACAACATTTAAATAAGGTCTAAAACTAATATTTGAACGTTTTGTCTGGAAGAATGGAATCACTTTAACGAATGTGAATATGAAATATTCAGAAACAAAATTATAATGTACCAGACTTTTAAAACATCACTGACCTTTTCATCAAGTGAACTGTAAAAGCACAGAAGCAATGAAGTAAATATCTAAAATGTATGTGTGAAGATCAACTCTACAGGGAGTCCTCCAGTGCAGTGATGAGAGGATAGCAAGACAAGAAAAGCAATAACTAAGGATACTTGATTCAGAAGAAAGTAAATAGCAGAGATGTGAAGAGAAGCATTGCTACTCTTGTCAGAGATTGTGGACAAAAATTGTCATGTACTGCGGATTTTCAGAATGTCATGTCATGATACCATCTTCATAACTTCTGAAAGTTACAATATATTATTTTGTTTTCCTTGATTTTAAAACTTTTTTGAATAATATAGAAGTTCAAACATAATTATATTATTGATATATACTTCCCACTAAAGTTTTATATTGAGTGTTATACAATACTAGTTTTGGTAAATAAAATGGCCCAGACGCACTTTGACCCTAGAATAAAATCTAAAAAACATAATTTGTTGCTATATAAGCCAAGAAAAAGAAACAGATAACTCATCAAGCACTCACTATGGGTTTAAAGTGTGAAATATTATCAATAATGTATGTATGAGGATTCAAAGTATTGCTAAAACTTAACTTTTATTAATAATTACGGTAAAGTAAATTAAGAATAAAAGCAACATTCCAGTGTCAACTTCAAATAGACATCACTGCTTAGTGAAAGACTAGCTGGACACAATATGTGTAAATTACCTTCACTGTATAAACTATTGTAGAGTAACGAGTCACATAAATTACCATACACAATGTATCAAAAAGAATGAAACAACTGTTATGGATAAAAAAAATCTCAATTAATCTCACATACACAGTTATGCCCTTTAACAGAGAGCTTAAAGGGCCATTTACCTCACAATAAGTGTTCTTCATTGTGCAAAAGAGCACAAGATTCTATGTTAAAGTGATCTATTGTTTTTTTTATTAAAATAAGGACAGTTAATAATTTGCAGTCTTAGGTTTGTTTACAGACACACTGCTGACTGCTTCATGATTTACAGCATCTGCCGACAACGGCCGATACAAGCTCCGTGAACAGAAATAATAATGGTTTTACTGGAATGTAATCAGCCAGTAGTTAACCCCCAAGTAACATATTTGAGAGTTTCCTGCAGTCATTTCCCTGCACAGATAAATTTGCGATGGCTTAGCCCTCTTCCTGATCTGATCTCTGCACACAGCTCTTGCTTTCAGTCTCTCTGGAGGCATGGCTAATTCTCATTTAAACAGAACTTTATTTATGATTTTTTTCTGTGAAAAAGGCACCTATTTCAAAAATTCTAAAAGTATTTCAACATGTTTTCATGAGTACATTACAGTTTTGGGCTCCAAGATGTGCAGAATTAACTGGCCCTTTAAATTAGGACCTCAAAAAAGGGAAAACATTAATTTTTAGATTAGATTATATTAGGACCCCAAAAAGGGAAAACAATACTTTTCGAAAGTCCTACTAGGCCACAAAATTTGATCTGGAAATGCTTCTCTTGGGCATCCCTATATAATAGGTCCACATTAGCTTTCTCAATCATTATATGGAATTATTTGTTATAGGGAGAATACAACAAATGTCATTGAAAACTGAAGTACGCTAATTCATGCTTAGTGGCACAGGAACCAAGTTAGAAGAAAGTTACCTCATGACTCTTTATTGTATGGTTATTTTATCAAACATTTCAGGGAAAAATAGACTGATCCTGCAGAATTTACTTGTCATCTATACAGCGTGTACATATTTTGTCTGGTTATTTTGTGCAATTATGAGTTTACATTTTTATAATAAAGAAATACACATTTAAATTGTTAAGAAGCTTGTTGCACAATAAAGAAAGAAAACCCTTCTTTCAATAGTTGTCATTGAATTGATGTTAAACTCCCTATTGATTACTGTATCAGGGATCAACCCATGGGAACAGTCTTTGTCTTCTGCTACAGCTAATGGGTATTCTTGTGCATATAAGGAATATGCGTATTGTACGTGTTTTCTTTAGTTGTTCATTCAATAGGGACAGTGTAGTATGTATTAAGAAGAGATGACATTAAACCAGGGCTCAAAAAATGCAGAGCGCCAGGTCGCCATGGTGACCAAATGTTGTTACTGTCCCCTACCATATAGTCATTGCAAGTATCTGCTGACAAAATTTATACTGTTTGAAAGTATGTCCTGCTTGTGTTACAGAATGCATAGGAAGTATTCCCTTCCCCTCCAGGTGAGGGGGAGCTTTGCTGCCTGTCCTGAAAGCAAACAGCAAGTAATCTTCCAGGAAAGTCCTTCCTATGTGCTGCTAGTGCAGGAAGATGTTAGACTGAGGTATAAGGAGACAACATGGGTGTTTTGATGTGGTGGAGCACAGGAAGGAACTGATGAAGTGCTAGGAGGTCAGAGGTTGTAAACACTGTCAAAACAATATGTAGCTATCTTTATAGAAAACCTATTTTGTTAAAAAATTTTACTGGAGTAATGCATTTTTCAATAAGTGTTGTTTACCCTTGGGTGTGACGGGTGTGACGTCACAGCTGTGACAGCTTCGTTGAGGCCACTTCTGCCCTCATAGCTAATATCTTCATACCACGTGTGATCACGTAACGTGACATGCAGCAGGACCCAGGGAAGGCAGAGGGTAGACTCCTTTGGCCATTCTGTATATGCCACTGGTTCAGAGTATTCCTCTCCATTTACCCTGCCTGCTTTCAGAGTTCAGATTGGTTTATTAAGAATCAGGCTAGTGATTGGTGGAAGCCTGTTCTCTGAGACAAGGGCCCCCATTCAATTCCAATTACAGGGCTAGGAATAGAAACTAAAAATCGTAACCCATACAGTGGTGTGTTTATATTTACTTTTTCAGTGTTACGAACACCCACTTGCGAGTCCTATTTGGAGTCTGCAATATTTTTTGCTACATTTTCCATTTACGGGTTTGAAAGCTATTGCGGGCTTGGAGACGTGTTGCAATTGAATCTCGATTTACGATTTTAGCACTTGTAACATTTGCTGGCATGAAACATAAAAGACGGAGATGGGTCGGAGTTACAATTTTGCCAACCCGCAGTGCTTTAGAGCCTGTAACTCACAATTGGACTGCTGGTAGCTAAAAAGAGGCCAATTAAATAAAAGTATTTTTTAGGGCTCCACTAGAGGCTCCTGCAGGGTCTTTTAACTGGTTACCCCCGTGTATAAGACAACCCCCAATTTTTGGTTGAATGATTTTAGAAAAAGTATCGTCTTATACACGGAAAAATATGGTATATATATTATAGACATTTTGGATGATCCCTAAATCTGGGGCTGGAACAAATTTTTGAAGCCCCACATTTTACATATCACAGCAGGCTTGCCACTTTACAACTTTACATATATAAATAAATAATTCAACCTCATTATTTTACAGAATTTAATACGCACAATAAAATATAAAAATGCTAACCTTTGTCTGTAGCAACATAGTTGATGCAGTGGGAATGTGAAAGTTAGGGGTGATATACTGTAGTTGTCCAAATTTATAAATACCTTTTATTTACAAGAACAGTTAGATTAAATAATGGATTACATGAATGAATGTATTTCTTTCCAAATATAAAAATCTATAATTTATAAACTTCATCAATTTTAAAATTCATCAAGAAACAGTGGTTTTTTAACATATTTATGATGAAGTCCTAGAGGCCTTATTATAAATATGATCAGCATGTGCTATGGGCAGCTAAGCTAACGTCATATGTACTATATTATTAAGACTTAGTAATGTCTTATGATTTCTAAGCCTATAACTATATATTTTAATTTTTTTTCTTAATGCAATGACTGAAACGTAATCATTTGTAATGTAAGGTAATAATATATTCCTGCACTCTTTCCTGTATGTTGTAGGACACCAACAAGAGTTTCCTTATACAAAGATCAGTAAAGAAATGTAATAGTCATTTTTGGACATAGAGATCTCTAAACACCACAACAAGCTGTTTCCAAAATTATGCCAAGACATCATCTCTTGACAAGAATAGCATCTGGCCAAAAACCGTTAATCTGCAGTTAATAGTCTATAGACATAATCACTAATTTCCTGATATAAGCACAAATCAAGTGCAAGGTCAAAAACAAGATATCTATGCAAAGCTTGAAATAGACTCTTGCATCTTTAGTTGATGAATCCTTGAACACATTTTTTTATAAATTGAAACATTGCAGGCAGCAATTAACAACCTTCATCCTATAGTTTAAAGTTTTGCAGTTACAGATTTATTTTTATGAATTTACTCATAGACCTCAGGAACTCAGGAACCAGCGGCTTGTAATGTGCATTAGTAAGTTTCTACCTTACACAATTATTTCTTATTACTTCCTATATCACTCAATATATGCATAGACAATGTGTTCAATACACTAAAGACATATTATATTGTATATTGTTGTAATGTCAGGCCAAGCAAATAATTATAAATCTGAAAAGAAAGAGACACTTTTATATCTAAAGTATAAATGTGTTCTATGCAGCATCCATAATGGCTCTCCAACAATGGACTTGTAACTAGCATGTACCTTATTCAAGCTCCAGTCACTTTTCAATGACTGCTGTTGTGAGACGTCAAGGAGAGAGTAATCAGCAAGGCATATAAAAGATCACTTTCTAATAACACACAGCCATATATTAACATTTTCAGTTTTACAGGAATATAAACATGATTTTTTTCAACATTACAAATACATTGAAGCCCTCATCTAATTATGTACTGTATGTAGTATCACATATATAGTTGTGAGCATGCAGGCCGTTGCTCGCGCCTTTGGCACTCGCGTAGCGAGCCGCGGCCCTCGCTTGGCGAGGGCAGCGGGCGATGGCCTCAGTTGCTGGCATGAAGCGCCGAAGGCGCTCCATGCCAGCAACTGCAACCCTCGCAAACTTTACGTCACAACGCAAACAACACGACACACGTTAACACACATTACGACCTCGCAACACTCGGACGCAACTCGCGAACATTACAAAATTCAAAACACAATACATACATACAGCACATACATAAAAAACTTACTTACAGCAACAGGGAGCATCCAGGATCTCAAAAAAACAACTTACACCTTGATTTCACTCAAAATAAAAGAGTTTACACACTAAAAAATGTGATAAGCGACAGAAAAAATGTCCGCCGAACAAAAACGAAAACGAGGCTACACACGCAAACACCATACGAGACACGTCAGCACACATTACGACCTCGCAAAAATCAGACGCAACATGCGAACATAAAAACATTTAAAACACAATAAATACACACAACACACACATTAAAAGCTTACCTACAGCAAGAGGAACCATCCAAGACCTTTAAAAAAGAAACTTACACCTTCATTTAAATCAAAATAAAAGAGTTTAGACACTAATAAAAATCGCTAAGCGAGAGAAAAAATGGCCAACGAACAAAACGAAAACGAGGCTACAGCACTCTAAACATGGAAAAAACCACAACACACTCGCAAAACACCACAAAACACCTACGGATAATCCGCGAAGACGCATACCACAGATTACCCGCCATTTTACGCCAAGGCGGAAGTACACCACTACGCTAACGGTTTCGTCTCGCGCACGCACAGTATTACACTGCACACATTCACCACGCTTACACAGCAGCTCCACACCACTAATGCTGCAGCAACATCAGAACACATTGACTGCTCTTCAACTCAATGCTTCAAAATAGGTAAAGTATATTAATTTATTAATGTATTATATATTTCATTATTACACACCAAACAGCATTAGCTCACTTACAATTTCATTGCCGTCATTTTTTGACGGGCAATTCGCTAGTCACATATATAGTTGTCAGTGTGGGGAATGCTTATGATGTTGATCACACTTTACGAACCTCACAAAGCGAGGGGAGCAGTCGACCGCACACACAGGACTTAGGCCTCAATGAGCAAACCGAAGCGAGGAACAAAAAATGCGTAAAAAATCTGAAACAGGATGAAAACGAGGCTCACCAAAGCCAGGCACGCAGGACTTAGAAAATACACGAAGGCAAAGACAGTACCTTACACGAACAGGGCCAGGCACGCAGGACTTTGAAAATAAAATGAACGGCATTCAGGGCGTAACACGCAAACATTCAGCAAACACACAGAGGAGAAAGAAACAGGGAAGGGACAGAGGGGAGATGGTGTAAAGAGACACATGCAATTCTCAAGCACAAAACTTGCAGATTAACGAAGCCTGCAATGAGCGGCCCGTACAGTAGGCGGGAGGAAAGGCTTGCAATGAGCGCCGAAGGCGTTCATTGCGAGCCATGCAATGAGTGCCAAAGGCACTCATTGTGGGGCTTGCGATGAGCACTGCGAGTGGGAAAGGCTTGCAATGAGCACCGAAGGTGTACATTGTTGGGCTTGCGATGAGCACCTAAGGTGATCATTGCAAAGCAGGAAAGTTGAAGTGTGCAGGCAGAGAGTCGCAATGAGTGCCAAAGGTGCTCATTGCGAGCCATGTGATGAGCGCCAAAGGTGTTCAGAGCAGCAAAAGCCTTGCATTGTGTGGCAAACAATATTTCTAGCCTTTCATTTTTGACGGGCAATTTTCTAGTAGAATATAAACATTTGTTGTTTGCAGTTTTTGAATTCTAGAAGTAAGCATAGTTCTGAAACATAATAATCATGACTCAAGGCTCTGTTGTCATGTGGGAAAGTATTATTATTTTTATTTACTATACGGGTCAAGAAGGAAGTTGAAGGAAATAAATTGTTTAAGGCAACTGTAGATGAGCCGCTCAAGCAATTTTGAAGCCAGGGAAATAGAGATATGGGGCAGTAGTTAGATGGAGAATCTGCATCAGATGAGGGTTTCATAAGAATGGGTGTAATCATGGCATGTTTTAAAGATGATGGAATATTGATGATGGAAAATATAAGCATGCTTAGATTTGTGAGAGCAGGGATTCGTGTGGTATGGAGGGGTGATGGATTAGCTGTGATTGAATAGGATCATGTCAAGAGGTTGATCGTAGAGTAGAGACTTAATCCGCAGTTACTGGGTGAAAGGAGTCTATAGTGGTTGTGGGGTTAGGGAAGAGTAAAGGCTGGGTGTTGTCAGTTTGTTGAGAGGAGTGTGTGTTTGAGCCAAGTTGAGAAGAGAGTTTCAGATGTTTTCAATTATATTTAATTAATTATTTAATTATTAAATTACACCAGGATAATTGGTGTAAAGTAGCAAAACCCTAGATACAGTATGTTGTGGTTTCTACCAGAGTTAGGTTTCTTTCAGTAATCTCATAGATATCCACTATAGTATCTAAAGCATAGAATTAGCTGAATTTAGCTGAATTTGGTATATAGATCTGTCATTCTTGGGTTTATAGACTTGACATATGGCTTATTTCTCTTTCTCCAACCAGTGTCCAAATTCCATTGACTTAATATATTCTATGGTAGGAAGTAAAGATTTATGTTGGAGCAAGTAACACATGATTGTTGTGACAGGGATTATATAGTACAGTATAAAATATCAACCATAAGTAGGTAATCAATTATTTGCATTCAATAAAAATGTCAGTTCTAAAAGCATATATTGTTAATGTATAATTTGATATACATTATTTTTGATAATTATCTTATATACAGATAAACACTATGATGATATTATTATTAGACTAAAAAATGTGGTTCCATACCTCACCATGTAAATTGGACCCTCTATTAAAGGACCATTGCGATCATAAATATCAAATATCTTATTTTGAAGAACTATACTTGAAAATAATCCAAATTTTTTACAATAAAAAATAATATGCCTCTTTTTTTACTTTGATGTTATGAAATTATACTGTGGTGGAGTTTGCAATTTTAATTTCTAGTGATCTACTTCCTGGGGTTTGAGGAGACTTTGCAAAAGTAGAATGTGACAGCTTTAATTGATAGTACAAAATTTATTAGTTTACACTGAGTCTCCCTGTTGAGACAAAGCTAAAAGAAGCTGTCTAAAAAATGATAGCCTGAAGTAAAGAACAATTGCGTAAAAAAAGAGATCTATTTAAATTCTGTCTTTATTTTTTTCTACTTTCTAAAAATGTTTTGCCTACTATAAAATATTGAAACTTTGACCACAGTGGTTCTTTAAACTTAAAGGGAGAAATGTCTGATTAGACATAGATTAAGAGATGGAGTGCTCACACATATTTTGAAGAGGAGAATGGAATTAACTTTTTATAGCAGGCTGCATGGAATTATTTTATTAGATGAAGATCCAACAACAAATGATAAATTAAAAATAAAAATTGTAATATGAACCATTTAGTATTTTGTGTAATATAAATCTGCAGAACAATTACAATAAATATTAGTAGAGAAATGAGTTACAATGTCTAGGCTTAACACTTTTTCATTAAAAATAATAATTTGATGTACTATCCTGACCTATTCCAGAGCCAGATTACTTATTCTTTTTCCTTAGAGCAGTAAATTCTTCCACCGTGCAGAAATTAAACCAACCAATCAAATGAGACCATGCTAAAAAGGTCAGATATGCAGAACTGCCTGGTGTGACTCAAAGAAAAGAAAATACATTAATATTCTTCTATTGAATTCTTACTAGCAAAAATTGTAATGAACTCTGAAAATGGGACGACCTACATATAAGCTTGTAATGACGACTGTAAAAGAAATTTGAAGATTTAATACAACTCATCCATTATGGTTACATTGCAATGATTCTTGCTTCTTATTCTGCTTCAAATGAAAAAATAAATGCTCAAGGCCATGTGCAAATGGGGGAAAAAGCTTAAGTCCCTTTCTCAGGATTTTTTAGCATTTAATTTCAGCAATTTTGCAATTGATATTCAAAATATATTTCTTTCCTTCAGAGATTACACTTTTTATTTTCCCAAATAACCACATTTGTATATAAAGATATTTAATTGCACTTTATCAATTGAACATTATTTAAAAAAAGAATTTCTTGCAGTAAACTTGCACTGCATTAAGGAGCATTTCTGATTCTCTCATCAAGATTGATGTCTGTTAGCATCTAATCATTGTTATTAGTGCTAATAACTTCTTTGGGGTTTGCACACAAGCATACTGATTCTTACTGAGATCATAGACCAGTTTTTTAGTTGCAATTTATTAACCATGTGCAAACTCCCAGCGAGGAATTAGCAAACAGTAGATTAGTTTGTAGCAGCAAAGCTTGGTGACGGTGGGGGGTGGGGGGTGGGGGGGGCAAAAAGGATGATTGACCACCAAAAACGACAATCATGGAGTGTGTGAAATCTGATACTCAGCATTCATCTCGTGAGCTCAAATTTTCATCTGTTCTCCCGAGTCGTAAAGGCAGGAGGTTCATCATCAGGGAGATCAGTTGGAAAGGTTGAGGAGAGGTTCTCAACAACTCTGGCTCATCAATGGAATATAGCAAATCAGTCAATGGCAGATGATATAGAGGCTCTGGTATAAGGTTCTAGATAACTCTGGCCTTCGCAGGTGGTACAGGTGTTATGAGGTATGCTGTAATTCATGTACTGGTGGATGGTATAGTGGGACTGTTTTGAGACACTTGGTAATGCAGGTACTCATGGATGGTAAAACAGTCTCACAGCATGTCAAACAAGGAACATTGGTATAAGGAAACCTGGAGGACATGAACCCTGGATATAAACACTAGAACAGGCAAGGGTAGAGTGGACAGGGGATTTATAAAAAGACTCAAGGAATTGGAACATGCCTGGTAAATACTGTTTAAAAATGGGATGTGACCGTTTTATAGAGCTTGTTGGAGGCAGTATATCAGTGCAGTATATGTAAATTGTCTGAAGGGGCCTCTGACACTGAGTTGGGATAAAATGAAGGGACACAATGTGTAAATTCTTGGTTGTTTTGGTGTAAATCAGTTTGTAAACCTGTCCACAAGCACAATAAAATGGTCTTTATAAGCAATTTTGTAGGATGTGCCTTCGAGTTTGTCCCTCAAAGTTTGGCTACCATTGATTTGGACACATCTGCAATGTTGTGACACTTAAAAGGGCTAGTGACATAAAGTTTTGCCATTTTCATGTGTCATTGGCATATATTAGAAAACACAACTTATAAATTAGCAGCCTTATTAAATTGCGATTCGGCCAATTGAATAGGGCTGTATATAAGCACAGAGCATATTTTTTACATAAGCTTTTAGTTAGTGAACAACTATCCAACAGCAAGGTCTTCACTAACTAAAAACTTCTATGCTATGTGCTTAAATAGAGCCCTTTTCAATTTGCCGAATCACAATTTAATAAGGGTGTAGCTGGCTACATAAATGTACATATATATAAAAATGAAACTAATGAACATTTAATATTTAATTTTGCCATTAAACCATTTTATAGATGACTTTTGTATCAATCATTAACAAAATAATATTAAGAATATATCATTTTTGTAACTTTAGTTATTTTTTACCTGTATAAAAATATTTACCAGTAATTCAAATTATATTAACATCTGGAAAATACAAATACCCATTATTTGATTGCTACAGCAATGTTACTGCAGTTATTAAGTAGTAATAAGTAAAATGTTGAAAACAAGAGGATGTAATCGAAGTCATACTAGAAAGTGCCTCTTTTAATCAGATATTGAGTTCTTCAGAACTGAGACATGTTATCCAGAACAATATGAAGGCAATTTCAGAAGTAACAGATGTATCAGTCAGAGAGCATGTCACAATTATAGGTAAAAAATGAAGGTGCATCACATAGAAAACATTATGAAACAATCTATCTCTCGTGATCTGATGCAGTATGAAAACAGAGAGCTCACGCGCCATAATTTAAAGGTCAAAGTCGTAACAGATTTTGGAATTTATTTGACCTTATTTCTGTAGAATAAGACTACTAAGTATGAAATTGTAGCATTAGTTAGGAGAAATATCTGTATTTATCTTTCTTATATTGTGGCAATATAGTCCAGTGCCATAGGTAAAGATACATAAGACATATTAGAAAACATGGTTTATCATGCAATGATTCACAAGAAGACAAGAATCATAAATCTGAGATCCACAATTTTAAACATAGTATAAATACACCATATGAAGACATGAATGGAAATATGTGTATAGGCAGTATACAGCTAAGAATAACCCTAAAATCCACAGTCCTAATTACATGAGATATATGCAGGTTTGCATCTTTATTTATAATATAGTGAGCCTAACAATTATATTCAATAATACATGTATATGTTCCATCTTGGTTGAGGTTAATACTTATTCAAACAATATAATTAATAATACAAAGTAACAAAACATATGAGGGCAGATAAGAATCAAAAAGTCCCTCGTGTGCGCCCTCTGTGACCCTTTCTTGTGTCCCCCCTCTCTGCCCTGTGTCTCTTCCCCCCTCTTCCTCCCCTGTGTCTCTTCCCCTCCTCTCCCCTGTGTCTCTTCCCCTCTTCCTCCTCTGTGTCTCTTCCCCTCTCCCTCCCCTGTGTCTCTTCCCCCCTCTCCCTCCCCTGTGTCTCTTCCCACTCTCCTTCCCCTGTGTCTCTTCCCCTCCGCTCCCTCCTTTGTGCTACTCCCTCCTCATCACTTTACCCCTCTCTAATTACCTCCCCCTCTCCCTTTCCCCTCTCTTACCTTCCATCAGCTGCTCCTCCACTCCTCCGTGCATCTTTTGGCTATGTCGGGACCCGGCATATGCTAATGAGGTGACGCGCCTGTGACGTCACGTTATTGGCATATGCCGAGTCCTGACATAGCCGGAAGACGTGCAGAGGAGCGGAGGAGCAGCTGATGGAAGGTAAGAGAGGTGAAAGGAGAGTGGAGGTAATTAGAGAGGGGTAAGGTGATGAGGAGGGGTGATGAGGAGGGTGGATGAGGAGGAGGGTTGAGGAGGAGGGTTGAGGAGGGGGTTGAGGATGAGGATGGGGGTTGAGGAGGGGGTTTGCTAATGAGGAGTGGGGTTGAGGAGGAGGAGGGGTGTTGAGACGGGGGGTTGAGGAGGGAGGATGAGGAGGATGATAAAGGAGGGGGAGGGAAAGAGACATGAGGGAGAGGGGGAAAGAGACACAGGGGAAGGAGAGGGGGGGAAGAGACACAGGGGGGGGCTGAAAAACTTGGCTTATATTCGAGTATATACGCACAGTACTTTAAATGCAATGAATCAGAGGTGCCAATAATGACAAGGATGGGTGGGCTGACACTTAAAGTCAAAATGAACCTGATAGTAAGTTATAGTGCGAGGTTTCTGTGTCCCATTTCAGACCTCCTATGTAAGGGACCAAAGTCTGTCCATCAAAATGACAAATGGCCCTGCAGTAGCACAGAAGTCCTAAGAATCAATGTGCAACTATAAATATTACACAAATTGCAATGCCATTTATATAGAAGGTAAGTCAATAAATAGGGACTTCCCTGTGTCTCATGCAGAGACCTCCTATCTAGGTGCTACTTTATGCCCCATAAGCTGGCTGATAGACCTATAGATAATACAGGACAATAGATCTGAAAAGTATCAAACCCAACAAAGAAAAAAAAAATGCTAAAAATAACTCAAACACTCAGCTAAAAACAAACAAGAACTTTTTAGCCTATTTAATTCCACATTGGGGATAATATATTAGTATTACTAGTGCAACTGAAGTGCTGTGAATAAAACAACAACCACTTCTAATACTACCCTATTGGGAATATCATGTACTGAATCACCAAACACTAGTAATAAAAGAAAGCTGCCTTTTGTAGTGTTATAACCAGGTGTTTAACCCCCTTGCGTGTCCTCTCTAGTACTCTAGAATTTTTTGCTACATTTGACATTTATGAGTTTGAAGGCAATTACGGACTTTTGGAGTTGTTGCAAAAAAATCTCAATTTGCGATTATAATGATTATAACATTTGCGGGCTTGAAAGAGCAAAGGCTTAGATGGGTTGGAGTGCTGGTTTTTAGAGCCCATATGAATTTTCAGCCTGTAGCTCACAAATAGATTGCGAGTAGATAGAGGAGGCCAATTAAATATAAGTAAATTTTGTTGGCTACATTACGGGCTTCGGTAATTGTGATTTTGACAATTTAATAGGGCCCCTAGTCTGCTTTCTTTATCAACATTATAAACCCTTGACTTTATGTTTACCTTAGGCATGCTTAAATTCTTAACTGTGTTTGACCCTACCTGTTCCACTGGAAGGCTGTCCCACTTAATAGAAACATGAATTATGATTAAAAGGCTCAGTAGGTCAAAATCATATTCAGAAAATGTTTGCAAATATAATATGTCACCAAATGTGATTCATGGACTAAAACTGCCATTCTCTTACCAATTCTCTGACCTTATCAAAACATTAAAATACCACTGTATTTTTTTTTTATTTGTAGCATACTCTTATAAAGAATGTGAATACATAGTAAATTATTTTAGAAATTTAAAAATAAAATACAGCAAACATTAAAGTCAGGTAATTTAGTACAATTTGGAGCACACCACTGTAAAGTCCTGCCAAAAACATGTTGAAAAACTTTTAGAATTTTTGAAATAGGAGCCTTTTTCAAGAGACTCACAGCAATAGCTGCATGCAGAGAGCAGAAGCATAAATAAATGTCACCCTTCACAAATTCATCTGTGCAGATAAATTACTGCTGGGATCAGCTAAAGAGTACAATTGGGGTTTAACGTCTCCTCCTGCATTCCTGAAGTTCAGGGGAAAACTATAAATCTTTTCTTTACAGAGTCTACACCGGCCGGTGTCTGCACGTATTTTTAATCATGGAACAGTTAGAAGTGTGTTTGTAAAAATACCTTAGATTTTTAACTGTTATTAGTGTAACTTAAAAAAAGCAATAGATCATTTTAATATAGAATTTTGTGCTCTTTCACATAATGAAGAGCACTTATGGCGATTTAAATGACCCTTTAACTTCTTTTCCTAATAGGATTAGACACATGGGAGCAATTGGAAAAACCTTAATTTCAAATAAATTCTTTATTCAGTTCTGTTTAACTAAATACACTGTCAGCAGAATAGAAACTTGACAAATGCTCCTAATAGATAAACAAGTCCCAGTAAGCTAACCCATAACTCATTCTGCAAGCAAACTACCTATCCAATATGGACACTCCCATTACATGATTTTTACTAAAATCTGTTGTTACATGCTTTACAAACATATGAAGTTTATCCCACGCTTCAGTTGTCCTTTAACTTTATTGCTATGCATCCTTAACATGATATTAATACTCTGCCCCTACCATTGCCTTTCCCTCATATTTTATCCTTTATTCCTTTACAAATCTATACCTATCCTTATGCTTCCCCTAGAAAAATACAACCCCAACATAAGTGTACCTTAACCCTTGTTCTGGTTCTTAACCTTATCCAACGACCAGGGATATGCTACATTATAACATGTTGCCATTTCAGTTCTATAGAAAGTAAATAAAATATTCATGCAATGAATAATGTAAACGATTTATGTATAGCAGTAGATTACTATATTTTATACTATGAAATTTTTTTGCTGAACATGGCATTACAAATTGAAGCAATGTGCAGCTTTAAAAATGACACACTTTTAGCCTTTCATACTTTTAGCTATACAATTTGATGTCTTAGTTTTGTGACTGCACAATGAATTTAGATTATTGTTTTAGTATGTTTTATGACTGCTGACAAAGTAACTTTTGAATAAGTATCAATTGCAAACAAGATACAAAGGCCCCCATTCATTTGCAAGCCCGAAACTCGATTGAAGACGGACGAATGTCTGCGGGTGTGTTGCGGACTCCCGTTCGTCTCTGATTGCGATGCTTTTAAATTGAACAAGGGCGTGAGTTACGGGCCGAAACCTCAAGCCCTTAAATCTCTCCCGTGGCCGCAAACTGTTAAGGGGCTGGGCGAGATGCGATCAGCTGTTACGATCCAATTTTGGTATAATGTAGTGAGACACAGCCTCTCAGCCAATAGAAAGGTTTTTCTTTCTTTTCTTGAGGCAGGTCAAATTTACACTTATGGGTTTTTTCTTACTGTGAACCCTTGCTGAGAATTACAAGGACATGTAGGTTGTTCAGTAACTCTTAATGGTGCCATGAAATAGCACTTTAGGTAAGACTTTAGGGAACAGTTCATATATAGCAACTAGTGATGTCCCGAAAAGTTCGCCGGCAAACTATTCGCGGCGATTTTTGCATGTTCACGTTCGCAGCGAACGGCGAACACATGCACTTTTGGGTTCGACCCCTATTCTTTATCATTGAGGAAACTTTGACCCTTCTCCTCACAGTCAGCAGACACATTCCAGCCAATCAGCAGCATACACTCCCTTCCAGAGCCTTCCATCTGAGGGACAGCAACCCAAAAAGCCCCCTTTAGGGCTAGAACATCATTTATTTTATTTTATAATTTTTTTCTGTGTAATCTAATTGCAAATGCCTGCCTGCCAGCGTGTGTGTGTGTGTGACAGGCTAACACCTAACAGCTTATATTGTGCTCAGTAAAATAAAACAACACTTTTTTGACTGTAACAGATTGAATATCAGTTGCCTGACTACAGGCATGTGTGTGAAGCCTATTGCATCTACTCTGCCAACTTTTGCCAGTGCACAGTGATACCTCATATCTGGTGCAACCGTAGTGTACAGTGACATAAAACAACACTTTTTTGACTGTAATCGATTGAATATCATTTGCCTGCCTACAGGCGTGTGTGTGAGGCCTACAGCGCCTACTCTGCCAACTTTTGCCAGTGCACAGTGACACTCATATCTGGTGGCACCTTAGATTGCACGTGCAGTGCCCCAAATTTGAAGTGGGAGGACCGACCAAGCATCTTTTTCCATCTCCCGCTTCCAAAAAATTCATGCCATATACACGTCCCCTGATAGTGGACGTAACAGAGATTAAACCGATAGGAATAGTACTACTTAACAGTACACACCTTTTAATAACGCAGACAGAGGCAACGCGTATAATCTTCCATGCTGTGCAGTGGAAGCCCCCAGACTCTGACCTGTGTATAATATTCCATGCTGGGCAGTGGAAGCCCCCAGTCTCTGACCTGTGTATAATTTCCCATGCTGGGCAGTGGAAGCCCCCAGACTCTGACCTGTGTATAATATTCCATGCTGGGCAGTGGAAGCCCCCAGACTCTGACTTGTGTATAATATTCCATGCTGTGCAGTGGAAGCCCCCAGACTCTGGGAGTCTGAAGAAGAGGAGTCAGAGGAGGAAGGTGGCTTTGAGGAGGTGGAAGACCAAACACAGCAGGCGTCCCAGGGAGCTTGTTGTCACCTTTCGGGGACCCTTGGTGGCTGGGTGGAGGATGAGACCTTCAATGACATCAGTGAGGACAAGGAACATGGCTAGCTTGGTATCCAACCTTGTGCAAATGGGGAGTTTGCGTTGTGCAAAGGGACTGTTTGCGGTTGTTTGCGGTGCATTAAACGGGCAGATTGGTCTGTTACTGTGAAGCGGGTGTAACCCTTACACTACCTGATCGATACAACATCATACCTGTTGTTTTAAAGCATGTTATTCCAATCAATTTAGGAATGTTAGGTGATTTATGCCCTTCATGGCTTAAAACCAGACTCTGCATCAACTATGTCATTTTCCCTGGGAATTTTGCCATGGATCCCCCTCCGGCATGCCACAGTCCAGGTGTTAGTCCCCTTGAAACAACTTTCCCATCACTATTGTGGCCAGAAAGAGTCCCTGTGGGTTTTGAAATTCGCCTGCCCATTGAAGTCTATGGCTGTCCGCCGATGTTCGCCCGTTCGCGAACATGTGATGAAGTTCGCGTTCGCTGTTCGCGAACCCAAAATTTTATGTTAGCGACATCACTAATAGCAACCACTTGTAAGGGTTTACTTGGAAGGGTTTGCTGTTAGAGGAAAGCAGTAACTATGTTAGGGCTTACATGAACTTTTCCCAAGCAATATTTCTTTGCGCCATGTAATCAAGTTTTGGTTAGAAGATATATGGTTGATGTTTTCCCTGAAGATTAAGAATAGTATGAGACTTGTACAATGTTTGCAAATGTTTTGTTTTTGGTAAATCAGCAGGACATGGAGAAAATCAGCTGGTGACCCAATAGGATAGATGTCACGTGAAGGATCTGATTTTCTGATCCACTTGGTTTTCATGGCAGAGATACTAGAGTCGGTTGCCAGTTCCTTCTCCAGTGGGCCACAGCATACAGGTCCTGGTGTTCCTAGATGGTCTCCCATCCATCCTAACCCTCATGCTGTAGTACTGTAACAATAAATAAACACCTAAATGCTTGTTTGTGTAGTAGAGGGCAGTCTAGATCCGTGACTCGCATCATAAAAGCGCCACTTAATGTTGCACATTTTATAAAAATGGTACATCGCCGTGGGAAAGTGATGAAGATGGATTAATTGGTTTTTGAAGAATAGATAATGAGGACAAGTGTTTTACGTGCAAGAGAGACACTGTCTGTGGAGAAGTAAAATAGACGTTATAGTCTTTAAAGGATCATTGTATTTTGGTAAAACCGTCACATGCTTGTGAAAAATATTACAAACTAACAACATTAGCAGATATGCAAGACAACAACATAAAAGCATTTCCAAGAAAATCTTATATTTAGATGACTCTGATTGTGTCCTGGGGGATCCATCTTAGACCGCTAGACTTTCTGTGACACGAAGAGTGTGTTATCCTATGGAGCTTTATTCTGCCATTGACTAATATTATTAACTGGCTATTTGAAGAAGACCTTTTATAACAGAATTTCCTACAGAATTGTATGTTTTTTCATTGTTCCTTCCACTCCTCCCAGGTTTCTAACACTTTTATCAACAAAGACAAAATATCCATCATCCTTAAAGCAAAATATAATAAAATAGTTAAAAATGAAAAACTGTCATGATTCATTTTAAACAGTGTAAACACATTTTGTACATTATTAAGTTACGTTTTTCAAAAGTGCCAACTATAAATATTACACTGCAATGGCTGCATGGGAGTGCCACATGGGAAGTTTCTGAGGGCCGTAAACTCCACCCACCTGCTGCCCAGATGCCTTTTAACGAACACTGGTCTAGACCGATTAAGAAATCAAAATCTGCACTATGAGCCTCATTCAATTCATGGCTCGCAACTCGATCGCAGACAGCCGAATGTCTGCGATTGAGTTGCGTGTTCCCGTTCGTCTCTGATTGGGATGCTATTCAATTGGCCGGGACCGCAAATTAGGGGCCTATCCCGAAAATCGGAAACCATTGCTGTTGGACGTAGCATTTCCAGGCTTGAACAAGCCTGTAACTCCCGATGCAGAAACAGCCAATGGAAACAGAGATTGTCATCATGACCAACCTCCAATCCCATATCTCGTAAGTGAAGGCCATAGGACTTTGAAATCCAACCTCCATTCTTCGAAGTTCTACAGGCTTCAACCTCCAAGCCCCTAGGATTTTGAAAAATGGAGGTTGGATTTCAAAGTCTTACAGGCTTGGAGGTTGAAGCCCATAGGACTTCGCATTGATTGCCGTGATCGATATAATACGAAAATGGAAAATTAAATAAAGTATTGGCGATTGATGTGCTATTTATTCTAAGACCTAACATCAATTTTACTCTTAATAAAAGTATGGTATTGCTTTTTTATTTGCTTTTAAAGTGCTCTGATTTGTCATCAAGCCCTTTTTTCTAGACCTCCTTGGTACCATTAACTTGGGGTTAGTAATTTGAAATTTCCGGGCTTGACGCAGTGGTTAGTGAGGGGCAATTGGAGCAATTTGAATAGCGATTTGCGATTTTAGCCTAGCGACAGTTAAAGATCAAAGGCTTGGAGGGCATTTACTTGTTTTTTTTAAAATTGCTATAAATCACAGCTGGTTGACCGTAACTTGATCGAAGACTTCAAAATGACGCCAATTGAATAGGAAAATAACTTGCTGGCTCCATTTCTGAGCACGGATCTGCCTAAAGCTCAATATTGCCAAAGCACACACTAGTAAATGTTCCAGCTTAATTAAACTATAATCTAGATTTTATTTACAGACCTTTGTGTTTTTATCAGTAAACAGGTAGGGAAAAAAAACTACTTACAATAAAAAAATATTTTAAAGGCAGCAGAAAAGGTTTATGGTGAGAGAGATATTTATGGCGCATATCTGAATTATATCAATATAAAATATATTTTTCTAATTAAAGAATCTGTTTCTCAAGCTGGATACATTGCAGGACAGCATAATAAATATACAGTAATTACTACTTGAGCTATTCTGATGCGTATACAGCTGAAGCTATGCTGATTAAAAGTATTATATGGATTAATTACTGTCAAACTGTCAGCTAACTCTAGACCAATTATATGATAATTCCCTTGGCCATTACAGTGTTATATGTTCAAGGAACCTGCAGTAACTCACATAAACATTAAATTCATTGTTGACCGACCTGAAGTTGTTTTGAAGATATATTGATTGCATTATATTTTGCCATATGACTAGCATTATATTTTTCTTCACACTCAAGATGTTTTAAGGTAGCATATGTAATATGTTAATACAGTGGCTGAGCTAGGTAATGGAGGGCCCTGGTGCAGAAAACAATGTTTTTTTTTCACTGCTCCCCCTGCTACCATCTCACGCAATGCCCCTCCCTAAGACCCTTTCACATAACAGTACCCTTCCCCAAAACCCAGGGGGCCTACCCTACAGAAAAATAAATAAATGCAAAACAATTTTAGACAGCACTGTCCCCCTCCCCGCAGAAGGAGGGCCCTTGTGCATTGCACCCCTTGCACCTCTGGTAGCCCCATCCCTGTGTTAACCTACTGAGTTGATTTAATTAAAATAACAATGTAGGACTTTGCTTACATTGCTATCTTCTTTGGCATATATTTTGAATATTTCACTTTTGGAGGGTCTTTTGAAATGTAGCAACAGTACCATATTTAATGAAAAAAACATTCTATGTTAATCCAATCATGTTCCTCTATCTTTACATAAATACTCTCTTGTTTTCTCCAAGGTCTCAGGAGAAAGAGAGAACATAGAAGTTTATCTGTTCGGCAGCATAAATATATTTATAGATCACAATGCTCAAGCTGCTACCATTTTTAATATATTGTTGAAACACTTTCAAATTTTAAGTACCGTATGTATTCAAGAACTTGTGTTCCTCTTTGACCACCAGAAATAATGGCAGTTATGGTGTTGCACAACTGAGCTTCTTTTGCAAATTCATTGTAGTGATGTAATCGATCATAAGAGAGATATTGCAGAAGTAATATTTGTCAATAGCGAGATGACAATAAAGTAACTAATTTTAGATCTTCACACAAAAAAAAGGTTAAGAGATTGACTTTTTACATAATAGACACTTGACCTTGAATACTTCATTTTGAATGACCTTCTTATATCAGATTCAAGAAAAATCTTCCATTTATAAGCCACTTTAGGTACAACAAAATAATCTCAGACATCTATATGAACAAAAAACTGGTAGATGATTTATAACACATATTACTACCCTTATATGAAGTATTTTTATGGCAGTTATTTTAAGGTTTTGTTGTTTATTGGTTGAGGTATTACTGACATATGATTGTGAATATAAATATACATATAATATAGCTGATTTATTGGCATCCAAGAAAAATACTTTTTCTTGTTTGTTATTCATAAATGAAAATATAGAGCTAGGATGTATTTATCATTTTATTTAGATATTAATTTTCTAATGTGCCTTATTGTTGAATAATTGTTTTCAATAAACCAAATATTCCATTATAATGTTTATATATGATCCAGTCTTAATACATCTATAAAAACTGGATAAAAGTTGCTATTGTTCATATTAACATACCGTGTATAGCATTAATGGTACATACTTTCGAAATAACTGGAACAAATGGATATGCGATATGTATTAAACATTAATGCACATTTGTATTTGATAAAGAATACTTGAGATTGGGAAGTTTGTAATTTCCAGTTATGAGTAATGTGTTGCATATAAAACAGGAAGAGATATAGCTTACACCAGTTGTGACAACCTTACCTGACTAATCTTTTTCCATGTTTTTTTTATTTTTATTTTCATACAGGAATACCTTGTTGTAGGTAGGTTCAATGCAATAGGAGTGTTAAGTGAAACAGCTCTAAATGGGGCAGTTTATCATGGGGAAGACAGGGATAGGGAAACACACAATTGCAATTTAAATTTAATTTTTGGGGGTTTTATATGAACTTCAAAGAAAAAGCAAACATAACACTAGCACAAACTGAACATTAGCATTAATATAAACTATTGTTTAATATAAATTATTGATGTTGAAGCATCTGGGTCATCCAGGATACTGTTTTCTTTAGAGAAAAATCGATATATGTTAGTTAAATATGAATTTATTAACTGCTCTGTTTCTATGCCCTCACCATCAATCCATAACACCATTCACATTATGTTTATCCATGTTTTGGATATTTTTGCGAAATCATTGCTTTAAATTATTTTCTTTTCTTATTTTTCAGATGTATATCCAGACGACTACTCTGACAATCTCACTGAGTTTAAGTGCTTCTGTATCTTTGGGTATGCTCTACATGCCCAAAGTTTATATAATTATTTTTCATCCAGAGCAAAACGTTCAAAAACGAAAGAGGAGCTTCAAGGCTGTTGTAACAGCGGCCACCATGCAAAGCAAGCTGATCCAAAAAGGAAATGATAGACCCAACGGCGAAGTGAAGACAGAAATATGTGACAGTCTTGAAACAAACAGTAAGTACAAAATGATCTTATAAACCATTAAGATCTTGTTAATAAAAATAGTCTGTTTTAAGATATAAATGTATTTGTAGAGTCTGGAAACAAAAACTAAAAATACTACAAAGAAATATTGCCCGCTGAAGAGTATTCTTGAGAGTTAACACTATTCATAGAATCCCATAAAGAATGAAAATAAAATGTAACCTTTTTTGCTTATATATAAAAAATTGTTGCACACTAAAAAGACCTAAAAAATAATAATAACATAACAATCCCATATAGCACACAGTTTAGATAGGTCCAACTATTAAATCCCCTATATCTTACCATTCTTCTTCCATGTTTTTGTATATGTCATTTTTAATAGTATAATGTATATGAAAGGGCTAATGATAGGGTTACCAAGATGTGTGTGTGGGAAGCATCAGGATCGAGTTAAATAGAATTAAGAAAATATATATCTTGTGCAAACTGTTAGGCTTTGTCTTACATGCTGTGTCGGCTCCAAAATGTCCTCAGTACTTATGGAATTATTAACAAGATGAGATACTTATGAGTAAGATCTTATGAGGCAACTGAGAACACAGGTTTCTAAGGAAACTTTTCATAGCTACCTGCTCAATAATTGTGAATAGTATACTATGTACTTTAATTTAATTTTCTTTATTCTGCTCAGTTAAAAAGAAAAAAGTATATATATTTGATTTAATTTTCAAATGACTTTAAGGGGAAATGTACGCATTTTCTATTATATGTTTAAAAGATCACATTTTAAACCTGGCAAGAGTTATTTTACTCTTGAAAAATAAATGCTTTCAAGTTTATAACATTAAAGTAACATAAATATAGATGTTAAATTATACAAAATTGAAGCCTGGTTAAATGGTAGTTAAGTAACTTATGAGAGTTTGTTCACCCACTTAGCATCCCAAAAAAAATGGTAATAAATGAGGATACAATGAATTTCCCAATATTACCTTCCATTGTATTAGTTAAAGGACCACTATGGTATCATATTTATAGTATGTTCTTATGAAGAACTTGATTTGATAATGGGCAAAATGTTTTTTATTAAGTTAAAATAAATAAATACAGACATTTTTAAATATTTTATTCGATTTTGTTTTAATAGCGGCTTTTTTTATGTAAAATGATTAGACACTGGGAAAAATTTAAGGAACCTTGGATTCAGAAGCATTTCTGTTCAGTTCTATTCAAAGACTGCCATTGTGAATTATCATTGTTAGCACAACAGAATAGAGAAGCAAGTTCCAGCAGGTTAACACTTCCCTCGGTCTGCAAAGAAGATAGCTATTCAAGTTGGCATTGCCTACAACTGTATGCTATATCTAAGACTTATATAATGTTATATTATGTTGTTAGTTTGTTACATAATTCACAAAGCTGTAAAATGTTGACAAACCACGGTGGTCCTTTAACAAGTCAGGACAAGATGATGATCAAGCAAGCAAATCATTCAGTTGTAACATTAAGGCAGGGTCACCATCGGAGGGTACAGCAAAACTAGTGTAGGATGTCCCATTAATGTAGGGTCCCTAGGTCTCCTAATTTGTCAATACGTGTGTATAACTTATCTCAATAGGTTGAAGCTGAGTTTACTTACACATTCTTATCAAGATTGGTTACAATAATAAAGAATAAAAATACAATATAAATTAAATTAGTATGCCATCACTATAATAGTTAGTTGTGAGTGACGCTTGTAAGATGGGGGGGGGGGAGAAAGAGGCAGAGAGAGGGGGGAGAGAGGGAGGGGGAGAGGGGGAGTAGGGAGAGAGAGGGAGAGAGGAGGAAGAGAAAGAGAAGAAGGGGAAAGAGAGAGGGATGGGGGGAGAGCGATAGGGAAAGAGGAGGCAGAGATAAGGAGGGGGAGGCAGAGAGAGGGGGAGGCAGAGAGAAGGAGGGGGAAGAAAGAGGAGACAGAGAGGGAGGGATAGAGAGAGGGAGAGAGAGAGAGCAAAAGTGAGGGAGAGCAAGGGAGGGGGAGAGATAAAGGGATGGGGGATTGAGAAAAGGAAAGAGAGAGGGAGTGAGAAGGAGGAGGAGAGAGTAGGCAGAGAGGGAGAAGGAGGGGGAGGCAGAGAGGGAAGGAAATAGAGAGGGAGAGAGAGAGTGAGGGAGAGAGATAAAGTGAGGGAGAGAGAGGAAGGGTAGAGACAGAGGGATGGGGGAGTGAGGGAAAGAGAGAGCGGGAGAAAAAGAGGAGGAGGGGGAGAGAGGGAGAGAGAGAGAGGGGCAGAGAGAGAGAAGGAGGGGGAGGCAGAAAGAGAGAGGGGTAGACAGAGAGTGGGAGGCAGAGAAGGAGAGGAGGGTAGAGAGAGGAGACAGAGACAGAGAATGAGGGGGAGGCAGGGAGAGGGGGAGACTGAGGGAGAGAAGGAGGGGCAGGGAAAGAGAGAGGGAATGGGCGGGAGAGAGAGAGAAAGTGAGAGAGGGAGGGGGAGAGACAGAGAGCACCAAGCAAGCAGAGAGAGAGAGAGACAGAGCACAGAGAAAGAGAGGGCGCAGAGAGAGAGAAGGTGCACAGAGATAGAGATAGGATGCACAGAGAGGGAAAGAGAAATACAGATTAGACAATTGAACATAACATTTGATACCGTCATTTATGAAGGGCAAGTTACTAGTATATAATATATTTTAATGAATGTGCAAGCTTTCAAAAGTTGCGTATTTTCTTTATCAAGACCTAACCAATACTAACAATTAATTATATGTTTTTTAAAGCAAAACTAATCTGAAAGAGTGCATGGAGAATATTTTTTTATATTCCACACACACACTGTACTTAAGAAGAGCAGAAAGTGTTTGTTTAACAATGCATGTTATATGTGTACTGGGTCTCTCTGATCATGGCCCTGCTTTAAACGAATGCTACAGTCTAAGAAAAAAATACTTTTGTTTGTCAAGTCTCTACCAAACTAACAAAATTAGCTTCTGTGTAAGTCGCAGACATAAAAATTTTTTTGGGAAAATCTTAATTTTAAATTTTTTTTTTTTTCAGAGCTGAATCATGAAGATATTTATTATAGCTATCAGTGAGAGTGGGTTAGGGAAGATGGGAACAGAAAACCTTGTTAAGATAATTGAATAAGATTGAAATTGACTTCACGCTCCTTTCCCCTCACTGGCCCTGAAGCAGACCCCTTGCTTCAGGAATAATAAACAAATCTCTCCAGAAATGTAAATGCTCTTCCCACAGGACCCAGCAGAATCATGAAAGTTTTGTTTTTTCTAATTAAACATGAGCTGTATGACTTTTTTCCTGCTTAATTACACTCTTAGTTAGACAATGGGCCCCATTCAATTCCAAGCCTGTAACTCGATCACAGACAGCCGCATGTCTGCAAGTAAGTTGCGGGCTCCCGTTGGTCTCCGTTTGCGAGGCTATTCATTTGCTCCAGGTTGCGAGTTGCGATCTTGAAGCCAGCTCCGTAAACCATGCACTGTTTCGGAGCAGTTGTGGATGGGAACTGTATCAATTCACCAAGCCCGTAACCGCCCATTTCGAATCAGCTAATAGAAAATGAAACTGTCATAATTACGGAAGTAAAATATGGAGGTTACATGTCAATGAATCAAGTTCGGGGGTCCGATATGCGATCAGATTCGCACAACTTTGAAAATAAAGAATTATGAAAATGAATACTCTTACTGTTCTAGTCCATATAGCCCGTATTAACTCATTGATACCTGAGATCGATTTAACCCCGAAATGACACATAAATATAAATTTAATATCCTGCCGTTTTGTAGGCTTGAGACTGTTGTGCAATTTTTCTAATGTCTTTCATCCCTTTACCCGTAATTTACAGTGCAGGATTACAGTTTTATTTGAATTTACAGTGCTACGAATTGGTGTTTTACCCCTTTGCGAGTCCTCTCGAGTACATGTAGGATTTTCTCCTTCATTTGTGGTTTACGAGTATGGATACATTTGCGAGCTTGGGGAATTGGAGCAAGTGAATAGCGATTTGCGATTTTAGCCTTGCGAGAGTAACAGATCAAAGTCTTGGAGGCTGTAAGTTACAAGTTTGACGGACACCATCTTTTCAAGCTTGTAACTCAAAACCCTCCAAGCGCGCAACAAGACCCCAATTGAATAGCAAATTTGCCATCGAGCTTACTTACGGGCCTCTGGATCTCAAATTCTGCCAATTGAATAAAGCCCAAAAATTTCCAGCAAATATTTGTATTCATCGTGAGTGCTCTTTTAAGTTATAATTTGTTCATTATACTTTGCTGGTATTTATGCAGGAAAATGCATTACAATGTTTAAAGTGATTGACAGCAAACTTGGACTTCAGTGTCCTTTAAAACAGTTCTCAACAGCTGGTTTTAGGACTGGTGCTGGTCCCTAAAACCTTATATGCCAGAACTAAGGAACAAAGAGGGATACAAAGAACCTAACTCAGCAGTTTTTATTAGTTATAGTTATAATACATTATTGATGAACATCTATAAACTTAAAATGTAATCTATTCAAATCAGCACTAAACTGGATGAAGCAAATACTTACATTATGGGGAATATCCTTGTTCAAGTTGTATGATGTTATTTTGGCTTAGCATATCTTCATATTTTAGGGCACTTGCATAAGTGACATTATATTTTATTTTGCTCAATGTACTTTAGACTTGCCACCTTCATCTATGCAATGAATATTGTCTTCAGTTCTTTAAGCTATAACAATGTATAATTTATGAAACATCTGCTCTTGGCAGCAAATCTGCTATCTCAAGTTTATGAACACAGTATGACATTCTTAGAAGAAGATAGATCTAATTAAAAATATATATGAGTGAATAAGGGTTTGCTTTTAATAGTGGTTTCTTCATCAAAATTATAGCTAATGCAATGAAAGCGTTGACCTACACTAGCTCTATTCTTAATTAGTTAAGCAGATAAAACAGTCCAAACAATACCTTAAAATAATATTGTAAATCAAGAGAATGTGTTATAATATACTGGAAAAATCATATACAATAATTTTTTTTCATATTATTTACATTAATTATTTAATAACAAATATAATTATTAATAAAATAGGAATTATTTTCTATAGTCCTATTTGAAAAAATAAAATGTAAAATCCCATATAAAAATAAAATATTTAGACTTTACTAAAATGACAGTATATATTTTAAAGATATTCTTTCCCTTAATGCTAATGAAGGGGTTTTATCTTATAGATGTCACAGGCATATGAGAATTAACTGTTAGCTTCAGAAAAAAAACATGAGATAATTATTAAACATATAATATATACTGAATTGATATAATTTCTAATTATTTTAGCCAAACTTGCTATTGGACAAAATATTTTATGAAGCAATGAAAAATACAAATTAAATAGAGCCTTAAAATACTTAACTATTATATGTGATTGCTCTTTACTGTGGAGTTACATTTTCTTTTCTGTGCTGACTTTGGCCCCTATTTCATTCCAAACCTGTAATTACATGTAACTCGACATTTTGGCTGTGGGTTACTAATTTTTTACATATAAAGATGTATTCAATTGACTCAAGCCCTCAATTACATGCTCACAGCCCCAACACGCAAACCATTAGCCCGTAAGTTACATTTTAGACAGAGACAAATGAGACCGTCATCAGGACGTCAGTAAAACATGGAGTTTAAACTACAATCAATTTGCGTTTAGAAGTCCAATTTGCAATCAAACTCGCAATCCAGAAATGTAAAAATCAATAAAAATCATTAAAGCAACCGTTCTAGTCCATGCGGGTTCCATGACATGTATTAACTCCTCGAGCTTGAGACTGTTGTGCAATGCCTTTTATTGCTTTCCCAGTATTTTTACAGTACAGTAGTGTGTGTTTATTTGCTTTTGCTGTGTTACGAATAGGTGTTTAACCCACTTGCGAGTCCTTTCAAGTACTAGCATAGTTTTTTGATACATTTTCTATTTACAGGTTTGAAGGCAATTGCAGGCTTGTTGAATTGTTGTAATTAAATATGGATTTTGCGTCTTTAGAAATGGTAACATTTGCAGGCTTGAAACATCAAAGAAGGAGACAGGACAGAGTTACGTTTTTGACAACCACAGTGCTTTTGCGCCTGTAACTCGCAATAGGAATGAGAGTAGCAATAAGTAGCCAACTGCATATTAGTCAAATTTACGGGCTCCATTACGGGCTCATGTAATTACGATTTGGACAACTGAATAGGGGCTTTTGACTGCTACTTGGTGAATGGTGTATTCTTATAAACTAATAAGCTGTCCTTAATTCTGTTGAAAGCACTAGAAGATTTAGCTGTTACATTTCTATTGTGCACATAGAAGATTCCTGTGCTTTCAGAGTATGCTCCCATCAATCAAAGCAAGTCAGCAGAAACCAAAATGGTATCTTCCATTGCAATATAATTTCATAGTTACATAGTAATTGAGGTTGAAAAAATACTTTTAGTCCATCAAGTTCAACCTTTTTAGATCTCCTCTGATATGCAGATGCATTGTTAATTGATCCAGAGGAAGGCAAACAGAAAAAACCCAAGTGAAACTTTGCCAATTGTCTCAAAAGGGGAAACAAATAAAATTCCTTTCTGACCCAGATACTGGCAATCAGATTCCTCCCTAGATCAATACTCCCTCTCTAATTATCCAGAAAACCCCTGAAGGCCCTTTTTAAAGGTATCTATCAAATCCGCTGTGACCACCTCCTTTGGTAGAGAATTCCACAGTGTAACCACCCTGACTGTGGAATCTTCTTACTTCAAACTTACAATGATGTCCTCTTGTCAGTTGAAAAACTCTTTGCACAAAAAGTTTACTTGACAAAGCTTTATACTGACCCTGGATATATTTATATCCCCTCTAAAATGCCCTTTTTTTCTAGAGAAAATACGTTTTAATTTGGTTAGTCTTTCTTTATATCTGAGACCCTCCATTAGTTTTGTAGCCCTTCTCTGTACTTTTTTAAGCTCTAAAATGTCCTTTTTATGAAGTGGTGCCCAGAATTGTACACCATATTCAAAATGAGGGCTTACTAGGGATTTGTATAGTGGAAAAAATATATCTGCCTCCCTTGCTTCTATACCCTTCTTAATATATGCTAATATTTTACTTGCCTTTGCAGCTGCAGCTTGGCATTTAGCACTGTTACCTAGGTGGTTGTCCACAAGCACTCCCAAATCTCTTTTAACATCTGCTACCCCTAGATTTGCTCCATTAAGATTATAATTAATTATTTTTTAAACCAATTTTTTTAAAACCATTTTGCTCATTTTCAAGCGTTTATAAACTCTGTGGCCTTGATTCAAGCTTTACTATAATATTTACTGTTATAATGAGTTTCTTGTTTCTGCAGGGAGATTTGTCATCTCATTATTAACATCATCTACACAATGTGTGTTATTTCCTAACTCCATAATCTATTAGAGTCATGGTTTGTGCTATAAGAGAAGCAAGTTAGCTTCAAACATTTTATATAAAGAGCTATAAATATAGCTAATACGCTATTTGTAAAACAATCTCTGTTAACTTTTTGGCAAGGTGGGCATCTGAAAAAAAAAGTTTAGTAAATATAATAAGACTCTCCTCTCCATAATTATACTATAGACTACAGCTCTGGTTACCCAGATGATTGACAATTAGTGAATGCAGGCCTATGTGTCTTTTTGTAACATTCTACTATATTTCATAAACAGGTGCATAATTTATTACAAACAAGGTTTATATTCATTAAGCTGAGAGCTTTCACTATTGAAGTGTTCTAGTTTTTGTGTTTCCGTGTGAAGCCTAGTTACCAAAATATGAAGAGATCCATCAAACCTAAAAACATGGTACCAAAGATAAATGTCGCAATTGTGATGAAATTCTGATTAAATCTATGACATCAGTGATTTTTATCAATGTATAGGAAACAACAACTGTCACAATGCCATACAGTTGTGGTACAAATATATAAAACAAATAAAAAAGTTGCAATACCATTTTACCTGGTTTAATAAAAAAGCTATTTTTAATAATGCTACAGTAAGTATATACTTATTATTATTTTTTTATTTGTGAGTAATTTAACTGATTCTTTTCTTCATTCACTTATTTGTGATACATTTTCCAGGAGAATGCTGATGTAGTTAGATTTTAGCATATATATAGTTCATAGCTAGAGTTGCATCAACAATATAAACTTTGAACTATTTCTGTGTATACTTAACTCACTGACTTGTTGCAGACAGTTCATTTATTTTTCTCTTTTGGATCCCCAGCTATATTAATATATAATTTCAATTGGGGACTGCTTTCACAGTCTCTTTTATTTTCCTATTTCCTGAAATGTAAGTGTCTATATTTCTACATGAGGATTCGCACCAAGTCAACTCAATATTATAAAAATTAAACTCAGTATTCTAAAAACAATTCTAAACATATTGTCACTATAGCTTCATATTTTTTTTAAATACTACTAAAATACAACTATTAGCTAATGTTGTAAGTTTGAGGAATTAATTTACTAAACCAGATATTTTACAGTTGTGTACAGTTCAAATACACATATTTGTATTATTTATCATTGTGAACAGTGGCATCTAAACTTTTACTTTAGCCAGCACATCCCTATGATGAACATAGGATAAACAACACTTGTTATATGAGCAAAATTATATATTATATATTCCCAAAAGTCACAAACTCTATGATATTGGCCCCCTTGGTAATGGAGTGGTGTAATTAGCCGTATATCTGTAAATCAGCTGCGGAATCTTTATATCAATACGCTACACTTTATGTTAATCTTTTATATATATATATATATATATATATATATATATATATATATATATATATATATATATATATAAAACACAAGCTGAGATCCCTGCTGATCATAGCCAGTGAGCGTTAAACAGCTGTACATGGATTGGATATTCAGCTTGTGTTTAAGCCAACCTTGGCTTTGTATTAAAGCAGTGTAATTCAGCAGGCATTAGCTTAAAGGCAGCCATGTTTGATAATGGCTATGGATTGAAGACTGGAGCATTTGTGGGCACATTTGCATGTCCCAGCTCAGCTTCCCAGAATGCAGTGTAATAACTGTTATTTTGAATTCTGAGCTGGAAGCAGGTTTTTTAACTTAGTCATTCAAATGTGAACATAGATGTACTATTTATTATATGTACTAGCGACATGCCTGTCAAAAATGACGGCAATAAAAAGTGAAGCCTGGCAATGCTGTTTGCCACACAATGGGAGCCTCTCCCCCTCTACTTTACTGGCCTCGCGATGAGCACCTTTGGCACTCATCACGGGCCTCGCAAAAAAGCATTTTCGGAGCTCATCACGGGCCTCGCAATGAGTGCCTTCGGGGGTCATTGCAAGCCTCCCTCCCACCGTCTACTTTACTGTCATCGCTCATCGCGGGCCTCTCAATAAGTGCCTTTGGATCTTATTGCGAGTCTCTCCCCCTGTCTACTTCCTCACTTGTGTGTCATTTCCCCCTCCTCTCCCTCCCCTGTGTCTCTTCCCTACCTCTCCCTCCCGTGTCTCTTTCCACCTCCCCTGTGTCTCTCCCCCCCTTTGTCTTTCCCCCCTCCCCTGTGTCTCTTTCCCCGTGTCTCTTTCTCCCCTCTCCCTCCTGTGTCTCTAACCCCCTCTCCTGTGTCTCTTTCCCTCCTGTGTCTCTTTCCCCCCTCTCCCTCCCATGCATCTCTTTCCCCCGTCCCCGTGTCTCTTTCCCCCCTCTCCTTCCCCTGTGTCTGTTCCCCCTCCTCTCACTCCCCTGTGTCTCTTCCCCCACTCATCTCACTCCCCTGTGTCTCTTCCCCCACTCCTCTCCCTCCCGTGTCTCTTCCCCACCTCTCCCTCTCGTGTCTCTTTCCACCTCCCCTGTGTCTCTTCTCCCCTCTCCCCCCTTTGTCTCTTTCCCCCCTCTCCCCCGTGTCTCTTTCCCCTATGTCTCTTCCCCTGTGTCTCTTTCTCCCCTTTCCCCGTGTCTCTTCCCCCCCTCTCCCTCCCATGCGTCTCTTTCCCCCTCCCCTGTGTCTCTTTCTCCCCCCTCCCTCTGTGTCTCTTCCCCCTCTCCCTCTGTATCTCTAAGCCCTCTCTCTCTCTCTGTCTCTTTGCCCCTCTCCCCCCCTTTGTCTCTTTCCCCCCTCTCCCCCGTGTCTCTTTCCCCCTGTGTCTCTTCCCCCATGTCTCTTACTCCCCTCTCCCTGTGTCTCTTTCCCCCCTCTCCCTCCCATGTGTCTCTTTCCTCCTCCCATGTGTCTCTTTCTCCCCCCTCTCCCTGTGTTTCTTCCCCCCCTCTCCCTCTGTGCCCCTTCCCCCTCTCCCTCTGTGTCTCTCCCCCTCTCCCTCGGTGTGTCTCTTTCCCCCCTCCCTCTGTGCCTCTTCCCCCCGCTGTGTCTCTTGCCCCCCCCTCTGTGTCTCTCCCCCCGTGTCTCTTCCCCTCCCCTCTCCCTCTGTGTCTCTTCCCTCTCCCTCTGTGTCTCTTCCCTCTCCCTCTGTGTCTTTTCCCTCTTCTTATGCGCCATGCATGCGTAATGCGCGACACACAAGCGCTCTGCGCAAGCGCGGATTGTGCCGTGCAATGCGCATGTGCGCAATTCGATTGACTTTGCGATCGGATTGTTGTCAAACTGGAATTCGGCGCAAGCGTGACGACGAATCGCAGTTTGACAATTATAATATGTGATATATATATATATATATATATATATGTATATATATATTTATAGACAATACATTAGAGCATTTGGTCTTAGGCAAGGTGGTTCCTTAATATGCATTAACCCCTTGACCCCTTGAGTAGTGAGTTGTTTGCTACCGTTGATGTGGTATATCACCCACAAGCCTTTGACAAAGTCACGTTGACGAAACAGGTCAGGTTAGGAGGACCCCTACTACACTCCACATGGTGGGCACTATGGAACAATGAACATCCGATTTTTGTTTAAATCTTTTTATGTGACGATGGCTGCGAGGTTCCCAACTTATGGGCAGCTCTCCTTGCTGATTGCCTGTATAGTTAGATGGATATTTGCACTTAGTGCAGCACCTATCTAGAGTCTGTTATGACCTGTCGCCAATAAACATATACAATCAGTAATATAGTCCAATAAATTGATCATATAGTTGTCCATAAAACATGTGGGCTAATTGTTTTAGTATACTTCCCCACCCCAATTTTTAACATATAAATGAGCCTCTACATTAGGCATACCAATGATTTGTCTCAACAAAAAAATGAGGTTTGCCTTACAATTAAATATTATTAAATATCATTAATAGCAACTTAAGTGTTAAAGTTGCTTACCTATAGCGTGTATCACTATTAATTATCTTCACATGAAATCACAAAATTTGTTCTACACAATTTATATTCACTGCTCTCTCTGTTGAGCAATATATCTAAATATTATCACTCAGCATAATTTTTTGTAAACTATTTATATTGAATTTATTTATTATTCATCACTTATTAAAGTCATTGTCACACAAGCCACATACTTCACATTGCACACACAATTTTAGTTTACAGAGAATGTGAACTCTTCTTTATACATATAATTTGTAACGCTATAGTTATCTTTATAACTTTGATAGGATTATCACACTGTTATTTGTCTGGAACTTTAAATGTGGATTGTTCATTTCAATGACAATTACATATACTATCCACTTACCCCTGTCAACAAGTCATTGAAAATAACAAGGTATCTTACTGCTAACTTCATAGTGAGAATTAATTAGATAGCACTTTATAAATAGAGGCCATTTTTTAAGCTATCATACTGTGGAAGAATAAATATTATCTAATATGTCCATGTCTATTTACGTCAATCTGTTAGTCTATCAGAGAAAAACAATTTTGGTACTGAACATAACAAGCCATTCACGCTTTCAAATGTTGTTACAAACCACGAGGTACAACCTCAAAGTGTTACCCATGTTTCATCAGCAATTGATTTCTCTTTACAAAAGCGGACTGAGTGCTTAAAAGGAGATTCCAGAAGAAACTCCCAACTGCCTGGATTATTTTATTGGTTCCTTTTCCATTGCCAAACTATGGAAGCAACAATTAATTCTGCATTGTGTTATCCCTTGCTCATACAGTCTTAGGCAATATGAAAATTAAATAACTTAACCTAGGTTCAACATAGAGCAACAAATGTGCCACAGAATGCCACCACACTGGGAGCATCCTTTATGGTCCCTAAAGAGGCTGGTTTAAAATTTCAGCTCAAAAGGGAACTCTCTGCAGTCTTACGTCTATCCGTAAAACTCTTGCGTGGAAATTCACTAAACTAACTAATGGCACTTGTTTTTGACCAATGAAATACATTAGGTCAGGTTCCAGGAAACTGCATCTAAAAGACCAAATATGATCCATTGCTTAATTTCATGTGGCATTCATCATGTTTTGGCCCAGGACATACACAGCATTTCATTGTAATGTACAAAGAAAGTGATAGTTTCATGCTCAATGACCAAAGGCCTATAAAAGAAAAAATAAATAAAAAAATATATAATTATTTTTTTTTATTTTCTGCTTGTCAGTTGCCCTCATTGCAATAAAGGTTTACCAAGTAGAGAACTATATTGATAGTAACAGAGACCTCATCAGTTCTAGTGTTATTTAAGTAAGCCTCTGATCACTTTAGATCTCTCAAGGAATTCTTCAACATGAGGATTTAATTTGTATTTAGCATAATGTATACACTGATTATGCCCATTTCTATGTTTTACCAACAACTGTATCTCCTGTTTACTTACTTGTGGAACCAATCTCTTTACTTCCACAACTCAACTCTTAAAATTACTTTTTAAATCAAGTAATAGTAGTATTTTTGTTAAAATAAATTAATACTGAGATTTTCCTTATTGCTTGTGATGACCTCATGGATTGTAATTGATATTGTTTTTGCAATTATCTATAACTAGCGACTTGCCCATCAAAAAATTATGGGGCAATAAAATTTGAAGCCACGGCAATGCTGTTTGACACACAATGTAAAGCTTTTTGTACTGTGAGTACCTCCGTCGCCCATTGCGAGCCTTGTACTGAGCGCCGTTGGCGCTCATTGCATGGCTTGCAATGAGCACCTTCTGCGCTCATTGCGAGCCTCTCCCCTCATGTACTTTTGCTCCTGTGAGCACCTTCATTACTCATCACAAAGAGATATATATATATATATATATATGTAAATAACGAGTTCCTATGTGTACTAGATCTACAGTGCCTTTCCCAAGCACACCATAGAAACACACAAGACTCTATTTGAAAATTTTGTAGCAACAAATTAAAGAAAAAACTAAAAAATATACTTTATTATAGAAAAAACATATATAAAAATGTATATGTGCAATAGTGTATATATAAATATAAAATATATACTATACAGTATATCAATAGCAGGACCTGACATTGACTGAAGGAGACTTTATGTTACTCAATAGAGGACTGTCCTTTCCTCCCACGAATAATTTCAATCTTTTCGAGTGGGTTAAAGATATCCACCTTTTTGCCCGAAAATTAGTGCTGATGAAACATTATAAGAAGACAACGGATGCTGAATTAGCTTCCTTAAAACTGAGCGCCTCTGAAGAACAAACACTTAGAGAGATGATAATCAATTGGGATGAAAACCATGATGTACCCTCTCCTGGCGAGGGACCCTATACAAATCTGAAACCCAAAAGCAGATTCACACCAAATTTCTGTATATCTCCCGAATAATTCTACAACGTCGAAATCTACTGAGCTACAACCAGTCAGAATTATTGGCACGTATAATAAATTAGGAGACAACATTCGCTCTATACTACAAAACTATTGGCATGTTCTATTGGCCGACAATGAATTAAAATCAAGACTATCTGACGTAGCTTCAATTACTTATCGTCGAGCACCAAGCCTGAAGGACAAATTAGTTCATAGCCATTTTGAAGCACAGAAAAGTACGGGTTGTGATTGGCTCCAAGAATGGACAGCCGGATCCAAATCATGTGGAAAATGTAAAGCCTGTCTACACATACGTACCACAACTAAATTTACCAGTTTCTCTAGTCAGAAGGAATTTACAGTTCGAGACCATATTAACTGCAGAACAACATCAGTTATTTACCTCATCTCATGTAGATGTGGCCTACAATATGTAGGAAAAACTACACGTCAGCTCCGTCGCCGTATTCTGGAGCACGTCAATACTATAATCAATAAACAAGATGTGTCAGTCGCAAGACACGTAAACTCCATCCATGATGGAAATGTAATGTGTCTACAGTTTATGGGTATCGAAAAAGTAAATACCTCCCCCAGAAGGGGTAATATGGAAATCAAATTACTCCAACTAGAAGCCTGGTGGATTTTTCATTTAAAAACATTAACACCCAATGGCCTTAATGAAGGATTTACCTTCACTCCATTTATTTGATCAATAGTCTTCTTCTCCTCATCTGTTAGAAATTGGTCATATAGGAAAACCAGTCCCCAGTCATTTGATATTGCCAATTGTAGTTTAACATTCTTACTAACCAATTCAGAACTTATTATTTGATATCTCTCAAATAAAAATAACCAATAAGGTCACAGAACCGTTTCTTATTAACTTTTCATTTTATTTATTTAGTGGCCTTTAGAATACTTACCATTTGAGAAGGGTTAAGGGTTTATTGTATGCTATGGTATTTATTGGCTCTTTTTCTTCTCTAGCTAGCTCTAATCGCCCTCCCCTCTCTCCTTTGTCTCCCTTTTGGGGTCTTTTTTATTTTTTCATTTTTTGATCTCTTGCTTTCCATAAGTGTTCACCTATAGAGTTTACTGATTGGGGTCCATGTGTGTTCTCAGTGTGTGATCCCCCTCCCCTCTTCTTTTTCCATTTTGGCACTTTTCAGAGTAGGACAGTTGTTAAGATATAATTGGTTATTTATTAGCAACTAAAAATAACTCCTCTCCAAACTGTTAGTCTAAATCAACAGTGATTATTCACAGTTAATGTTACAGCATATCACATATTTTACACACTTTCTATTTACGAGTGCATTGTAACAATGATGCATAAAACACTTTTAAAATATAATTAGGTAGCCAAAGTGTCTAAAAATCGTATTATTACAAACACAGGTACTAGCTGTAGAGGCAACATTACTCTACATCTCACGATTAACGCAAGTTTGCGATCTTGAACTGCTAGTCTCGCAAGAAACGGGATTACGTGGTACGCGATGACGTCGCGGCGTCAGCGTGGGCGCGGTGACGGCACCGCGTCCCGCGAGTCGCGGGATCCTTTAAAACCTGCGATTTTCTTCTAGCATTAGTCCCCTGATGAATCCGAGACATTAACTACGGGGAAACACGCGTCGGGAACGGGATAGCAGGCTGCGGGGGTAAGCTTTCCCACTTCGGTGTACAATACCCAACATGCCCAGTGCTGAACTAACCCTTTCACTACTATAAGGTAACAGCTCAATTATTTATCTCTTAGTACACTTGGTCTTATGGGATAATATATCGGGATTAGTTAACCAGTTATTTTAACAGCCTGGATAGTGGAGTTTTGAATACAGCATTGTGCTGCTTATCAAAACAATTAGTCAACTTGACTTGTGGCAATTATCTCTATGCTGACCAAGCAAGACCACACTTAAGCTCAAAAAATTATGAGTGATTTGGTCAATTTTCCATAGGGAACAAATAGAGATCCACTTCAACAAGCAATACTAGCAACTGCAAGCTGTCATCTGTATTTTCAACTAGACAGGTGCTGGTTTAGTTTATCACAACATTATTCAATGTGGGGTATTTCACGTTATTTACAAGGGGTAATTTATAACAGCTTATCCCCAGAGTAAAAGCCTGCTATTGATATACTGTATAGTATATCTTTTATATTTATATATACACTATTGCACATATACATTTTTATATATGTTTTTTCTATAATAAAGTATATTTTTTAGTTTTTTCTTTAATTTGTTGCTACAAAATTTTCAAATAGAGTCTTGTGTATTTCTATGGTGTGCTGGGGAAAGGCACTGTAGATCTAGTACACATAGGAACTCGTTATTTACATTGATATTTTACTCTATTTCATTTAGAGAGTTGTTGTTTATTTACTGTTAGATATATATATATATATATATATATATATATGTATCTATATTTAGTTAACTAATAATGAATGAATTACTTACTGAATAAATTAATCCAGCAATCAATAGCCTGAAGAGCTCACAATCTGTTTGTATTTTCTGGCAGCATACAATGTACAGTTTGAGTGTTGCTGCTCTGATGATAAAGTTTAATGAATGTCCTAACTGTGCATAAGAAATAGGCTGCATGCACGAGGACAAACCCTTGTGTAAAGCGGCATTGTAGATTCGTAATGTTATTAATGTGTTACGCATCTAGCGAGCATTTTCTGTCATTTGTAATAGTGTATTTTGTTGCGCGTACGTTCCGGTGTGAAAGTGCTACGTGTTTGTCAGTGTATTGCGTGGTCCGGGGACGTGTATCCTCATTTAATTTTTTTTCTCGCTTAGGTGATTTTCGAGTGTCGAAACTCATCCAAATCGACTTAAATTTGCATTCCATCTCACTCCCAGAGTTTTGCGCGGTCCGGAGTCGTGTAGCCTTGTTTTCATTTTTGGGGGCGGCCATGTTTTTCTTGCTGTGGTGATTTTCGAGTGCCTAAACTTGACAAAATCGACTTAAATTTGCGTTCCACCTCACTCCTGGTTGTTCCCCCATGCTGTGTGTGATGTTTGTGTTCTATTTTTTTATTTTTTATTTAGTGTGTTTTTCTTGGTTTTTGTTTTGCACAGTTCGGCCGTTAAACTCGTATTTTTCCTATCTCGTATTTTTTCAAAGTCCCGCATCTCGTAATTTATTTATTTTTTCTTTTTTTGTCAACTGCTTGCAGGCTGGCGATCCCGCGTTTACTAAGTGGTGGCTAAGTTCTGTGTGTTTCATTGCCTTTATTGCCTTCACAGCGAGGCGAGCAGGCAATGAGCGCCTTTGGTGCTCATCTCCTTTTTACTGCGAGTTTTCGTGCCTTAACGGCTCGCCTCGCTACGTGGATGCTAAGTGCTTCGCGTTAACGGTTCACAGGCGATGAGGGCCTTTGGCACTCATCGCCTAAGTGCTCCATATTAACGGCTTGCCTTGCAAGCGATGATTGCTTTTGGCCCTCATCGCCTAACTCGTACGCACCACGCAATGTGTGACGACATCTCGTAGTTTGACAACTATTATATGTGACAAATGCATTGGTCAGAGCATCCTCATTTTCTATACTACTCTCTCTGTCCCACCAACAACCAATAATCCTTTTATCCCATTTATGCACTTATTTCCTCTTAATTTAATGTTTCCATGGAACCTCAGTTCCTATTCATGTTTACATTTATATTGCTTTATCTAATAAATTTACTGTACCTCACCACCAAGTGCTGGCAGGTTTCTTCTTATGAATAGCCAAAATACATATAAATTTAAACTAGCTGTGCATCATCATGATGTAGTCAATACATTTTTCTAATAAAATTGTCATCTACTCATTGCCAAAGAGCATTCTTAAACAGTCCTGCAGCCTTTAGATTTAAATACAATATATACTCTAGATATAGTTTTGAGGCATTGTCTAACTATGTAGATCTGTTATTTATTTAGAAATGTAATCTACTTTATAATTAGAAAGACAGGACCTAGAATTCCCTATATAAGGAAACCTAGTAAATACTATAGCGCCTAAAAGTATGGAGATGACAAACCGTAACGTCACGCCAAAACCTAAGCAAGGTTAAACATGTATGAGGGTATATGTGGAAGGGAAAAAATACTAAGATGTAAGAAGAAAAATATATATATAAAAAAAAAAAAAAAAATATATATATATATATATATATATATATATATATACAAAAAACACATATATATATATAGATATATATAGGGAATTATACATTAGCACAAAAAATGAGTCAGCAAGAGACGTACAGTATATAAATATACAAAATACAAAATACAAAAACCCAGAAGGCGCAACATGTACTAGAAAATACTTAAGTGAGTCCAGGTGGAGTAGACGAGAAACAAAGTTCTAATATTGGTTGTAGAATCTCAGAAGTCTTCTTTTACGGCATTCTTGAGAGAAAGTAGAGGTGGAAGATGTAATCTGGCTCCTCGGACAGTAGGGCAGCTGTTCCCAAAAACTCTGGTCATCACAGAGTAATACTGTAGAGAATGAAACAAAAAAGGGGGAGAAGGAAAGCGCACACCGAATCCTAGAGCAGATCAATAAATTTATTTAAAAAAGAATTGTTCGCATAACTAAATAGAGGTATCAGAAATCACTCATAAAGTAGTTCTTGGTCTTCCACAAATGTGGGCAATGTGGTAGTCACCAGGCTTTAGATCTCTATAGATGTGGTCAGTGGGGTAGTCACCCAGCTTTGGATCTCTATAGAAAATCAACTCTGATATACTTTACCTAGGGGTGCTGGGCCCAAAGAAAGTATCAGAGTATATGGCCAAAAACTCCGTTGATAAATGGACGGAAAATCAAAAGAGCGAGGAGGCCAAAAAGTCCAGATGGAATCAAGTCAGGGAATTGGCATAGTGGGCGACCCAAAGGTGACCATCAGTCCAAAATGAGTTTCCATGTATCAATAGATAGATACTCCCAAAAAAATAAAAGATAAAAGATAAATAAGCAAATAAATGCTCCTCAGAGGCAAAAAATGCAGACAATGCAAACATGCAAAGATAAAAGTGGGAATGCAAAAAATAATAATAATATTAATAAAAAAGCAAAATTAAAAATAAAAACACACAGAATAAAGATAAAAAATATAAAAAATATCCAGACGTGTTTCGCTCATCTACTGAGCTTTGTCAATGGTGATAAAAATCAATCATATCAGAAATATAGATATAAATGTACAGATTGAAGTTTCAAAGGTTACCCACCTCCACTTCTCCTAATAAAGGTGATCTGTGGCTCCATTAACTGATTTGGCACCCTTACCGTGTTCCCTTAATGCGTGGTGACATCACCACGCTATCTCCCAGAGTCCATAGCGTCCTGTGTCGTGCGTGGCAACGTCACCACGCCTCCACAGCCTCCCCACGAGAAGCTTCTCCGTAGGTGGAACGCATATGCGTTCCACCGGGTATAACAATGGCTCAGATGAAAAGAGAAACACGGGGAGACTCACAGCACCAGAGTAAGGGGCCTACAGATAGAGCAACAAACCAATAAACCATAAAGATACTGATAAAAAACAGTGAACCACAGGGTACACTCCTGTAGATACAGAGGTCCCTATACCAATCAAAATATATATATATATATATATATATATATATATATAGTAAGAAGTACTAAATAAATAGCATAAAGTACAAGTAGTACTAGTAAAGGGATGTACTATACACACTAAATATAGACATGAGAATACATAAATACATAAATAAAAAAAGAGAGAGAAAGAGGATGATTTCCTCTATTTCAGAGTTCATCCCCATCCATTAGAACCATATAAAATATATATATAAAAGTCAGCATAACATTCATGCATATATATACACACACATACATATACATAAATATACATACATATATATATAGAGACATATATATAAAAATATAAATATAAACACATACCCCCACATCTATACATACATCTGTACGTGTGCGTACACATATAGAAACACATATACAGGGGGCAGGCCTACTAGCGTGGAAGTAGAGGTGGGACAACAAGGGATAGAAGACAAAATTCCCTAAGGGCACAATTAAAATGACAAGAAGCGAGTAAGAACACATAAAAATAAAAATGGATAAAGAAGGGGGAAAGAACCACATCAAAAACTGAAGATAAAAAGATAAAAGTAATCACTTATCTAAAAAAGCCGCTAAATCTATGTCCCGGTTTAGACCATTAGGTTCCAGGGTGTTAAGTTGGTGTATCCAAAAAGTTTCTCTTTGTCTTAAAAATAATGTACGATTCCCTCTTCTTATATCTCGAGGTATATGATCAACAGCCTGTATAGTAATTCCTTCGGTACTTTTTCCATGTTTCTTTATAATGTGTGAAGAGAAGCCATTGGTTAGGACTCCTCTTTCCACATTATACAGATGTTCATAGAAACGTCTCTTGAGAGGTCTTGTGGTTCGGCCAGTGTATTGTTTACCACAAGAACATGTAATCACATATACTACATACTATATATACTACTACTTTATAATTAATTATCTCAACCTAATTATATAAGGACATTATCTATGTCTTTTTGTAAACCTTATTGAAATATCAGTAGGATCTAAGGTGCAAATAAAGATCAATTATTTATATAAGTATAGCATACAAATATAAAAAGGAAAATTTGAAGACACATTAGAGTAGAAAGATCAAAAACAATGGTATTGATTCCGAGCTTTGAATGTTTGCCATTATTTTCCCATTGTATTATTTATCTTGAAGTTGACTGTTTTTTTTGTAGATATGTGTATTGTATAAGACAGTTTAATTTATGGCAGAACCTTTATTTATTGAACCAGAGTATATCATGATTAATAATACATTTTTTAAGCCATTTTCACAAAGTGAGTAAGGGGCACACAGTATTGTGCCCTAGAAAAGCTGTGCTCGTCTACTTTTAAAATGTATTTTGTTGTCATTGAATACTGATATAATTATTTAAAACATGACTTTATTGGTCATATAATAGGGTTTCATTTTTTGGGGGGGGGGTTTAGTGACTGATTAGCAATAAAATCAGGATTTGATGAAAATAATTTCAGTGTAGCTTTTAAAATATATGACATTGCAATTTAGTGTTGAGAGACCAGCACAGCTCCTTATCTCCATCTGAGGTGGAACAAGATCTGCCCATGAAATGGTATGCTATTTTTTTTTGACCAGTCTAGGTTTCCCTGTATTAGTAACTTTATCTGCCCAGGAGACTGTCCTGATAGAAGTCAGTAGAAGGCAGGTAAAGACTCAGCACCCAGGGGAGATCTTCTCCTACCTCCTGCACCACAGTTAGAAGGCAATATGCTGCTGAAGTCTTAAACTGTAAAACTCAAATATATGTTTTAAAAGCTAAAATTATTTTTTCTTCAAATATTAATTTTATTACTAATAAGTTATTATATAAACACATGAAACACTATTGTATTAGCAGTACAGTGATCCTTTAATTATGTAGTGGTTAATGATGAATCACAATACATACAAAGTGATGCAGCAAGCATGCAGAAAATGTAAATATGTCATGAAAAGACCTTTAGAATTTGGGGGATGTGGGTTACTCCCCTTGAAGCGAGCCTCTAGACTAAGGGGTTAATTTTACTGTATTATATTACTGGGTGCAGTAATTTGTTTTTTTTATATGTAGTTTCGATTTAGTTCAATAAAAACCCTGTGACCTGATCTATGAATATGCAAATAAATTACTATTTGCAAATGCAGATCTCAGAGACCCCCTGTGGAGCTAACAAAATAAATCAGCTAACGTTAAAAGATAGGAGATTTCAGTACACTAGACCTCCTGTAAAGAGATGAAAATAAACAGCTACTAACCAGACAGATATTTTACCTTATGTTCTAGTGATCTTAGTTGATTCATCAATCTACAAAAAGTCTTAATTTGTGACAATGTCACCACTGTTTAGATACTTTGTGTTAGAGTCTATTGCCACCATTAAAGTTTCCCTATTAATATTAGGTACTATACCCTTTTCAATAAAGAGGTATGGGCCCTATTCTATTGCCCAATTTGTATTTATTGCCCAAATTTATACATACTTAAAACCACTCTTAATATTGCCACAGATTCTATTAGCTACTTTCAATCCGATCACGAGTTACCTGCCCACAATCACTACGGGCCAACCATACCCACAAAACAGGCCTTAGAACTCCATTGGTTTTAGCTCAGCTCGAATATTATGAGTGCTAAATAGTTAAAGTTACACGAATTTGATATTTTATTAGACCCGTAGAACAAGCTCACACATAAAGTCTGACTAGCAACTGAAAAAAAGTATCTGTCAAAAATATTAAGAGTACTAAATAGGACTCGCAAGGGCTTTTTCAAACACTTATTATAGCTATAATAGCAATTAAACACACAATACTGTCCTTTAAAAACACGGGAAGGCATGGAAAGACATTAGAATTAACTGCAGAAAAGTTTCAAACCCACAAATATGCAATTAAAAAAAGATTAATTGTAACTGTTATTTCGCAGTAACATCGATCACAGGACTCGAACGGTTAATATATATCATGAAACCCACATGGACTAAAACAGATGATGTAATCCATTTTATAGATTGCAAAATTGTTTGATTGTGAGCCTGATTGGCAAATATTACTTATTGAGATTAATTAATTCTTAGCCTCCGATTGCAGATTACATGTAACTTCCACGTTTTACTGATGTCATGATGACGTCTCATTTACTATTGACTGAGTCTAAGAAGTAAATTACGGGCTTGCTTAAATATTGTCATGCCCCCTGAAATCAGATCTAAAAGAGTTCAACCTTGCCGTCGGAAATTGCGATCTTGAGTCAATAGAATACATCTAAACATTTATTTTAAAAAAAAAACATCAGCCAAGTTTATTTGCAAGGCATTTGCAAGCAGCTAATAGAATATGGCCCTATGTTCCTTTCCTGAATGCTGGGATGCCATGCTTTGTTTGTGGCTGTCTGGTCAGCTGAAAAGTTACCAAAGTCTGCCGTATGCCATGCTTTGTTTGTGGCTGTCGGGTCAGATGAAAAGCTACCAAAGTCTACCGTCTACTCAAGCCACTGAGGTGTAGAAAGAGATATAACCAGAGGGAATCTCATACTACTGGTCCATCTGACCCTGTTCTGTCACATATGCTTATAGATATATACAAATTAAAAAATATAACTCGAACACATTGGAGAGGAAATGGACATACAATGTCCCAGTTCATAGAGCAGTTATTATAGTTTTAAACAAAGGTTTATTACTTGGAGAATTTACACAATAGGAAGACATAGTTGTTTTCTCTTTCTCTTGGCCTGAAGGTAATAGAATGGCAGGGAGCCTTGTAAATATATAGATGTCAAGACAACCACAACCTTGTGTTTTTATCCACCTTCACTTGAATGCAAAACACATATAACCGTCTCTCTATGAGTATTTTACATTTTCTTTCAATGTTTTTCAATTTACTAATCAGTGTTTATTTTATTAAATTCATATACTTTAATTACATGCAAACACTATTGTAATATTTAAAACAAGCTCATCAGTGTCCCTGAAACCCTTGTAACAGGACTTAATGCCCATAGATAAATAGAAAATTATAAAGTTAAATAATGTTTTGTGTTAGAGAGCATAGGTTCCCATACTGTAAACATGGACACTCCTGTTTTGTGGGCTTCACATACATGTTCTGTGGAACAGCTGGAATTACAAAGAAAATTTAAATAAGATATTTAGCAACATTAATAAGTTGCATCAACACATTGGAGATATTACTGTTTAGAAGAGCATAGACATACCACTGTATACCATAGCACATCAGAATTGGTGCAATCGAGGTAGAAAAAACAGTAGGTGGTCAGCATAAACCCTAAGCAATATTCAGTTACTCCATTAAGATCCTCAGCAGTTTTTGAATGATCCTATGAGATAAACATTGGTAACCACTTTTAAATAGGGTTGAACAAATGATTCATTATGTGCCAAAGTTCAGCTTGCCCGCCATCTTGTTTGCAAATGTACAATCATTTCAGAAGATATTTTCTGTTATGACTTGTAATGCCTCAGTCAATGCAATTGGAATTAGAAATGGTTTCTTATTGGATGGCAATAACATATTTTTGAGAATGGGAAGTCTTTATATATGTCTAAATGTGCAATCTTACAAGATGAGAAGTTGTCTGGACATAAAATGTAAGATATTTAAATAATTTATACAACAGCAGCTTACACAACACAATATGTGCATATATAATGGTGCATTTGATGTCAGCAATATTCCCTTTAAGACACAATACACATCCCATCGTTTTTCTTGCCCAAGATGCAAAATTTGATTATTCTTTGACAAAATGTCAGCACTTGAAACACAGCTAGTGTTTTAAAAAATGAAGAATCAAAATGCCACAGTAGCTTAACTTAGCCACAGGTTGCATTCTGTTTATTTTTATCTTCAAGGAACAGAAAATGTGTGACATTAGAGGAAGAGAAAAAGACTGCTTTAAGGAAAATTAAAATGTGATCAATACTCAAATCAATATCTTCACACTTAATTTGGATGCCTTCCAGCAACTGAGATTTAGAAATAACTACATTTCAGTTAAGTGAACAGCCCTCATTTAACCTTTGCTGTAGACGCCATTTGCCGGTAAACAAAATACATTAAGTAGAAAAGTAAATTAGTATTAAACTTTCTTTTCAATAACCTAGCTCAACCCTAAATCCTTGCACAGTGTTGTAAATTGATTTACAAATAGTATTAATTATTTTTAATAGGTTCAGTGATAATTAGAAAGGGAGCACATGAATTAACAAAATCATTGCTATGCATTATTTACTTAATTGAACTGATAGTGACCCAATTCGAGAAGCGGAAAATCAGCAACTTGTTTTTTCAATCTGTGCAAGAGTATGGTACAAACTTGCATTTACCAGTTACAGAGCATTTCTTGAATAACTTTGCAGCAAGTATGTCCTGGCTTAAATCCAGGGTGGAGCTGACCATGCTACTGACGCAAGTATGAGGAGATACGTAGTTCTGTTTAAAAGGAGGTTTAAAATTTAAGAAAAATCTTAACTTTATTTTAAACTGCATACTGTTTTTAATAGCCTATCCACAGCAAACAGGCATATGAGCTTTACTTTAAATGCAGTACTATGGTCCTAAAAGGAAATCCATAGACATTAATGAAGGAAAGGAAAGTCTGCGTTTTAGATAAGTAGTACCAGTGTTGCAAATTATTGGGCCTATGGTAAAGCTGAGAGCTGCTAAAGTTAATAATTACCTATGAAGGTGTGAAGCACTGGGTAATGGTACCAAAGGGAACTTCCCGGTATGAAAACATGTGGGTGTTTTTCTTTCTTACCACACGCTTAAGTAAGGTTTACTGTGATAATATGTGTTTTATTGTGGCACATTGCTAAATGCGGATGTGTTTAGATTTCACGCATGTGCCATGCAATATTCATTGGAAAGGACGGTATTATGTGATTAATAATGTATAATAACAACAAACTTGGCAAAATGATAATATTTTCGTGCACCACATATTAATAACTTTTGTTTATAAGGTCTATCAACCACATATTAAATTATTAAAAAGAAATGCTAATAAACATTAATTTTACACAGTCTGTTTCACATTATATATATAAAATTGACGAACATGAGTTTTCATGGTCTGGCGCTCGTAACACGCATTAATACTCCAATTAATTTGTATGATAACTCAAAATGAGCTGCATAGAACTAGCTTTTAAAGCAGAAAAAGACTTTGGTAAAACACTATAATTTCAAGCCTACGAGTAAACTGCATAGTTGGCGAAACGATCCTAAGAGATTTGTTTATCCTTTAAAATGTGTGGATTGTAGACATGAAGTTCCCTATGTAGGGCACTTAATATATACATTGATTTGTGGATAGATGTTACAGCCTATAGCTTATAATAATATACTAAAGGGAATATCAATTACTCACTAGAAACTAAAGGGTCTTTTAGCTATTGGTATGATACTGGGACAGTATATACCATTAGAAAACCAGATAGAAGTGGATTATTCCTTCTAGATAATACCTGTTTTATTTCAGTCCTCTATTACCAAGTATTGATATCACTATGTGTTAAGAGTTGGGTATTTTTTAGTCTCCTGGCACAGGATTATTTTATTTTTCCTGCTATTTATTGGATAGACTATTAACCAGATTTGGGGTTTCAACTAGTGAGCCTTTCAGGCAGGAGGTTCTCCTCACTAACACTTTCCTTGAATGGAAGTTGTATAGAGGTATTGTTTTGCATGGTTAATGGGCACAAAATAGGATGTGCCCTAGTTGAGAAATTATTTGGTGTACAACTGTTTCTTTTTAATCTTTATGTCATGGTTTTTCTTGATAATTAATAAGCAGAGATGTTTTAACAGTCATTCCCACTATATTCCTGTAAGGAAAACAACAGTTTTTAGTAAATCACAAGATGACCCAAGATGCTTGAATACAGCTTACTATGGGCTTTTGCACCAACATGCACAACTGGTGTCTTTAGAAACGAAAAACACCACTGTCAATGTACTGTAAGATTTTGAAAATGCCATGTTTGAACAGAGGTGCTTTATCTTAATAAGTTGTTAATTAACTAAACTCAGTAAGATATACATTTGGTTAATGCTCATAACGTACTTGACGAGATGATAAATACTACGCAAAATAAATGAGTCATAATAAACATCCAAAACTGGGTTATATTAAAAAAAAAAATAGAATAAAAAAATAGGGTTAATAACCATACTCCCTATAATGATTCAGAAAGTATTACACTGCTTGATAGAATCCAGAGAATACTAAAGAAGTAGAATTAATAATGTATGTGTGTGTGTGTATATATATATATATATATATATATATATATATATATATATATATATATATTTAAAATATGAATACATTGACTTATTATATTGTCAAATAACTTTTTACAAATTTAACAAGATAACATGACTTCCCTATAATTTATGTATTTTAGCTTCTTCTACGAAAACCACATATGTCAGCTACAGCAATCATGCAAACTGAAAATGAAAGGCATCAGAAAGAAAGGAATTTCACCAAATTGCGTGAGATATCAACTACTCTACAATCAAAACTAAGAACAACTTTTGAAAAGAACAAATAAACACAAAGGACAATATTTAGGGAAATTGTCTGGATTTATTTTTTTCAAAAATAATGTGTCAAAATATTTTAAGAAAAGCACATGAAAGAAATAGAAGATAATAATCATATTGTTCACAGCTGAGAACAGCTTTTGGTGGAAAAAAAAATCTGTCATATGTTACACCATAATTGTAAGTACTTTTTGTGATTTGTGAGAATTTTCATTCCTGTCCTATATTGTTCTACCTGTATAGGAGATGAGTTTGTGCATTGTATTGGCTGATTGACATGAAGCCCTGGGTTGTGTTAAATAAATGCAATGGTTTAAGCATGCACATTTTTATACAAAAGATATTTCTAATAATAAAGGAATGTTTTGCAAATGGTGAGACTTGTTTTGTTGAAGTATTAAATAAAAAAAACTGTTTTTCTTCATGCAAGGAATATTAGATAATACTTAATGTCCAATTAGCCAAAAGAGAAAAATAACATTGGTCAAAGAAATATGTTATATGGGTCTTTTGCTCAAATATTTTTATTACCCCATTATAATGTCATGTATATTTATGAAACATGGTTAAATGACCATTGTATATAAGGCTTTTTTAAAGGTAATCTGCCCATACTCCATATGACGTTTTAAAATTGCATAGATTAAGGTGGATATATTCCACTTACCCCTCCTGGATCACTACCCTGTTGGGGTTAACGGGGCTTGTGTACTTTTTTGAAACTGTAAGCTATTACCATGCTGGGCAGGTCATAGCAGAATGGTCAGACAACTCGTGGCCCACTGGAGAAGGAACTGGAAACCCACTCCAGTATATTTGAAGGAACTGGCAACCCACTCTTATGGATTATCACACCCAGACACATGATGTGCCTGGCGTGCTGTGGTCCATAAGGTCACATAGGGTCGGACATGACTGAACACATTCCACTTCCATCAACTTATACATGATTAAAACCGTTTTCATAATAAGACATACATTTCCAAGTAGCAGAATTTTTCTTAACAGTAATATGGAATAACACTAGAAAACTACTATTCATGGGTAAAATCAAACAATACAGAAAAACTAATAATATACAGACACTTTGCTTTTTCTGAAGGAACAAAGAAACAAAACAGTATATTTACAAATTATATAATGCTGTGAATTTTCAGTATGAATATTTATATTGTCCATTACATTTAGCACTTTTATCTAAAGGCTTGAGAGTGTTAGTGTTATTAGCAATTATAATGTGAAGTTGTCAAAATATTAATGAATGATCAACCAGAAACATTTTACTATTGTGAAAAATACCTTATTATTGCTAATTCAAAATTAGGATTAATCAATGAACATTTTATTTGATTAATCACATGATTTAATCCACATTCCCATGTTTTAATCTACAATCACATAGTTGTGAGCAATATGGGTTGTTGCTGACGCGAAGCGAGGGCCACAGCTTCTGGCAAGGAGCGCCAAAGGTGCTCCTTGTGCTAGTGAAGATGAGTGCCGTAGGCGCTCTTCCCTACTACCCCGTACGACTTAGGCAGGGAACGACGAAGGCTAGTGAAGATGAGCGCCGTAGGCACTCTTCCCTACGACCCTGTACGACTTAGGCAGGGCGCGACGAAGGCTCTCACTGCGCTGGTGGAGATAAGAGCCATAGGTGCTCATCCCTATGACACTGCACAACTTAGGAAGGAAGTGACGAAGGCGCTCACTGCGCTGGTGGAGATGATCGCCGTGGACGCTCATCCCTATGACCCGCGGAACTAAACATCAACACAAAACTCAATTACACAATTCCGAATGCGAGACCCGTAGCACTTAAAAAAAAATCTCAACAAGGAAAGCGAGAAACAAACAAAAAAATTGCGCAAATACAAAAACAACAATAACACCACCAAAATAAAAAATAAAAAAAACATCACTCACAGCACAGGGAGACAGCCACGACATCTGGGAGTGAGGTTGCACGAGAATTTAATCACAATTTGCTGAGTTTCAGCACATGAAAATCGCCTAAGCGACAAATAAAATCGCTGCCCAAAAAAACGACAAATCGAGGCTACACGATCAATAAACACGCAAAAACCAGTCACAAGACTTTACTCAAGAACATACGGGGTATAAAAAATACACTATGTGGGAGGACGCAAAATGCTCCACATCCGCGTAACACATAAACAATCACCGCTATTTTACAACACTAACTTACAACTAATAACATTACCATTCCAAAATGCTGATTTACACACCTAAACAGGCGCACACAGCCTACTTATACTACACACTTCACACATTGCTGACACTTACACCTCAGCTCAGCAAGAGTGCAAATGTACATTGTACGCTGCAGGAAAATCAAAAAAGATTGTTAGCTCTTCCGGATATTGCTTGCTGCATATATTAATTACAAATAAGTAAAGTAAATTAAATTAATGTATGATTTTATTAATTAATTAATTATCATTAAAAAATACATATAGAGAAAAAAAACAACAGGCAAGAGGATTGCAATAAACGCCAAAGGCGTTCAGCGCGTGGCTCACACTAAGCGCTGAGGGTGCTCAGAGGAGTAACAGTACACCAGGGGAGAGGCTCGCAATGAGCGCCAAATGGGCTCAGATGACCCAAAATACACCAACGGAGAGGCTTGCAATAAGCGCTGAAGGCGCGAGACTCGCAATGAGCGCCGAAGGTACTTAGACGAACAAAAGACTTACTTTGTTTGCCAAACAGCATTACCTGCCTTACAATTTTCTGACTGTCATTTCTTGACGGGCAATTCGCTAGTGTGATATAATTGATGGCATAATCAAATAGGTTTTGAAATGTAATGTTACAACGTCATGCAGCCAGATTCACCAAGGATTTCTCACTCCAACAAGATATGTTTATCATGAAAACATTTTTTTTTAAATTAAATATTTTGATATTACTATTACTAGAGGTTTTGTTAATGGGTTATGGTTCTGTGTTAAGGATGGATTGAAATACTCGGCAATCACTTATTTAATAATCTCTAACTTTCAAGGACTTTTAACTCCATATGGTAGATTCAAACAAAAATGTCCAGGTGCATACTAATAACATGAAAACCAACAAACAATATATAAAATATTCCATAAATGAATTGGAAAACATGACTAATTTCAAAGTTAATATTTACACAAAGATACATCTAAGTTTCCCTGTTTTTACCTTTTTCTAATCTAACACATGCTGCTTATATCAAAAACACACATTATAAAGATTAATTTTATACACAAACAAATGTATTTTATTTCAAAATAAATTGGTTTCCACACCCGCAGAGGTGCCTACATAGGCACCTGGTACAAACCAATAGAAACTTCATTCAGGTAAGTTTTTTAACCCTATTCTAACATTCAAGCCAACAGTGTCACAGTGTAGAGTTCCAGAACAGCACCGTCTGAAGCTGGTTATTTGTGGCGGGAACACAAAACTACAAGATGCAACAATGTTGTAGCTGCCTCTACTTGGCCAATTAATTATTCATGTTATGCTAATTTAGCTTAGGTTTTCAGGGGCATTTCTTCTCAAAATCAGCTGCCAGAACACTGAAGAATTTTGTAAACGCTATGGTAATTTTATTAATGTTTATTTTGGATTTTTTTTTTAATGCAAAAAAAAAATGTTTGCATACACTGATACTGATTCTCCTCTATCAGATGCATTCATAATCCATGACACTTCTGCATACATTGAAAGATATAAATAAGGGTAAGATTACATGTGCTTTTTCACAATGAGAGAATTGTCTACTCCAAGAGCAACATAGGTCACACAGCTGTTCTCTACAATCTCATTGTGATTGACCATGAATTGCAGCATGAATAGCTCTCCACCTTTTTTATGTTCTGCACTGAATGGGGTATATTTATCAAATGGGGTTAAAAGTGGGGTTAGTTTGAATTAAAGCATAAAATATCTCTATGTCAGGTGTTTTATATGGAGCCTTTTTATAAAGCCTGTCTGTACTAAATCATTACTGTTTCTACCACTGTTTAAAAAAGAGCCCCAATAGCAAATCTATGACTAGAGGGACTATTGATATTTTCACTTTTTAAAACAAAAATGGCCACTATGATAAATGTACCCCATTAATTACAAGGTGGATGTAAAGTACTAGAAGTCTATCAAGAGAGATTTTATGCTGATCAACTTTCTGAGGTGAGAGTACTTGAAGTACTTGCATCTGTAAGGTCTGTATGTGTGAGTGTGCAATGATCTGCAGCTAACTTCTATGCAGAGCATTTCTACCAATTCCACATATGTTTTATATAACATTTTCCCTCTTATAATATATTATAACTAGGCTACATAATAACCATGTACAGGCAACATATAAGCACACAATTACACATAATCCCAATGTAACTATGTCATGCTTCCTTGGACAATTAAATCATGACAACTTCTCCCCCTTCCTTTCTAGTATAGCATAGAGGATCATCCTGACGGATAATTCTCTAGCTATACTGCTCTTACTTGTCCTCCTGTCTGGAAAGTCCATCCATGTGATAGCCTCAGTGGCTCTCTGGTTACCCTGCCTCCCCCTGTCCAGGGCGAATACTTGCTCGTCCCAGTGGCCTAGTGACTTTCCCAAGCCCCTGGGGAGACTTATAAGACAACCGCCATGGAGGACCCTTCAAGGTAGTCCAGGGGAAACGGTACATCCCAGCTAGTAAGTCCAGCATAACCTTGGGAAGATCCTTACCCAGCAAAGCCCTTTCCTTCCAGGCTAGGGAGACCTCCTGTCCTGCCGATTCTGGATCAGAACTCAGTCCCATGGGTAAAATTGCAGAGTTCAAGGTTCCCTTTGTCAGGCCTGAGCTTTCTCCTGAATAAACTGGGATGCTGGAGTTGCAACATGGTCTAGTGACATTCACTGGTGGCATCCATGCTGGATTAATGGGCAGTTCTGATTCAAGCCGTTGTGGTTCAGTAGCCAACCTCTCTCCCACCAATCCTGGCCAATGGCCCCTTCTTTCCAGGGTTACAGGTACACAGCCAGTGTCTTTGGGCAGCTGCAGGGGAGTCATTGTAGAGAGACCAGGAGACAAATCACAATCTGGAGTACCCTCTGGCTCTTTGGTCTCTGGATCCTTAGATGGAACCTCCGGACTCTCTCCATCCGAGACTGCCTGGTGTGTAGTCACAGGCAGCCCTTGAGAAACAGCTGCTGCTGCCTCTTGTTCAGGCTGAAGAGCAGGGCTACTTTCTGTTTCTGCTCCAGGGTCTGTGGCTGGCTCCTGGACAATGGTCATCCAAGGAACCTCTCCACTATTTGTAGGCAGACCACGAGACAAATCACAATCTGGGGTACCCTCTGGCTCTTTGGTCTCTGGATCCTTAGATGGAACCTCCTGACTTTCTCCATCCGAGACTGCCTGGTGTGTAGTTACAGGCAGCCCTTGAGAAGCAGCTGCTACTGCCTCTTGTTCAGGCTGAAGAAATGGGTTACTTTTTGTTTCTGCTCCAGGGTCTGTGGCTGGCTCCTGGACAATGGTCATCCAAGGAACCTCCCCACTATTTCCACAGTCAATTGGTAGGGCCCAGTGCTCATTAGGTTCTTCTCTTACTCTAGGAGCAGAGTAGCTTTTCCCCAGTTCTTCCCGTGGGCCTGGCACTGCTGTGGTCTGGCCCTGTCCCTATTCCTCTAACTGGGTGAGACTTAGCCCCATAAAGATAGGGACCAGTTCTTCCTCTTCCCAGTCAACCCTATGGATGCAGGCATCCTTGTTATTTTGAGAATCATGGACAAAACAATTCTCCACACAGACAATACATGTATTTTCTGACCCAGCCTTAGCAATATTTAGCTGGGTCTCTGTAGTACCTGTTAGGTGGTTCTGTTCCATGCCTGACCGGTATGAGCCCTCCCAGCTGGGTGGCCAACAACCATCCAGGGATGCTTCATCCAGTAGCTCTATATAATCCACCTCCAGCTGTAGCTCCTGCTGGATCAAAGACCAAAGTAGGTTAGCTGTCTGAGAGCCTGTCTCCAGTCCCAGCATGTGACAGCGATTGGCAAACAGACACAGCTTTCTTTTCTCTGTCCCCAAGCCACAGTCTGGATCCCCATGTACTATGTTCCAAAGTGCCTCTTCCAGCCCCAATGAAACATGATGAGGTATCCCAACAGGTCCCACCCAATAAGCATATTGCTCTTCCAGGGCAACCTCCTCACATACTAATTCTTCCAGCCATTCCCTTAGCTCGTGACCTGGCCATAGTCCCAGGAATGCCATCCATTTATTTAGAAGGCCCATTCCTCTACAGTCCTTTCCAGTCACCAGAACATTCTCTGTCTCTACTGGGGATAAGCATTTCCCCTCCACAGGAGCTGAGACAGGGCCATTGCTTACCCTTCTCCACTTCCCCTGTACCCCCTGTGTGATCTGTATCCGGAGTTCCCTCTGCTGATCCTTGGTTAAACCTGCAGGCATTACCTCCATCCATCTTTGGTACCGTCTGGACACTTTCTCCTCCTCTGCTGCAGACAACTTTTTATAAGCTGCCATCCTTCTGTATTTTTTACAGAGATCCCACCACTGCCAGCCAAATTTCACAATCTGCTTCTTCAAGGGGGCTTGATATGAACCTATTTCAAACTACCCCAGCAGAATCATTTAGTTCCTGTTCTCTGTGGCACAAAAGATGGCTTCTGAAGAGGGCAAAGCCCAAAAGGTACAAGTAGAGAATACTGGATTCAGCATACTTAGTGGCCCATGGCAAGACCACTCCCCAAGTCAGGATACAACACACAGAAATAGTCTCACACCTTGTTTGTGAAATCTATCTCTCAACCTCTATTAAATGATCAAAACAACATATTTATACTCTCCAATACCACACCCTTGTGTACATTTGTGTATGTGTGATGTCAGACCACCTGGCTTGCAACCTTGGGCTATCAAAGCTCTTGAGATCAAATTCACCAGATATTTAGTGAACAAACCTTTATGCTAAACTCAAGTGTTTGCTTAGGATTACTTGAAATACTTGCATCTGCAAGGTCTGCATGTGTAAGTGTGCAATGATCTGCAGCTAACTTCTATGCAGAGCATTTCTACCAATTCCACATATGTTTTATATAACATTTTCCCTCTTATAATATATTATAACTAGGCTACATAATAACCATGTACAGGCAACATATAACCACACAATAACACATAATCCCAATGTAACAATGTTGTGCTTCCTTGGACATATTCATAAATTGCTGACAGTATGAGTCCTTAAACAATTAAATCATGACAGACCCCCATTCTGGGGCTCCCGTAAGAAGTCTCTGAAGGCGAATTAACAGCTTTGGGAGTTTTGAAAAGCAAATTTCTGAAGTGATTCTATGGACCAAGGAAAAAAAATCCTCTATAGCTTGCAGGAGACTCAGAGTCAGTAGACTCCATATCAAAAACACTACACATCCTAGCTGTTACATCCTTCTGTTTCCCTTTCTATCTATATAAACTCCTTCCCATGGCAGGGAATAGATTAAATAATAATATAAAGTAATGCAGGGGGTTTATGACCCCTCCTTCTATGACCCTTCCTTCTTTGACCACTACCCTCTATGATCTGGTTATACCCTGGGATTCCCCCTTAATATCCATTACCCTTATGAGCCTGGGCATCCCCTGGAATCCCCCCTAATACCCTCTATGCCCTATGAGTTGGGTATCTCAAAGGATTCCCCCTTAATAACTGCTACCTCATAGCATTAGATTACCATGGGGGGCCATAGGGACCCCATATTGTAATGGGTAATATTTGGTGCCATGGTGGTCCATAAGGTCCGTACTTAGCGGTTAATGAGAAATTAATCTCTGGACTGTTAATCTGGATGGTTGTAACCTATTTAGGAAATATTGGGGCAATGGTAAAAGAGGAGGAGTTATTATCAACTACAGTATTGTTGCAGCTAAGCATGGGCAAGTTGTATTAATGGGAGATTTTAACTACCCTGAAATAAACTGGATGAATGAGACTAGCAGTTCAGATAAGGGGAGCAGGTTCTTGAATACACTCAAAATCATTATATGGCCCAGGTTATACAAGAACCTACTAGAAATGAGGCTATCTGGGATTTAATTATCACAAATAATAATTATATGGTATCAAATGTTGAAATATGGCAACCTTTGGGAAACAGTGATCACATCACAGTCTCATTTGAGATTGAATTAAAAAAACAAAACTGTAAGGGGGCAACGAAAACTCTTAATTTTAAAAGGGCAGATTTTAACGGTCTAAGGGCAGCAATACAAAGTATAGACAGGGACAAAGAACTGACGGGTAAAACTAATAAACATAAATGGACAACGCTCAAATCTTTACTAAATATACATACTTATCATATCATATATCATGTGGAAATACAAGTAGAAGGTGAAAATCACATCCCATGTGGCTTAACAATGAGTTAAAGATCAAGATATGCAGTAAAAAACAGGCATTTAGATTATACAAACAAGAGGGAACACAGACTGCTTTACGCGAGTACAAATAAATCAACATGGCTTGCAAATGGGCAATTAGACTGGCTAAAATAGAAAATTAAAAATTAGTTGCAAAGGAGAGTAAGACTAACCCTAATATATATTTTAAATATATTATTGGGAAGAAGGCCAGGAAGGAAGCAATAGGAACATTACAATGTGAAACAGGCCGTCTGATAATTAGTGAACAGGAAAAGGAAGATGAACTAAATTGGTTCTTCTCTTCAGTATCCACAAGGGAGTTACCAGTGGTTGGGACACTGCAACATAATGGGTCTACACAACCTTCCCCAAATAATTGGTTAAATGCAAAAGAGGTTGGAACTAGTCATGTCGCGAACATAAAATTTTCGGTTTGCGAACCGCGGACGCGAATTTCATCAAATGTTTGCGAACGGGCGAACCGGGCGAACCGCCATAGACTTCAATGGGCAGGCAAATTTCAAAACCCACAGGAACTCTTTCTGGCCACAATAGTGATGGGAAAGTTGTTTCAAGGGGACTAACACCTGGACTGTGGCATGCCGGAGGGGGATCCATGGCAAAACTCCCACGGAAAATTACATAGTTGATGCAGAGTCTGGTTTTAAGCCATAAAGGGCATAAATCACCTAACATTCCTAAATTGTTTGGAATAACATGCTTTAAAAACTTCAGGTATGATGTTGTATTGATCAGGTAGTGTAAGGGTTACACCCGCTTTACAGTAACAGACCAATCTCCCCGTTTAATGCACCACAAACAACCGCAAACAGTCCCTTTGCACAACCTCAAACTCCCCATTTGCACAAGGTTGGATACCAAGCTAGCCATGTCCCATTCCTTGTCCTCACTGATGTCATTGAAGGTCTCTTCCTCCACCCAGCCACCCCGAAAGGGTCCAGGGTCCCCGAAAGGTGACAACAAGCCCCCTGGGACGCCTGCTGTGTTTGGTCTTCCACCTCCTCAAAGCCACCTTCCTCCTCTGACTCCTCTTCTTCAGACTCCTCTCTCTGCGTTGCCTCTGTCTGCGGTATTATAAGGTGTGTACTGTTAAGTAGTACTATTCCTATCGGTTTAATCACTGTTACGTCCACTATTAGGGGACGTGTATATGGCATTGATTTTTGGAACAGGGAGATGGAAAAAGATGCTTGGTCGGACCTCCTACTTCGAATTTGGGGCACTGCACGTGCAATGTAATGTGCCACCAGATAGGAGTGGTTTATTAAGTTGTACTATTTATTCCTATCAGTTTGATACCTGTTACATCACCTATCAGGGGACGTGTATATGGCATGGATTTTTGGAAGCGTAAGATGGAAAAAGATGCTTGGTCGGTCCTCCCACTTCAAATTTGGGGCACTGCGCGTGCAATCTAAGGTGCCACCAGATAGGAGTGGTGTGTTCAGTTGTACTATTTATTCCTATCGGATTCAATAAAGCCAATAAACCTGGCCCGTTACTAGCCAGGAAACTACAAACCAAAACAACACAAAATAGGATACTTCAAATTAAGACCTCGAAGGGAGAAAAAACAACGAACCCAAATAAGATCCAGAAGATTTTTACAAAACTTTACAATACCCTTTATACGGCAACAAAACACATAGATCTACACAAAATGAGGGGATTTCTTAATTCCTGTGATCTCCCCTTAATAGAAGAAAATGACTTAGAGACTTTAAATGTTGGCAGAGTAGGCGCTGTAGGCCTCACACCCACGCCTGTAGGCAGGCAACTGATATTCAATCGATTACAGTCAAAAAAGTGTTGTTTTATGTCACTGTACACTACGGTTGCACCAGATATGACGTATCACTGTGCACTGGCAAAAGTTGGCGGAGTAGATGCAATAGGCTTCACACACACGCCTGTAGGCAGGCAATTGCTATTCAATCTATTACAGTCAAAGAAGTGTTGTTTTATTTCACTGAGCACATTATAAGCTGTGAGCCTGACACAGGCAGGCAACTGAAATTAGATTAAAGGAAAAAAGGGTTGTTTTTTTTCAATGTATAGTACACCAACTATGACTGGTGAAACAGAGCAGAATATTAGCTGTGAGCCTGACACAGGCAGGCAACTGAAATTAGATTACAGGAAAAAAATGGTTGTTTTCAATGTATGGTACACCACCAGGTATGAGTAGTGAAAATAAGCACAATATAAGCTGTTAGGTGTTAGCCTGTCACACACATACGCTGGCAGGCAGGCATATGCAATAAGATTACACAGAAAAAAATTATAAAATAAAATAAATGGTGTTCTAGCCCTAAAAAGGGCTTTTTGGGTTGCTGTCCTTGCAGCAGATATCAGATGAGTCCTTCAGGTCTGTAGTGGAAGCTAAATACACAGCCTGGCTATCTACTTCCCTATTAAATCTCCAGCAGCTACACTATCTGTCCTCTCACAACGAATGCAGCTTCAGAATTATTCTAAAATGTATGCTGTCCTTCAGATGGAAGGCTCTGGAAGGGAGTGAATGCTGCTGATTGGCTGGAATGTGTCTGCTGACTGTGAGGTGCAGGGTCAAAGTTTCCTCAATGATAAAGAATAGGAGGCGGACCGAAAAGCGCATGTGTCCGCCATCCGATGCGAACTGTCCGCAACATCTCTAGTTGGAACAAATAAATGTTAATAAAGCCCTAGATCCTGATAGAATACATCCAGAGGTACAGAGGGAACTGGGTTCTGTAATAGCCAAACCATTATATCTATTTTTTTAAGATTCTCTCAACACAGGGTCACTACCAGATGACCAGAGAAAAGTTGATGTGATACCTATATTTAAGAAGGGAGCAAGAGCAAATCCGGGGAATTATAGACCAGTGAGCCTCGCTTCGATAGTGGGAAAGCGTTTAGAAGGGTTAATAAGGGATAATATACAATAATATGTCTATTTGAACATGATTGTAAGTAGAAGCCAACATTGATTTATGAGGAATAGGTCATGTCAAACAAACTAATTCATTTCTATGAGGAGGTTATTAGGAACTTGCATCAAGGCAACTCAGTGGATGTAGTCTTTTTTGATTTTGCAAAGGCTTTTTATACAGTGCCACATAAAAGACTAATATGCAGGCAAATGGATGCAGGCATTGCAGTAAATATCTGCCCATGGATTGACAGAAAGCAAAGGATTGTTGTAAATGGAATATACTCTTGATTGGACAAATATAGTAAGTGGGGTTCCTCAGGGTTCAATATTAGGTCCTCTCCTTTATAACACATTTATTAATGACTTAGAAGTAGGATTGGAAAGTAGTGTCTCCATTTTTACTAATGACACAAAGTTGTTCAAGGTAATTAAATCAGATAATGATATCCCTCCAAAGGGATTTGCATAAATAAGTGAAATGGGCAACTAAATGGCAGATGAGATTTAATATGAATAAATGCAAAGTTATGCATTTAGGAAGAAAAAGTAGCCATGCAATATATAATTTTAATGTAAAGTAAATCTTGGGGTATCGGATATTGAAAGGGATTTGGGAGTGCTTGTGGACAACAACCTAGGTAGCAGTACTCAATGCCAAGCTGCAAAGGCAAATAAAATATTAGTATGTATTAAGAAGGGTATAGAAGCCAGGGAAGCAAAAATAATTCTGCTTCTATACAAATCCCTAATATGCCCTCATTTGAAATATGGAGTACAGTTTTGGCCACCACTACATAAAAAGAACATTTTAGAGCTGGAAAAAGTACAAATAAGGGCAACAAAACTAATAAGTGGAATGGAGGGGTTAAGTTATGAAGAAAGACTAAAAAAATTAAAGGTATTTTCTCTAGAAAAAAGACATCTAAGAGGGGATATAATTACTCTATATATAAGGCTTTGTTAAGTGACCTTTTTGTGCCAAGAGATTTTCAACTGACAAGAGGACATGCTTTGAGGTTAGAAGTAAAAATATTTCACCTTATAGAAAGGAAAGGGTTCTTCACAGTAAGGGTGGTTAAACTGAGGAATTCTCTACAAAAGGAGGTGGTGACAGCGGATTTGATAGATAACCTTAAAAAGGTTTGGATATATCACTATAATAGTTGTCATAGTGTGTAATGCTCTTGATTCACATGTGCATCGGTGGTGGGAGGTTAAACACTATGTGACGCGCATTAGCAATGTGCAGCGCTAGTCACTGATGAGCAATGCGGTCCATGAGAGACGGTGAGGGGGGAGGGGGGGTGCAAGAGAGATATGGATGAGAAAGACATGGGGAGAGGCTTGGGGTGAGAGAGACATGGGGGAGAGAGACATGAGGGAGAGTGACAGAGGAGAGGGTGGGAGACCGGGGGAGGGAGAGTGGAGGGGAAGAGACACAGAGACACAGGGGAGGGAAGAGACACAGGGGAGAGAGAGGGGGAAAGAGATACAGGGGAGGAAGAGTTATGGGGAAGAGACACAGTGGACAGAGAGGGGGAAGAGAGACAGGGAAGTGAGAGGAGGGAGGAGACACAGGTGTCACAGACGAGGGAGTTGGAGGTAAGAACAGGTAAGAACACGGGAGGTAAGAACACGGGAGGACGCGGGGGAAGAGACATAGGGTAGGGAGGGGGAGAGACATGGGAGTGAGAGGGTGGAAAGAGACACAGGGGAGGGAGAGGGGCAGGGAAGACACATGGGAGAAAAAGACACATGGGAGAGAAAGGGGGAAAGAGGGGTTAAAAAAGACACAGAGGAGGGAGAGGGGGTAAGAGACACAGCGGAGGGAGATGGGGAAGAGACACAAGGGACGGGAGGGACACATCAATATTATGTCGTAATTTTTGATGGACAAGTTACTAGTTTTTAAATAAAAAGGGTATTCAGGTTAAACCTGGTTAATCAGAGAGTATTGATCCAGGGAGAAGTCTGATCTCCAGTATCTGGGGTCAGGAAGGAATAAATTTTTCCCTTTTGAGGTAATTGGCAAAGTTTCACTTGTTTTTTTTTTTTTTCTGTTTGCCTTCCTCTGAATCAATTAACAATTAATAATTTATCTGAATACTGCAGATCAGAGGAAATCTTAAAAGGTTGAACTTGATGGACTAACAGCCTCATTAAATTCGGGCTACGTCTTAAAATGTAGTCTGTAACTTGAAAGTAGGACATACAGCTATTAAATTAGCCCCATAAACGTCCCCACAGACAACTTGCGGGGTAAGCCACAGGACGGCCGAAAAATTTCTACTGGACTTAAACGTGGAACTTCGCAGCCCGCATATCCTTTGATCTGTCAAGCCCGTAACTGATACAATTCCAATCATGCTATTAAATTGCAAAGAAGTCGCCCATGAGCTAGCCTGTAACACGTAAATGGAGCCCAAAGCCCAACATATGCTGGAGAGGACTCACAAGGGAGGTAAAGACCAATACGTAGCCCCGTAAATGCAAATAAAAACACACTACTGTACTTTCATTAAAAGGGAAAGTAATGTTAGGTCTTAGAATTAATAGCACAACATTCTCAAGCTTGCAATTGGCTGGAAAAAAATACTTTATTTCATGTTTAATTTCTGTGTTATATCGATCCCGGCAATCAATGTGTTAATACATATAATGAAACTTGCATGTGATAGAATATCATATTTACGGCTTTATTAATATTGCACTATTGTGGAATGTGGGTCCGATCGCAGCTTGTAATTGTAGCCCGTAGGACTTTAAAATCAAGTCCCGTAGCCTGCAGTCCATTCTAATTTAATAGCAATGTAACTCTGCCAAATTTCAAGTCCGCAGCCGTTGCGAGCTTCACGTTGGACTTACGGCCCTCGAATTTAATAGGGGGGTAAAAGTCTTTTTTCAACCTCAATTACTATGCAACTATGTATTAACCTCTTAACTGAGTCAGATTTGAGCAATCAAGCCTCTAATCCAACACAGTTAAGTTATTAGTACCTGTAGGCTTTTTCAAAAATATTGGATACTGAGAGAGATTTTAGTAAACTTCAACAAGATCGGATATTGTTACTGGAGGTATGTGGTAGCAATTTTTAAAATATGGGACAGGTACCCATGGCTTAAGATATTAGGGCCATTTCAAGCACTTGCGTGTCATTTCCCAGTAGATTTACATGTGTGAAATGATATCTAGGCCATAATCATGTGAGGGAAAAAAAAAAAGCCTGCAGTAAATAATAATTTCATAGTAATAATAACTACATATACAATTATGAAATTGAAAGGCTCTGTTTATTAGTTTGGCTGTTATAAAGTTTAGTTATTCAAAAGTTCATATAGAAAAAGGAATTGACCACAGTGGTCCTTTAACGTGGCACATTAGGATTCCAAATATGATAGATCAACACCATTAATTACTGATAAGCCCTTGAGGCACTGGATGTAATGTCACCTGCACAAAAAGAGACTTGCAGCCCCAATTCAATTTGCTGGAGTTAAGGGGTGATTAAATTAGAAAAGCCTGCAAGGAAATGGCTGGTAGCCTTATTAAATTGTGATTCGGCCAATTGAATAGGGCTCTATATAAGCACATAGCATATTTTTTTTTACATAAGTTTTTAGTTAGTGAACTTCTATTCATAACTAAAAACTTATGTAAAAACATATGCTATGTGCTTACGTAGAGCCCTCTTCAATTGTCCGAATCGCAATTTAATAAGGCTGCAAATCCGTAAACCATGCTTTGGCACGTAGCAAATTCTTCTAACCCGTAATTAGGGGTTTAGACTGAGCCAATAGTAAAAGAACGTCATCATTACGTCACTAAAACATGGAGGTTTAATTTCAATCTCTTACGGTTTTGAAGTCAGAGTAGCGATCGGATCCGCATTCCGGAAGTAATGTAATATGAAAAGATCAATAAATATAATATTCTAGTCCATGCGAGTTCTATTATATGTATTAACACATTGATTGCCAGGATCGATATAACACTGAAATTAAACACAAAAGAAAATATTTTTTATTGCAGATTTGTGAGCTTGAGAATTTTGTGTTATTAATTATAATACCTTTCATCGCTTTCCCTGTTATTTAAAATACAATAGTGTGTTTATATTTGCTTTTACAGTGCTACAGACAGGAGTTTAACCCCCTTGCGGGTCCTTTCTAGTACCCGTATGATATTTGGCTACATTTACCATTTACGGTTGTGAAAACAATTGCGGGCTTGAGGACTTGCAGCAATTTAATAGCGATTTGCGTTGTAACTTTTACGGGATGGAAAGATCAAACGCGTAGATGGGTCGGAGTTCAGATTTTTACAGCCCGTAGGGAGTTTCCGCCTGTAACCCGCAGATCATTTGCAGGTAGCTAATAGAGGCCAATTTAATAGCCGTAACTCTTGCAGGCTCCTTTACGGGCTACGATTTCTAAAGTTGGAGCAATTTAATTGGGCTGTAAGCATGCTCATTGTGCAGGCGAGAGTACTGAAGACAAGGACCCAGTGCTTCAGGGTCTTATCAATAATTACTGATACTGATCTTGTTTCAACAACAAATATTAATCTCTTCAATGACAGTTTACTGTATGAAAGTGCAATGTTTTAAATAACATTCAGATGACGAAGTACTTAGTAGTTATCACCTATAGTTTTAAATTATACCATAATCTCTGTTGTGCCATTAAGTACATGTGTTGTTTATTATATTAAAGCAGTATGCAGATATTTTAATATCCTTAATAGGCAGTAATAAAAATGTACATTATTTTAAATGGACTTCCAAAAAAAAGTATTTGAATCAAGAAAATTGGAATAAAAAATAATACTCAGACTGAAGACTGAAGCACATTTAGGTACCAGGGGCCTAATTCAAATGCGATTTAGCCAATTAAATAGAGCTATATATAAGCACATAGCATATTTATTTGCAGAAGTTTGTAGTTAGTGAACTTCTATCCAAAAGCAAGGTCTTCACTAACTAAAAACTTCTGTAAAAAAAATGCTATGTGCTTATATAGAGCCCTATTCAATTGGCCAAATCGCATTTGAATGAGGCCCCAGGTAAATAAATAAGAATGATATGGTAGGTAATTATTATTACTAACCTTCTACATATTGTATATATTTCCTTGTGGTTATATAGGTCTTGGATTTTAGTGAATATTTACTAATGCAGACAGGAGCTATTTTTTGCATAATTTATATTATATGTGCATTTGTGTTTATTTTTGCAAGATACCTTATAGTGCATTATATAGAAAATATAATGCTAGTGAGTGTTAACATGATTTACCGATGTGAGGTTATTGGAAGAGTGTCTATTTTATTGTTAATTCTCAGCAGTTTAGTAAATATATGCCAATAAAATCAAATGTTACAGGGCACAGCTTCTATGTGATGCATCAACAGAACATCTTATAATAAATGCAAGAAAAATAAAATCATAACCACTAAACTGTAGAGTATATAGTTTCATATATTAAAATTGCGACACCTAAGGACCTTAATAATAATAATAATAATACAAAAAAATCTTTATTACCTGAAACATCAGAGACACAGTTAAAGTATAATGCATATTATTCACAATAATAAACAATGTAACCTTTAACTTTAGAATACATCAGTATATATCAGCATAATTTTATGGTGATTATTAAAGTGTAAAATTATGTGCATTTTTAAAGCAAACTTTGCTGCAAGAAGGATTTTTAAGTAAAAAATGTCCAAATACTATTGTAATAAAATAGGAATTATAATTTTTTATACACAGCCTACAGTTATGTGTGTTTGTGTGTTGCCAAAAAACACTTATTTTCTATTTCCCACAGATACACAGATCCCCATTCAATTCATTATGTGCTATTTTTTGATATGGATCGATACTATTAGCTGACTGTTTGACCTAAGGTTTTATTCAAGGATGTGGTAAGACATGCAGTTTATACGTAAAATTTCAAGAATATATGTAAAAAATATAACATATATTTTGAATCAATATTCTGCATGTTCCACCCACCTAATAATGATGAAAGTAATCGTGAAGTGTTCTATTAAAACTGGGATTGGTAGATCTCAGTGTTGTAGCTCGGGTGCTTGGGGGCAATATGGACTGCGATAACGATGGTTCGTATCTCCACACACGATAGTAAGGTTCCCTTTTCAAGTAGTCACAATGGAGTTGGCAAATTCCACTGATCGTGATCCTCAGTAGCCAGTGTTGTGCCACTCTCTCCATTCACAGGAGTTCCTTAGTTGTATTTAGAAATACAAGAAGGTAAGGGGGAGAGAAAGCGCACACTAACCCCTGATGCAGTTCACTTAGATCAATTAGAGATGATCTAAATGTAGGTAGACCCTCACCTGGATAGACCTCAAGCTCATGGGGTATTTATGTCCATTTCATTAGATCCACAATCTGGTTTGGGAGATGGTCATTCAAGTGTTATCTCAGTGTGTAACACAGTGTCCAGGTCAGGCCTAACAAGGTGTGCACAAGTGGGTATGTGAATATTAATATATGTAAATGAAATATATGTGTGTGTTCACACCCATGGGGTTGACTAGATGGATGTACATGGTAAGTTGCTCTCGACATGCAAGCATAAGTGCGGATGCCTTCTTGTTTTGTTAATTGATTCTACGGAAACATAGGTCCTCATTCAATTGCAATTTGGCAAATTGAATAGGGCTCTAAATAAGCACATAACATATTTTTGTAAAGAAGTTTTTAGTTAGTAAACATCTAACCAAAAGCAAGGTTTTCACTAACTAATAACTTATTTTAACAAAATATGATATGTGCTTATTTTGAGCCCTATTCAATTGGCCAAATTGAATGAGGCCCTTAGTGTTTAAAAAACAAATGTATCCATATATAAATAAAATGTACTACAATGCAGAATGTTACAATGCATTATAAAATAACAGGGTGTAAAACAGATGCGTCTCGTCACTTCTCCTGCGACTTTCTCAGTATTAAAAAAACCATGAAAGGAAAATATACATAGATGGCCATATAAAAAATGTCAATTAATGCACATGTGCACCTAAACATATTCACTATTTATCAACATCACTCAAACCACTACCGGGGTTGGTTTGCCATCATTTTTCTATGAAGTAGATAAAAATCTCATTAACTTTCTTTTAAATTTGCAAGAGTCTTAAGGCTCCAGAAATATAAGAAGTAACACTGGGACTCAAAGCTAAATAGAATATTACATTTGTCTACAGTTGGAGTCCAGGGCCCTCATTCAATTGCAATTTGGCCAATTGAATAGCGCCCTAAATAAGCACATAACATATTTTTTTTTAAAGAAGTTTTTAGTTAGTAAGCATCTATCCAAAAGCAAGGTTTTCACTAACTAAAAACTTATTTTAAAATAATATGCTATGTGCTTCTTTAGGGCCCTATTCAAATGGCCAAATTGCAATTGAATGAGGCCCCAGGGGTGTAGGAGCCAGAAGAATTCTGAGGGGGATACAGCTCATATGTTTGCCATAAAATAGCTTATATATATATCCATACAAAAGTAGAAAATTCTGGGGGGGATTTGTCCCCCCATCCTGCCCAGTTCCTATACCTGTGCGTTTGAACCCTGTTTTATGCAATCGTTAAACTGCACAGCACCTTTTCTATGTATTTTGAAACCAATTAAAATATTATTCGACACAAATAAGGTTATAGTTTCAGATACTAAAGCCCCCAAATTACTCCTGCACTATACTATGAATTTAGAACCATACAAAAATATGTAAATTGTATGTTAACATGATCTTACATTGATATACATAGCACTGGGGTCTGATTTATGAGTGTTTTTAAATAGAATAATACATGTTTATTCCATTTACAACATAGACTAAAGTTCCACAGACATGTTAAGATTTACAAATTGGGAACACCTAGGCACAAACTCGTTACCCGGCCCCAAGGTGCGCAAGCTTTTCTATTTACAAGAAACTGTTGATAATACCATATAATTATAATGTAATATTATAATATTAATTAAATAGCATTTTCATATAATTCCCTTACTGTGGTGACTGACAGGTATCATGCTTTTGATGCGTTACATTAATTTATTTTTTAAGACATTTTGCCAAAAAGTTTTCTTTCTTTTAGGGGTATTCTCTGTTGCTGTTTTCTGGATAATGTCACAAACTTCTGTCCAAATTTCTTCAGGCATTCTATCTTCCATGTTTAGTTCCTTAAATCTATTCTTTACATCCACTGTATATTCACAGCTGATATTATTTATTTTAAATCTGCTTGGTCTGATGATTTCCCCTCTTTTCTTCAGTTTAATTCTGAACTTTGCATTAAGAAGCTGATGATCTGAGCCACCTACCGCCAGCTCCAGGTCTTGCTTTTGCTGACTGTATAGAGCTCTTCCATCTTTGGCTATAAAGTATATAGTCAGTCTGATTTCTTTATTGCCCATTGTTAATGTCCATGTGTAGAGTTGTTTCTGAGGATGTTGGTAGAGGGTGTTTAATATGACCTTAAAATTATGTTGACAGAATTCTACTAATCTCTGACCTGCTTCTTTTTTTACTTAAAGACAAAACTTGCCAGTAACTCCCGGTATCTCTTGGTTCCCTATTTTAGCATTTCAATCCCTTATGATAGAAGTAACATATTTTCTTGGTGTTATAACTATCAAGTGTTGAATATCTCAATAGAATTCGCTAAATCCTTGAATATCAATGTTTAATCTTGTAATTTCATGTTAGACCATGTCCAGTTTTCCTTGGCTCATAGTTCTAACAAACCAGGTTCCTATGCTGAATTGTTTTTGTAGTAGCGGACTTTCCTTTTGCATCCAGACACATCCACAGAAGGGCATCCGCTTGACTTTGGTCCAACCACTTCATTAGATCTGGTGCTACTCAAAATAAACCTCTGGCGGAGTTGGGGAGGAGTCCACGCCCAGGAAGCTGTCAGTATGTGCAGCTAGCGGGGCTGTGCCGGCAATCTGCAGCGGCGTCTCAAGGTCAGAGCATGGAGGAGCAGTAAAAAAAACCTTCCAAAACACTAACCCTAACTGCCCGGGGAACCAGCCTCTTGCCTCCAGCAGAAGCAAAGCATGCCTCAGAAGGAAGGCACAGTCAGGCACGAGTAGATGCAGTGGCCGAGAGAGCCTGGAAGAAGCTGAGACCCGAGAGAGATTAACCCACAGCATTTGTAATCAAGAACAGAGGGGAGGATAAAAGAGGATCTCTCTAACTGCTAAAGAGAATATCATAGGAATACTTTCTCCAAAGCGAAGGGAGAACAACAGCCTACAGCCAGGCATGAGGAGATGCAGTGAGTGAGAGAGCCTGGAAGAAGCTGAGACCAGAGAGTGATAAACCCACAGCATTTGTGATCAAGAACAGAGGGGAGGATAAAAATGCTCCGCAGTGAGTAATTTAACAACCAGCAAGAGCTGAAGCAGGAGAGGAGGCCTGAAGGGTAAGAGAGGGGGAGGGGAGCGCTGCCGCAGTGCACGCTGTAAGTCTAACAGGGAGTCATAGGGAGTGGAGTCTGCCTGGGGAGCTGAGTGCACCGGGAGATAAAAAGGCCACAAGGAAAGCCCTTCAGAAAGTTAAAGAACTGAACTCCTTATACATGAGCTCCCAGAAGTGAAATAGACACCTACCTTCCCCCCTCTATCCCACCTCCCCTTACTTTTTAAAGCCCTGGACTCTTTTCATAATGTGGGTTTTTTATTAGTTTATAACAAGAATAATCTCAGAATATAATCTTGAGGGATTAAGGAGCTGGCTGGAAGACACCTCTTCTATATGGATTATATGGAGAGACAGTAGCTCTTGTTTGGTCCCTCTTGCAGGAGGATCTCTCTAACTGCTAAAGAGAATATCATAGGAATACTTTCTCCAAAGTGAAGATCAGAACTTGATTTGTAAATATGGATATGGGCTTACTATAGCCATTCTAAATAAGCTATTGCTGAAAGCTGATTTATTTATATACAGCTTTAGATATAGACACTTAAGTATCACACAAAATAAATCTTGGAGTAAGAACTTCATATCTGGTGAAACATTTCAAAACTACAGGTAGAAGTGGAAAAAGGGAGAACAACAGCCTACAGCCAGGCATGAGGAGATGCAGTGAGTGAGAGAGCCTGGAAGAAGCTGAGACCAGAGAGTGATAAACCCACAGCATTTGTGATGAAGAACAGAGGGGTGGATAAAAGTGCTCTGCAGTGAGTAATTTAGCAACAAGCAAGAGCTGAAGCAGGAGAGGAGGCCTAAAGGGTAAGAGAGGGGGAGGGTAGCGCTGCCGCCGTGCACGCCGTAAATCTAACAGGGAGCCATAGGGAGGGTGGTCGGCCTGGGGAGCCGAGTGCACCGGGAGAGAAAAAGGCCACAAGGAAAGCCCTTCAGAAAGTTAAAGAACTGAACTCCTTATACATGAGCTCCCAGAAGTGAAATAGACACCTATCTTCCCCCCTCCATCCCACCTCCCCTTACTTTCTAAAGTCCTGGACTCTTTTCATAATGTGGGTTTTTTATTAGTTTATTACAAGAATAATCTCAGAATATAATCTTGAGGGATTAAGGAGTTGGCTGGAAGATACCTCTTTTTTATATGGATTATATGGAGAGACAGTAGCTCTTGTTTGGTCCCTCTTGCAGGAAGATCTCTCTAATTGCTAAAGAGAACATTATAGGAATACTTTCTCCAAAGTGAAGATTAGAACTTGATTTGTAAATATGGATAGGGGCTCACTATAGTCATTCTAAATAATCTATTGCTGAAAGCTGATTTATTTATATACAGCTTTAGATATAGACACTTAAGTATTACACAAAACAAATCTTGGAGTAAGAACTTCATATTTGGTGAAACATTTCAAAAACTACAGGCAGAAGTGGAAAAAGGGAGACCAACAGCCTGCAAAATACTTTATTTGGGAGCACCGTAACTGGCAAAGGAACGCCCTTGATGGACTCTTTCTCTTTCTTTCTCTGTTTTTCTCTTATTGCCTCAGAGAACCTGACATTTATTAGGTTATGATACTTTTTTATGTAAGAGCAGAAATATAAATAATAGAAGCTTGAAATTTAGGTATCCTTACCTCTGATAAAGAAGGAGGAAAATTCTGTTCTCAAGCAGGTCTAGAGATACTGAGATTTAATAAAAGGGGCGATAAGAAAAAAGGGGAAGGAGAAGGTGGAGGAGAGAGGGAAAAGAGGGTTATAGAGAGACAAGAGGATCAAATAATGCTGTTGTCAATATTGTATGTTGTATATTTCCTTGTTCTCCTCCCCTGTACAGCGCTACGGAATATGTTGGCGCGATACAAATAAATGATGATAATAAAATAAATAAAGCTCTAGGATAAGAGGGAATAAAAAGGGAAGATAAAAATAGATCAGAAAATGGAAAAGAAAAATGTACAGACGTCCAAGGGAAAAACAAAGGAAAAAAATAATAATAATACTAAATCAGGGAAAGATTTCTTCTCCCCTGGAACTAAAATAAAAGATCATAATAAATCCCAACTGGGAAGTGATGTCTCAGAGAAACTTGATCTCTCTGTAGATCATTTTAATTTAGGGGAATCTAGAGAAAAAATAGAAAGTTCACTTTCTGACACCCTAGTAACGGAAGCATTGACAGCCTCATCAATGAAGCTCTTGATGAAAGATCTATTAGCAGAATTCAAATCGGATTTAATTTTGGAGCTTACAACAGAAATCTCCAAAAACACTATGGCAATTAAAGATCTTTCACAAAAAACTGATAACTTAGAGATACAACATCTGTCTATGACCACCGATCAGAAGGAACTAAAAGCTGAACTGATTACTATAAAAGAAGAATTAGCAGACCTTAAAAAGAAATATAATAAACTAGAGGATCATTCAAGGAGAGCTAATATTAGAATAAGGGGTATAGAGGAAAAAATGGAATACCAAGATTTAAGTAGTTATGTTTTCGCCTTTTTGACCTCTTTAATTAAAATTGATTTTCCTGTGGAACAAGTCATAGAAAGAATCCATAGAATTCCCCTCTCAAAAAAAGCAGAACCAAATTCTCCGAGAGATATAATAATTAGACTACATTTTGCATCACACAGAGAGCAGATTCTCAAAAAATCATTTGAGAACCAACAATTTGGACCCCCTATGAATCACTTAAAATATTTCCTGACTTATCAGTAGAAACGTTAATGAGAAGAAAAGAATTCAAGGAGGTCACAAAGGTTTTGAGACTTAAAAATATAAAATATAAATGGGGTTTTCCCACAAAAATCATTATCTCGGTAGACTCTAGGAAAGTGGTTTTGAACTCGCCTAAAGATGTAGAGAAATTCATTCAAGCAAGAGAAACCGAGTTTGAGTGTTTAAAGAAATGGATTTGATAGTTAAAGTTTCCAAGACGTTACAGAGTAAGATTAGAAACACCTTAGAATGACTAAGAGAGTGTTTAGATGTTTTCAAAAGGTTAAAACAGATTGTAATATGCACTAAAACTAATGCACTGACACAAGTGTTAAAAAGAACACTAAAATATATATTTTTTCACGTAGAATTTATAAGAAAGTGTGTTTTTTTTATGATTTTGGCACATCTACATGAGTGTTGAAAAGAATACAAAAGGATTAACTTAGCGACGTATGGCAGATTAGAAGCTGTAATTTGATGTGATCTGGGTATATTGACACAAGGGTTGAAAAGAATATAAAAATGCAAATGGATGCACGTAGTAGTTATTAGAGGTTGTGTTTTTATAAATATTATGTTTTTTAAGTGGTGCAATTATAAGCACATAAAACGGGTATTAGATAGAATTTAAAGGATTCATCAATGAGTGATGTAAGTAGATATGGGTTTGACACAGGTTGTCAAAATGTTAAATTTGAGTTATGAATTTGCACAAGGTGGATTAAGTAAACACATGACCAAGGTTTTTGATTTATTAAATAAGGGTAAAAAGAAGAAAACTAAGATAGTGAATCTGATGAGAATGTCTTGGGGAAATATTCAATCGATCTGTTTACACTTTATTATGTCCGTATAATATCTGAGAGATAGTGGGTATTTCTATGAGATTCATTCAGGATGATTATAAACAATTATATGAAGTGAATTCGCTATTTATGTCATTCTGGGTAATGATTTTTTGTCTATCCCTGAAGTAGGGTCCTTTTTGTGTCTCTTTATATCTCATGAAGAGTACATAAGGGTACTTAAAGATAGGTGGTTAAGTTTTATTTAACACAAGAGCTCTGTCTTAATGACAAGAAAATGAGAATAGAAGGTAAAATGCTTGCTGCAGAAGTCCGCTTAAGTGGATTAGTTTTAAACTTTTTATAAAAAGTTTTTGGAATGATTCGACCCCCCGTACAGACCTCCTCAATTTTTTTGGGGAGTGAGAGCGGGGAGCTGAACCATTTCTTCTCTAGAGAGAATGAGAGGATGTATGAAAATGTGTGTTTTTTTTCTTTTTTTTTTCTTTTTCTCTCTTTTTTCTCTTCCTCTGTTGGCGCGGTTTGGGGGTGGGACTTCGGGGTGGGGGGAGGAGACGGAACTTAATTCTGAGAAATTGTATTGATTTAAAAAAATAAAATAAAAAATGTTGATGAAAGTTAAGTTAGTTTCTCAGAATGCTCAGGGTCTAAACTCTCCCAATAAAAGAGCTATCTTTTTCAGTGGGTTCTATAATAGTAAGGCATATATTATAGCCCTGCAAGAGACCCATTGGCAGACGGGCAAAGCCCCTTTATTTTATGATGGGCGATACATAAATGTATGCAACTCGACATATGATAAGAAGAAAGCAAGGGGCACAGCTATTTTTTTTAATAACAAATTGAATTATAAAGAGGAGTTCTCTAAAACAGACACTGAGGGCCGCTACTCACTCTGGGTAGGGACGATTAATAAGGATAAAGTAACAATCGTTAATATTTATGCACCGAATAAAGGGCAAATGAAATTTATTAATAGAACATTGAAGAGTTGCAAAAAATACTTTTCGGGATTATTGATCGTCTGTGGCGATTTCAATCTATGTTCAAATCCAGAATTAGATAGAAAACAGTTGAGATTAACTAAGATAACTAATCAAGGCCCAAATGGGTTTAATAAAATGCTTTGGAATTTTGAACTCTTTGACTCATGGAGGTGTCTACACCCCAGAGAAAGAGATTTCTCATTTTTTTCACACCGCTCTTAATCATATGCAAGAATTGACTATATTCTTGTGAATGAAAGTATGCTTAAGAAAATAGTAAGAGCAGATATTTTACCGATCTGTAAATAGGATCGTGGACAAATTACCATAGAATTTGTAAGCGGGAGTGTAAATATAGTTCCTTCAACATGGAAAATTAAAGACTCCATTTTAAAAGATCAAGAAATGAGAAACAAAATAAAAAAAGAACTAGAATTTTATTTCCAAACAAATAGAAACACAGTTGTCTCAAGTATAGTAGTGTGGAACGCTCATAAGGCTGTAATTAGAGGAATATGCATTAGCCTACATGCTCAAAAAAAGAAACAACAGGGACGCCCGTTGAGAGAGTCCTATATCCAGTTAGCCAAACTGGATAAGATCAACAAAAGTGCCCCTACTAAGAGTATTCAAGAGCAGATAAAGATTGTACAACTTCATATAGAAAAAATAGAACAACAACGGGTGGATAACTCCCTCTGGAAATAGCAAAAATATCTGTACCATTTTGGAGAGAAAGCATCTAAATTTTTAGCTACTAAATTTAAGGTTAAAAGAATAAAAATAGGATAGATGAGTTAATGGTTGATAAAAAAACAATAACTAATCCTTCCAAAATAGTAGAGGCTTTCGGAAAATTCTATGAGAAACTTTATAATTTAGAGGAACACAATGAAGTAACTAAACCAAAAACGGAAGAAATACAACAGTTCCTTGATAAAATACACATCCCTAAATTACCTCTGGAGGAATTAGAAAAATTAAATAGGGAAATATCGGAAATCGAGATTCAAGAAGCAATATCTAATTTGAAAATATCATCTGCACCTGGGCCTGATGGCTTCACCAATCAATACTTTAAAATATTCCAAAAATAAATATGTAGAGATCTAAAAGCAATATTTAATGAAATCTTTAAGAAAGGCCTCGCGCCTAAAGAAACGCTAGAGGCTAACATCATAAACATTCCTAACCAGGAGAAACCCCATATGGAATGCAGGGACTTTCGTCCAATCTCTCTTTTAAATGTTGATTTGAAGATCTATGCTAAAGTGTTGGCCAATAGAATGAATACAATTATGAGACTATTGATTGGTGAAGACCAAAGAGGTTTCATAGTAGGACGTCAGGGAACTGACAACATAAGAAAGTTGCATAATTTGATTACCATCTCTAAGGCGAACAACCTGCCTACAGTTTTTCTCTCCCTGGATGCTGAAAAGGCCTTTGACAGAGTCGGATGGAGCTACATGGACCAGGTTCTTGCCAAATTTGGGTTTAGAGAATTTGGTTCCAGGGCCATTAAGGCTCTATATGTGGCTCCATCTGCCTCTGTCATTGGTCTAGGGTTTAGATCACCTAGATTTAAGGTAACCAATGGTACAAGGCAGGGGTGCCCGCTTTCTCCCTTGATATTTGCACTTATGATCGAACCGTTAGCTATAGGTATTCGAGAATTAAGGAATATCAGTGGAATACAAATTGGAAATATAGATCACAAAATATCACTCTTCGCGGATGATGTGTTACTTTCATTAACCAACCCAGTTGAGTCTATAGGGAACCTACAAGAGCTTATAGATTAATTTTCTAAAATATCAAATTACAAACTCAATATAGCTAAATCGGAAATTCTCCAATTAAATCTACAGGATAACGATATTGCATTATTGAAAAGTAAATATGCATTTAATTGGCAATCCCACATCAAGCATGTAGGCATACATCTCTATGCAGACCTGAAGCAATCAATTTTACAAAACTTCAGAATAGTTCATCAGAATATAATAGAAGCAATTTCACGTTGCAAAAAAATTCAGACATCATGGTCAGGTCGCATAATAGCAGCCAAAATGTTTCTTATACCTAAAATTACATATGTAATGAGGTGTATTCCGAGCCAATTTCCAAGCTTTATGATTAATAAACTTCAAAGCACTCTTGATAAATACATACACAATGGAGGCAGAATAAGAATAAAAGCTCATTATATGGTGAATACATTCAAAAAAGGTGGAATGGCATACCCATTGATAGTTAAATATCAAGAAGCTATTCTACTCACCCACCTGGTGAGAAATACTGAAGCTATTATAGATCACCATTGGAGTCAGATAGAAAATGAACAAATAAGGAATAGAGATCTGGGTCTCTTAATATTTCTCCAACGAAAAGATTGGGGAAATTTACCACCCGGAGATAACATACTTAAAAAATACACGAGTGCTTGGGTAAAAATCAATCAAAAATATTCATTAATACCTTCTTCCAGTGGGGTTACACCCATATTATTATTAGATAAAATATATCCATCTCCAATATTAAAATTTATGATAAAAAAGGGAGTGATTTTGCTTAAAGAGCTTTTCCAAAATAATAGGCTATATCCCTTTGAACATTTAGTTTTAATATTTGGATTGTCATCCAGGTACTGGTTTGAATATCTCAAATTAAAAAAATTCTTAAAATCATTGGGTTTCAATAATCTCAAAAATGAAAATAATTTGGATTTGGAAAAATTGATCCTAGCGGAAGATAAATCACATCTAGTGTCCAAGTGTTATAATATAATAAAGAAAAGTAATAACTTCAAAAAAACTATGAAAATGAGAGTATGGGAGTCGGAGCTCAAAGGAGAATGGCCAGTTGAAACTTGGATTAAAGCATTTACAATTACTGATAAAATCATTAAAAATGCTCCCTACAGAGAAAATTTATTTAAACTAACTAATAGATGGTACTTAGCTCCGTATAACGTGTACCAAATTACTAGAAATGAATCTGAAAAATTGTGCTGGAGGGAATGCGGCCAAGTGGGGACTCATCTACATGTATGGTGATCCTGTCCAGTCATCAGACAATTGTGGGAGGATTGCTTTCAGCACATTAGACAGGCTTATGAAATTTCAATGAGTTTTTCTCCTGAAATGATTTTGTTTCATATATTTCCTGAAACCTGTTCTAATGAACTCAAGGCATTCTTAAAACAGATTTTTATGGCTGTTAAGTGCAGTATTGCACTGAAATGGAGACAAAAAGTAACCTTCTCTGTTCCAGAAATATTTACTAAAATTGCTAAAATTCGTGCGTTGGAAATAGATCTTGAGGATATAGGTATTATTATGATTCCTAGATATAAATGGAAAATATGGGACAATAAGTCTAGTGGGTGAGTGTGACCAAAATTAGCATTGTTCCGCCTCTTCCCTCCCCCCCCCGGCTCCCCCCGCTCCCTCGCCTCGCAAACAGAGATTAGGAATATCTTTTGCTTTTTTTTCTTTTGGTGGTTTGTTTGTTTGTGTGTTTTTGTTTGTTTTTGAATGTTCATTTATGAATATAAGTTAGATTGTGGTAACATCTAGAGAATCAAGTATAAATCCTCTGGAAGGCCCGCTTATGGATGCAGGTGTCATCGCTATTGAATGGTCTTTCTAGCAATGAAGATATTTGTAATGGTACCTGTCACATGCTAGGCTGTAAATTTATAATATACAATAAAACTTGCAGAAGGAAGGGGGAGAAAAGGAAAGGAAAAGGGAAAAGCGTAATAAAAGGAGTAAACTTTATTGGCAGGTAGGTCCAACGGACCACCTAGAAATTGTGATAAAATGGTATTATAATATACTCTACATATGAATTGTTATATTTAGGTGTCTTGTTGTACTGATTAAAACATCATGAATGCCCCAAAAAAAAAAATCTCTGCACCTCCCCAGTAATGTAGTAGGCACCATCTGACTTTATGGGCTCATATTCTGGGCCATATTGTTATGTCTCTGGTTGAAATTATCCATACAGTTTTCTTAGGGAAGGTACTGGAGTGGGTTGTCAGTTCCTTCTCCAATGAAACAATATTTATCTGACCTCTCTGCTATGACCTGCACTTCTTGTGTCTCAACATGGTATGGCTCACAGCTTCATTGAAGTACACAAGCCCCTTCACTATGACAAGGTAGCCATCCAGAAAATCAAATAGATACAGTCATAAATAAAACATCAAACAGAAATACATTTTTCAATACACCTGAATCCACTAAACCAAAAGAAAACTGTTTAGGGCCCTGATTAACCCATTATAATTAATTATTTCCAGAATATGATATCAGTAGATGGGAGAATCAGACAACCAATGACATATCAACCATTAAAAAAAAAAAAAAAGCAAGAAGGAAAAAGAGCCACTTATTCATGGTGTATTGTTCCCTCATGTGCTAAAGAAGTCTAGGCTCCCATTTTTAATGGCCTTATTTGTGGACAACTGTAAATTATATAATTGGACAAAGATAGAATAAGTAAATATTTGGGTTTAATATAAAAAATATTATAACAACGGATGATTAAAAGTAAAAAAGATAAACTATTTGTCATGTCTGTAGGACAACAGGACTAGTCAACATATTGGCTATATCAGTAGTGTCATCACTTCTTGAGCAGATACTGTATGTACAGAAAATGTACTTAATTAAAAGAAGATGATGCAGTATTGAACGGCTTTGGAGGAGAACTCGAAAACCTAAGGATAATGTAAAACTAATGGACCATCTAAGCTATCATTACTGGAAAGAAAGGAGAGTTTTTGCCCAGAGAAATCATGGTAGCAGAAAACAGATCAGCTCAGTTTTCTGCAGTGTGGAAAGGCTATACAAGCCAGCCTGTCTAAAGCCTGTTGTGACATTGTCTCAATCACAATGCACTGTGTTTGCACTGCATTTCACGCATAAAATGTGTGTTTTATTTAACTGCCATCCAGAGGTTGATGACTTATAAAAGTCAAGAGCAAAGGCAGGTGAATGTGGACTCATGGACTGAATTTGCTCAAATAGACATTGGCCAATAGTGCTTATAATCAAGCTGCTGCCCTCCACCTGCTGTGTCTTGGATCCAGACCCAATTCATCTTCCCAAAAGATGTTGTGATCGTATTGGCCCAGCATTCACGGTAAGCGATTTCCTTTCCACTTAAGTTTTACTTGTGATAATATTCTACATTCAATCACAGCCTGGGATGTCTGGCTTCGAAGCCAGATTACCTTTTTTACCAAGTTACAGCTAATTGTTCTATTTCTTATGAAAACTTAGTTTGGGAGGTTCTTCTGATTATTTCAAATATTTGTTTTTGTTTTCCTCTCCTTCCTCTCCTCATCCTGAATCCATATCTAGGACATATAGTAAAAGCCAAAACGTATCCACTACAGTCAACTTGAGTGTGGAAACTCATAGATTACTGCACAGGCCTCATGTTCTTCACACTTTAGCAAGTCAGTAGAGCATAAGGTAATAGCTAATTTTCATTACTTTCTTTAAAACACGTGGGACATACTGCTATTACACAACCAATGTAATACTTCATTGTTTAAAAAAAAAAAATCCAAATCCAAATTAATCCACATATTCTTTCCAATACTGGCTAAAATCGAAAATGAAAAGTTATTTGCAAAGGAGAGTAAGACTTACCCTAAAATATTTTTTTTATATATTAATAGGAAGAAGGCCAGGAAGGAAGCTATAGGAACATTACAATGTGACACAGGCCGTCTGACAATTAGTGACTAGGAAAAGGCAGATGAGCTAAATAGGTTCTTTCCTTCAGTGTACACAAGGGAGGTACCAGTGGTTGGGTCACTGCAACAAAAGAGGTTGGAAATCCAAAAGAGGTTGGAAAAAATAAATGTTAATAAAGCCCCGGGTCCTGATGGAATACATCCAAGGGTACTTAGGGAACTGGGTTCTGTAATAGCCAAACCATTATATCTAATATTTCAAGATTAACTCAACACAGGGTCTCTACCAGATGACTGGAAAAAGACAGAGGTGATAGGTATATTTAAGAAGGGAGCAAGATCAAATCCGGGGAATTATAAAACATTGAGTGTCACTTCAGTAGTGGGAAACCTTTTAGAAGGGCTATTAAAGGATAATATACAGGAATATGTATATTCAAACATGATTATAAGTAGGAGCCAACATGGATTTATGAAGGATAGGTCATGTCAAACAAACCTAATTAGTTTCTATGTGGAGGTTAGTATGAACTTGGATCAAGGCAACTCAGTGGATGTAGTCTTTTTAACATATTTATTAATGACTTTGAAGTGGAATTGGAGTGTGGTATCTCCATTTTTGCTGATGACACAAAGTTTTGCAAGGTAATTAAATCAGAAAATGATGTACTTTCCCTCCAAAGGGATTTGCATAAATTAGAGGAATGGGCATCTACGTGGCAGATGAGATTTAATACAAATAAATGTAAAGTTATGCATCTGGGAAGGAAAAATAGCCATGCAATTTATAATCTTAATGGAGCAAACCTAGGGGTATCAGATATTGAAAGGGATTTGGGAGTACTTGTGGACAACCACCTAGGTAACAGTGTTCAATGCCAAGCAGCATCTGCAAAGGCAAGTAAAATATTAGCATGTATTAAGAAGCGTATGGAAGCAAGGGAAGCAAATATAATTCTCCCACTATACAAATCCCTAGTACGCCCTCATTTGGAATATGGAGTACAATTTTGGGCACCACTACATAAAAAGGACATTTTAGAGCTGGACAAAGTACAGAGAAGAGCAACAAAGCTAATAAAGGGAATGAAGGGGCTAAGTTATGAAGAAAGGCTAACGAAATTAAAATAATTTACTCTAGAAAAAAAGGCATCTAAGAGGGGGATATGATTACCTTATATAAATATATCCAGGGTCAATACAAGGCTTTGTCAAGGGAACTTTTTGTGCCAAGAGGTTTTTTTTTCTTGGTTTTTTTTACAAAAACATATTAATTAGAGAACTCCTCTAAGGTTGCCTTTGTATTAGTTTATCACTGTGTAAAACTTAATATTTTTCCCCGTCTTCCTGTTTGCTCCACTAGCACAAACAACCTCCGAGTGTAAGGACACGATCCCAGCAGGGGGCCTATCGGACAATCTCGGCAAGAACGACAAAAGAACGCTCCGTCACGACCGGCTCCCCATAAGGAACATAGAGCTAAAAGGTAGGACACACCATGAACCTCAACATTATCTCACACAATGCTCAGGGCCTCAATGAACCCGTTAAAAGAGGGATAGCAATAAAAGAATATCACAAGCTAAGAGGGGATATAGTAATGATCCAAGAAACACACTTTAAAAAATTAGCGATCCCCAAATATTGGGGGAGATCCTACATGCAGACATACCACTCTTCAGCTAAAGAGAAAACTAAAGGAGTGTCAATTTTGGTACACAATAGAATTAATTTTTGCCATTCCAAAACCCAGTCAGACCCAGAGGGCAGATATGTAGCAATTCATGGATCCATCCAAGAACAAAAGGTGACTTTCCTTAACCTTAACGCCCCGAATACCGAACAGGCACAATTCTTCGCTAAAATATCCCGTATAATGTTGGGATGGGAGCCATCTATCCTAGTAGTGGGAGGAGACATGAACACAGTGCTAGACCCAGACAAAGACCGATCGTCCAAATCTCCCGCACACACCACGCCAACGGCCACCAAAGCGTTCAAACACATTCTCAGATCCTACGGTCTGATTGATACATGGAGAGTAATAAATCCCTCAGACAGGACATACACCTTCTTCTCCTCCAGACACCAGTCCCACTCAAGGATCGACCATGTGCTGATACAACAACGACTAACCCATAACTTAATGGGTGCAGACATACACCCCATTGCATGGTCGGACCATGACTTGGTTCTGGTTTCCCTGAATGGCTTCATACCATCAGGACGATCCCCTTCATGGACCTTAAACCCACACCTACTCAATGACGTAACCTCCAAGGACAAAATTACCAGAGCGATAGACGACTACTTCGCACTCAATAGTGGAAGCGAGGTGGGCAGGGGGGGAGTGTGGGCAGCCCATAAAGCAGTCATTAGAGGGGTCTGTATCCAAATAGGCGCAACAACAAAAAAATTGGAACAGGCACAATTGCACACTATTAAGAGTAAAATTTCAGACTTACAGACGCAATTCACTAGGAAACACGACCCGAAGATTTACAATGAACTCCTGGTTCAAAAACAATTATTAAATACTATTCTTCGGAAAAAAATGATAACAATCCTCCAACGCACACAGGCCACAATGTTCAGGAGCGCCAACAAACCAGATACCATGTTAGCCAGAAAACTGAAAACACAGAGAGCTAATTCCTTTATCCCAAAAATAATTAACAAATCTAACAAGCTAGTCTTTAAGCCAAATGAGATAGCAGAAACATTTCGACACTTCTATGAGGAGCTTTACTCAGCCCCTGCACAATCAGGATCCAAAGCCCACAAATCCCAAATAGATTCTTTCTTAAACTCAACAGAGCTCCCACAAATTGAGAGAACCCGATCTGTAGAATTAGCAAAACCCATCACGATAGAAGAAATTAAAGAAGCAATTAAAACAACTAAATCACATGGAGCACCAGGCCCGGACGGGTTCACGAATTATTACTACAAACAATGCTCACATCAATTGCTCCCGCACCTCCACAAATTATTTAATGAGCTATTACAAGGTCCCCCCATAAAACAAGAATTCTTAGAAGCAAAAATTATTGTAATCCCTAAAATAGGTAAAGATCCGGCCCAATGCGGGAGCTACAGACCAATTTCGTTAATTAATAACGACATTAAAATATACTCAAAGATTCTGGCGAACAGACTGGCCCCATTGTTACCTAGTGTGGTCCACCCGGACCAAGTAGGCTTTATAGCCGGTAGAGAAGCCCCAGACAACACCAGGAGAGTGTTAAACCTAATAGAAATAGCCAAAAAAAACAATATCCACTCAATGCTTCTATCACTAGACGCGGAAAAAGCTTTCGACAGAATAGATTGGTCATTCATGTGGGAAGTGCTAATCAGGATAGGTCTAGGAGAAGGTTTTATAAGAGGGATACAGTCCTTATACACGAACCCCGAAGCCTCCATAACATATCAGGGATTCAACTCTAAAAGACTCAGAATAGCCAGAGGGACCAGACAAGGCTGTCCACTCTCCCCTCTATTGTTTGCTCTATGCCTAGAGCCATTGGCGATTGCGATCAGGAACTGTCCGGATATCCAAGGTATAAAAGTTGGCCCCAAGGAATACAAACTCAATCTCTTCGCAGATGATATCCTACTCTCACTGACAGAACCAACAACTAGCTTGCCCAATTTACTCCACCTACTCACGAAATTCGGCACTATCTCAGGATTTAAAATCAACACATCCAAAAGTCTGGCACTCAACATTACACTACCCAGGGAGATGAAAGAAAATTTGGACAAAATGTTTTCCATTAAATGGGCTCAAAAATTCTTGACCTACCTAGGAATTAATATTCCAGGCTCCATAGACCAAGTATATGATGCGAACTACCCCCAAATCATCAGTAGAATAAAACAGGACATAGAGAAATGGTCAGCCTACAGAATATCCTGGCTTGGCAAAATAAACGCAATCAAAATGAATGTTATCCCAAAAATTTTATACTTATTTAGAGCGATCCCGACACCAATTAACTTGACAGCCATAAAAGCACTACAAAAAACCCTTTTCAAATTTATCTGGAACCAAAAGAAACCAAGAGTTAACAAAACTACGATGCACACACCCATACAAAAAGGAGGTCTAGCCTTCCCAAACCTGGTTAACTACTACAAGGCCACAAGATTGGCGCAATTGACTAACTGGTATAAGAAAGAAGCCATTCCAACATGGGTCGAGATAGAAAAACAAATCTTAGAGGAAAACCACATAACCTTAGCGCATACACTATGGCTCAGCGCACACAAAGAACTGAAATCACAAACCCTTACAAGCTGCATTCGCAACTCATTAACAGTTTGGAAAGAAATTAATAAAAAATCCCCCCTATTACATGTAGGTTCAGGTTTAACCCCTCTTTGGCAATCCCATAAGGAAGGCCACGCCGCCAAAACCTCCCAGATGAAATGGTGGATACAGAAAGATCTGACTATAGTTGCAGACACCTGGACGCTGACACAAGGGGACACACTGAACCAAATACCTAACAATGAATGGATTAATATGATGATAATTAAACAAACGATATTTCAGAATGCAAAATCAAATAGTCAGAATAGAAAATCAGTATATGAGCAATGCTGCATTAACAACCCTGGAGGCAAGGGTAACATTTCGGTTATATACAAACACCTATCTGAGGGGTCTAGCATAAAGAAACCACACTATCAGGAGAAGTGGGAATCAGAATTACAGATCACACTAGATGATAAACAATGGAGTCAAGTTATCAAGCAAGCTAACATTTCATCCTTAAATGTCACCTTAAAAGAGAACGCACTAAAAACTGTGATGAGGTGGTACCTCACCCCAGCGAGACTTCACCACTCAAACAAATCACTCTCTGACAAATGCTACAGAGGTTGTGGACATGTAGGTTCGCTAATTCACATGCTGTGGGACTGCCCCAAAATTAAACATATTTGGCAGGCAACATACAACACATTAGGTAAACTGTGGGGGAAAACACTAGAGCAAAATCCAGAAGAAGCACTATTGGGACTCCCAAACACAACACTAACAAAGAGTGAGCAATTCCTGACCAATCAGGTATACTTGGCATCTAGATGCATAATAGCCAAACACTGGAAACACACTGACCCCACATTTAAAGAAGTTCTACAGAAAATTGATCACATTCAAACCATGAGCCACTTCTCGGCGGAGTTCGATGCGAGATACAAACGATGGGCCTCCTGCTGGGACATCTGGAAAGTTAGAGGTCCAGGACGAGGTGAGTCTGAGAATGACTAGACCAACTAGTGGGTTTTTTGCGGTAAATTGATAAGAGCAAAGAAAGAAATGCAATTTATAAATTTAGACCCAGACACACCTTGCTTTTGAATGCTCTGGTAAATAACTGTGTCCTGCAAGGACTTACTCTGAGATTCTCATATAGAACTTCTCTACGTTTGCGCTTTCATATATTTATTTAGGTTCACTATTTAAAGTATAATACAGATTTAGGTAAAGCTTACATTGTGTGAAGTATGTAACAACATTAACAGCTGTGTAAGCCTTGAACATAAAATCATTTTTAGACAAATTTTTTTGTAAATTCTGCTTGTTTCTAGAAAGTTCCATATTGTTTGGTTTTAGACCTTCCAGGTAACTTGGAGCCTGAAAGTGTGTGTGCTTAGTTTTTGAGGACTGGAGAAATCGTGGGGGGTGTGGAAATAAGGAGAGAGCAGTAGGATCTATTACTGTATATCCAACTTGACCCCTTGCATCCATGACTCTGATCTTGCCTCTGTCATGTTGCACTGTTATATTTGTTCAAGAAAATGTAATCCCCTATATCTCAAAGATGCTGTACCATTTGTAAAAGGGCTATGGATAAAGGTGCTAAATGCAGATATAAATAAATAAATAAAATCAAAAAAAAAAAAAAAAACATATTAATTATATTTGACATTGAAATGAACAATACAACAAAACAAAAGAAAAGAGAAAAAAAATACAATATATTACTTTTTTCCTTGATGGTACAGAGAGAAAATACAGATCAACAACTTATTGAATATAAGCTTATAAGGCTTAACTCATTTTTAGCAAGATTTCTGACCAAGTGGGAACTTTTTCTTGTTTCCAATATGAGGCAATGGATTTTTTAGCTGCCATGAAAATCTGTATCAGAAGACCTTTTTTTTCTAACCTAACCTCCTTGGGAAAAATGTGAAATAAAGCTATTTCCACATTAAAGGGAAGATCTATCCCAAAGGTTACATTTATTTGAAAAAAAGCATTCTGACCACCAATTTTGTAGTATTGGGCAATCCCACCAAATGTGCATGTGTGTTCCTTTTTGTCCACATTTCCGCCAACAAAATTTTGCTTCATTATTTTTATTAATCTGAAAAATTCTTAGCAGTACATGATACCACCAATTTATGATCTTGAAATAAGTTTCTATGTGAGACGCATTTTGCAAAAATGTATCAGTGGTAAATGGACCATTCCTTTATCACCTTTTTTTCCCAAAGTTTTAAGCTAGACGTTTTAATTGGAATCTGCTTATTTTTAATTATGTTATGACACTTGGCCATTAAATGAGATTTATCTTCTTCTAGAATTAATTTCTTACAGTCGGTCAGCTTTCTTCTATTTTCTAAAATAAACACCTGATACTTCAGCTGATTACACATTCGATAATATTCTAGCCATAATGAATTGTGTAATTTATATTTACCATTAGTTCCTTAAAGGGTCTAAAAGAACCATTTTGAAAGAGGTCTCTTAGATATACTGCCCCATTTTTAGCTAGAATTTCCAAAAAAGGAATGTCCAATTCTCGAGAGAGAGTGACCAGTGGGGTTATCGGACTTGGAAATGGAATTAAGGTATATTTTGAGTTTGATTTATCCCAATATTTAAAATTATTTCTTAGTGTTTCTCCCATAGATTCCAATCTATTGGAATCAGGAAAACATTTTCTTTGCAGAATTATGCTTTGTAGCTCTTTTTTTACCGTCATTTCCTTTTCAATTTGGAACCAGTGCCTGGATTCCACTTGGTCATTCCATCTAATAATATGTGCTATAGTTATTGCTTCTTGAAACATCTGAATGGAGGGGTAAGCAAGCCATCTTTTTGAAATTTATTAGTTAGATTTACTGTTTTAATTCTTACTTTTTTACCTTTATGAATAAACTTATCAAAAATATTTTTAAGTGTTTTCATTTGAAAACTTGAGGGATGGTAGGGTATGCTTCTCATTAAATATGTTATTTTGGGCACTAAGAACATTTTTACAGTTATTATTCTTCCCGACCAGGAGTCATACAAATGTCTCCACCTTTCAATTGAAGCTTTCAGATTTATCATTGTCAGCTTAAAATGTTGCTCAATCATCTGTTTAAACTCTGATTGTATTTCTATGCCCATATGTTTTATGCTTTTTTGCCATGTATATGAAAAATGAGTCTTTAAATATATACTTTCCTCTTCTTTCTGATTTATCATCAATGCTTCAGATTTAGATGAATTTAGTTTGTAATTTGAAATCTTGCTAAATTCTCCTATACAATATTGGAGATTTGCAATAGGTTTTACCCAATCTTCAATAGAAAGTACAACATCATCTTCGAACATTAATACTTTATGTTCAATGTATCCCACTTTTTTATCTATGATGCCTTTACATTCTCTAATGGAAGTTGCTAGAGGTTCCATTAGGAGTGCAAAGATGAGAGGGGATATGTGACATCCTTGTCTAGTCTTGTTGGAGATATTGAAACTGGCCGACTTAAATCCAAGGCCCACGACAGAGACGGACGGGGCCCCATAAAGGGTCTTTATGGCCCTAGACCCAAAATCGCCAAGGCCAAATTTGGTCATGACTAGGTCCATATAGTCCCATCCGACTCTGTCAACGGCCTTTTCTGCATCAAAAGATAGAAAGACAGATGATCTCTTATTTAATTTAGCATAAGATTCAAGATTGACTAATCTTCTGACATTATCGGTCCCTTGCCTACTTACTATGAAACCGTTTTGATCTTTGTCTACCAAGGAATGAATTACTGTCTTCAATCTGTTTGCCAGCACTTTAGCATATATTTTAATGTCAGTGTTAATAAGAGAAATTGGCCGGAAATCTTACCAATCAGCACATTCTTTCTCTTTTTTTAGGGATAGTTATGATATATGTTTGAAGCTTTTATTTTGGGGGTAATGCCTGTCTTTTTGATTTCATTAAATGATCTTGGTAAATCAACTATAATTTATTTTTTAAATATCTTATAGTAGGAGTTAATATAACCATCAGGTCCCGGTGCTGAGGAGATCTTTAATTTTGAAATTACATCTAATATTTATTTTTCAGATATACTGTAGGTTTATTCAATGCTTCCAATTTTTCAGGGGAAATTCTTAGCATATGTATTTTAGCCCCACAAATTTGGATTTCAATTCCTTTAGGTTTGTTATCAAATTTCTCAGCTAAGTTATATAAATCAGAGTAGTATGCGGCAAATGCTTCTGCTATTTTAAGAGGATTCGAAGTTATTTCACCTTTATATCTAATTTAATCGATTCTTTTTTGAGTGGGATTAAGTCTATATTTACTTGCCAGGAATTTGGTTGCCTTATTTACCCAAGTGATGTAGGCGCTTCTGGAAAGCCCATATAGAGTTATCTATTTTAATTTGCTCTATAGTCCTAATCTGTTTTTCTAGATTCTTAATCTGTTCCATAATAATAAACTAGGATTATTTTTATTTTCTCTATCAGCTTTAGTTAACTTAATATATAAATCCCTAAGCGGGGTTCCATTTTTTTTTTCATTTGGGCCTGCATTTTTATACAAATTCCACGTATACAGTATATGCCTTATGAGCCAGCCATATACCTGTATTAGATGCTACAGATTGTCTATTAAGAGTAAAAAACTCATCAATCACTTGTTTAAGTTTTACTTTGAAAAATTCCTTGTTGAAAGACCAGGAATGTAATTTCCAAGAGGGGGAGCGTTTGCTGTTATTCCTATATTAAAAGTAGCAGTTATTAAACTATAATCAGAATAAATTATTAGGTCAATTTTGGCTTTAATACATTTATTAAGTGCTAATTAATTAACAAATATGTAATCTATTCTCGAGTATGAGGCATGTCTAGCGGAATAATAGGTATATTTTTTTCCCGTAGGGTTGAGACACCTCCATGAATCAAAAAGGCCAAATTTATATAAGATCTTATTAAAATGACTTGTTCTTTGTGTTGTATTTTGGTTGTCTTTTGATCTTATGTACATTTTTTGATCTACACAGGCGTTGAGAACGCCTTTAAAATCTCCACAAAATATCAATAGGCCAGAGAAATATTTCTTCAATAAATTTAATATTTTATTAGCGAATTAACTCTGACCTTTATTAGGGGCATAAATATTTAAGATAGTAATTTTAATATTATTAATTAAACCTGTCGAGAGAAAAACGTCCTTCTTGGTCTGATACCGAAATATCTTCTTTCCAAGTTAGTTTTTTATTGAGGAAGATTGCTGTACCTCTTGTTTTTTTCACATATTTTGAATTGCTAACCGAAACAAAGTTTTTGTTGTTGTACTCAATCCCTTTTTCAGCCCGCCAATGCGTCTCTTGGAGACATACTATGTCCGCATTTTTTTATAGAAAGCATTAAAAAATATGGTTCTTTTTTGCGGAGTGTTTAGTCCTTGAACATTTTGGCTTAGCACTCTCAATGTCATTTAAGAGTACCAAGCCTCTACCAACGTATCTGGAAATCATTATGTAAATTATTTCTCCTATTATGATAATTTAAGAAATACTTTCTTTCTCCATTCCCCTTTCCCCTCCTCCACTACCCACTGAAAGACCTTAAAAAAATAATAATAAAAAAAAATAACAACAGAAGCAAAAATATAAAGGAAAAGGATGGTTAGAACCAGTATGTTTATTACACTCTATTTGAAATTCCACTCTTTCAAGAGTTTTTTAGCCTCTAAGAGATAATTAGCCACTGTCCTCTTTAAATCATGGGTTATAATTAATTTGGTGGGAAACCCCATTTGTATCTTATATTGTTTTCCCTTAATAATTTGGTGACTTCAGAAAATTCTCTTCTTTTAATCAAGGTTTCTCTTGAGAGATCAGAGAAGATTATGAGGTTTTCATAAGGAGGGTCAAGTTTTTTAGCCTCAAAGGCTTTTCTATGGATCGCTTCTCTATGCATGGATGAGTGGACTTTGACAATAACATCTCTGGGGAGAGCTCTATCTATTCTTTTAGAGAGTGGGATTCTATGAACTCTACCATCTGTTCAAGTGAATATTCATCTTTTACCATGCCAGAAAGAAATGTTTGAATATATTGATTTAATTCTGACTGCTTAATATTTTCGGAAATACCTCTTATCCGAATATTATTACGTCGGGAATAATCTTAAATTTCATTAATTTTAGCTTTTAAATCTAGGACTTCTGCTTTTAGAACAGATGTCTCTGTAATGATTGTTCATTGTTTCATTCCAATTTCATTATATTTAAATTCTAGGCTATCTATTTTCACCCCTAAAGTTTTTATCAATTTCTGCAGTTAGGTCTATAAGTAATGACTTTTTAAATTCTGCTAATATTGTTTTCAATGTTGAAGTTGTAAGTCTTTCTTCCTCCGGTTTGTTTAAGATATGGCTTTCTTCACATTCTGTAGCCTCTTCTAAACTTGTCTGGTTTTCTGAATGGTCTAATTTGACTATGGCTTCTTCCTCCAATTGGGTTTTATCTAGATCTTTATTTTTGTTTCCTGCGGAAAAAACATACATGGGGTTTTTGTCATTGAATTTTTCTTTTCTCTAGTTTTTATTTTAGGGTTATGATTCTCTCTTTTCATTTTAGTAAGTTAATGATCGTTTTATTTATAAATTTTAGTCAATATATAACAAATTGTGTCAATCTTTAAAAGAGACTTTTATTAATCCCGACTAAATTATCTTATCTGTGCAATTAAACTGATTTGTCTATCTATTATTGGCCTTAGAGAGTTCTATAATCAGATCAACTATTATAACAAAGTGCAACACGTATTCAAATATTGTGACATCACATTAATCAATACAGTATAATTTTACCAATACTATAAAAAGATTTAAACAATGCATTCGTCTTCCCAAATTCCTATGCTTATCTCTGAAACATATTTAAAACCCACATATATTATTACATGATGTTATAATATTCCAAATAACCACAAATATTGATATACAGTAGAAAATTGTTCCAAGGTGCTTTGAATTAAATTGCAGAAAGAGAAGAGAAAATAAATAAATATATATATATATATATATATATATATATATATATATATATATATATTTATATATATATACGTATATATATATATATATATATACTCAGTATCATCAAATGTTATGGAGCAATCTCTGTTTTTTACACATAAATCTGTAATGTTCTAAGTTGCAGCTCCTATCCAAATGCAACCAATATTGATCCTTGCTACATAGTTATTTTGATATTTATGGTTCCCAGTTATCAAGAATACTGTATCTCAATATTTAAACATTCCAGCAAAAATTATGTGCTATGGAAGATGGCTGTAGATTTCTTGATTACATGTAAAAGAAATACTAGAAGTTGTATGATCTAGTTGCCAATAATAATGATGCAGTTTACTAAAACAATTCCAAATTTCCTTCCAGGATGTTACAAAACGTTCAGAATTTTCAAGTTGTCTCAGAAATGATTGCATGAAACTGGCTTACACCCACTAGTACCCGATATTATTGCACCTTGGTGTAGTGTCCAGAATCGCAGTAACTGTTTATACCCTGTAGTCCAAGTAGCCCCCAATCATTTATTGAGTTCTACTAAAGATATGTAAAAGCTTACTTCTAGAATTGTTGCACAGTTCTGGGGTATATGCAATAAACCCCTGATATTATTTCAAGTTCTTAGAGTGTTCCTATTTCCATCTCATATTATTGAACATGTTCTGTACTAAGATAATCCCCGTAGCCATAAAATTTGGTGCAAATTTCTAAGATGATACACGTTGTGTCACAGACCTTTGGCTTATGCTAAATTGCTTGACAAAAGAGTTATATTTTTATTGCTTTGTGTATTTTCCAGTATTATTGCACAATACTAGGGTATTTTTCTTTAACAACAGCTATTATTACACTTTGTTATAGTGATCCAATTTGGAACTCATCGTAGTGCATAGTGCTAAGTGATCCAGGTTGTATCCACTAATCTTGCACACCGCTAATCTTGCACACCGCTTCTGGGTTACCTCCATTTTTATTACTTTGTACTGAGGTAAACTCTGTGATCATAAATGTTATTACAGGTTACTAGGTTGTTCCACGCTGTCACATATAGTTAGCTTGTCCTAGAATGTTTTAAACATCCTTGAGTACTATTGCACTCTGCTAAATCCTTCAAGATTATCTTGTTTGTTGTATTATTCTGCTGATCTTAGCCAATTAATTGCCAGGACTAATGCACCATCATAGGTATTATATCTCATATACTGAGTTTTTCTCAGGTGCCTCTGAGGATTTTTATTGTCATTCCTCTTGGTGATATTTAATGAGGCTTTGTAGGCCTGGTCTACACAGTGTTTAAATTATCTAGCTTTCAAGTTACAATCAAACCATCAAGGCAACTCTCCTTGGCTTCCAGGGTTAGCGAGGAAATGGGGAACCCACCGACTAGTAGGGAATATTTTTATCCACAAACCATACCAAAAAAACATGCCCACTAGTAGTGAGAGTAACTGCCCACAAAGTGATGCTTCCATACAGTTATGGTCTATGACCATTAACATCTACACAGACTGTGCCCCTTTTTTAGATACTTCTGATGGTCTCCTCTGTTCTCACTTCCAGTTGGGATCCCGAGCAACTCTGTATTGCTATACCTCTGTAGAGGAGTAGTAAACCTGTTAATAACAGCAATGGGTGACCCCCGGTTTTGCTCAATTGGACCTTGCAATCTCTTTCCCTTGAGGTTAAAAGGGACTTGAAAATTCCTGTCTGTGACCAATTTCAGTTCAACAGGCAGCAGCCCTATACTATTCCCTCTGGTGGTAACCCCAGTTGTAGCTTTTTATATTCATAGTCCCAATCTATGTCTTGCAGACATTATATATTTTCATATAGACTATTATTGACTGTATATTAATGTATACTGTATATTACAATATACTTAGTGATTGCTCACATATTTCACTTCCCCCTACTTCTAATGCTGCATACTTAGAGTATGTATTTTCCCCAAGCAGACCTAAGGTCTGAGTGCAAGCATTAGTGTGAGGAATCAACAGATCAGGCCTCAGGGGTCTAATCAGAAAAATAAGCGATTTCCCATCCTCTTTAGAGTCCCCCTAAAATGCATACAAACACCGGGATATGGGTGACGTGCTTGACTGCAGCACACGCCCCAGGAGTTCTCTAGGTGCTGCAGGAATGAGGAAGCACTCTCGTATCTCTCCTGATGTCACCTCTGGGGGGAAGGGTTGTATGCTCTCCGGACTCTCCTTTACTTGTTGGGCTCAATCCCCCTTGTGTGCACTGTGCTCCCTCCTCTCAGTCTGGTAAGGCACGCTCCTTGCATGACACATGAAGTTCCAACCGGATTCTCAGCGTTCTTTGCACCACTGCAGTCTGGCGCCAAATGCCTGCTAGCTGCTCATGCTAGCAGCTTCCGGGGTGTGGACTGACTCCCTCCGAAGCATTTGTTTCTGATGACGGTCTGAATCTGCTGAGAGCTCAGACACACAGATCAGCTCTGGGCCGCCATGCCTAGAGCTTTTTAACTGACGAGGAGATATCCTTTGAGATTAGAAGTAGAAAGATTTCACCTTAAAGAAAGAAAAGGGTTCTTCACAGTAAGGGTGATTAATCTGTGGAATTCTCTACCAAAGGAGGTGGTGACAGCAGATTTGATAGATAACTTTAAAAAGGGATTGGATATTTTTAAATAAAAAGGGCATTAAGGGCTATCCTGGATAAATAGAGAGGGAGTATTGATCCAGGGATGAATCCGATTGCAAGGATCTGGGGTCAGGAAGGAATTTTATATATTTTTTTCCCTGTTGAGGCAATTGGCAACGTTTTTCTGTTTTTTTTTTTTCTGTTTGCCTTCCTCTGGATAAATTAACAAGAAATCTGCATATTGCAGATCAGAGGAGATCTAAAAAGGTTGAACTTGATGGACAAAAGTATTTTTCAACCAAAATTACTATGTAACTATGTAACTTCAACATTACTTCATATCATCTACCATAAAGTTAAGGGTTTCAATTCACCAAAAACAAATATTAGACTTTATACAATATTGTAAACTCAATCCCAATCTTATATTTCTCCAGAAAAACTCATTCGTCCAATACTTACTCTCATAAGTATGTAGTGCATAGTATAATAAAATGTCTTCCTTTCTAATGGTTTAGCAGTTCTTCTCCATAATAATTGTTCCTTAAGGATATTATTATTCCTTATCCAACTTGTTTTGTAATTGTAAAAGGAGACTGTATGAGCATAGACTGTACATTTGTCTCCCTCTACCTGCCTCCATCAGACCAAATGATTCCCTTCTTGAATTAGATAAACAATTGCTTACACACCAGAAAGGGAAATAAATTGTTGGGGGAGATGTAAATTTAGCATTAAATGAAACCTTAGATAAATCTCACAGTAGCCAAAAGCAATCTAAAAGCATAACCCACAAGTTTCCAAAGTTTAGATGGTGACCTAAAAGACCACTGTCCTCTAAAAATAAACTTGATTTATGTTTGTAATGTTAGTAGTTATACTTTAGAGCTCTTAACCTTTTAGGTGTCTGCCTATTGCTCTGTGGTGCTTACCTCCACCCCTTTTCCATAATTAGAGGGAGGACAGCTGCAGCAGACTTTCTGCTGTGTGCTCTGGTGTCTGACTGGAGTAAATTGGAGGCCTTGAGCTACACCAGTGCACACAGAAGGAAATCTGCACCTTTCATTTCAAGCAAAAACAAAAACAGAGGCTGCTCTCTCAGTGGGTTATCATGCAAATAGAACTAAAGTACAGTGAGGGAAAAAAGTATTTGATCCCCTGCTGATTTTGAACGTTTGTCCACTGACAAAGAAATGATCAGTCTATCATTTAAATGGTAGGTATATTTTAACAGTGAGAGACAGAATAACAACAACAAAAAAAAACAAAGCAATAAAAACGCATGTCAAAAAAGTTATAAATTGTTTTGCCGGTCAGTGAGGGAAATAAGAATGTGATCCCCTATCAATCAGCAAGATTTCTAGCTCCCAGGTGTCTTTTTATACAGGTAATGGGCTGAGATTAGGAGCTCTCTCTTAAAGGGAGTGCTCCTAATCTCAGCTTGTTAGCTGTATAAAAGACACCTGTCCTCAGAAGCAATCAATCAGATTCCAAACTCTCCACCATGGCCAAGACCACAGAGCTGTCCAGGAATGTCAGTGACAAGATTGTAGACTTATACAAGGCTGGAATGGGCTAAAAGACCATCAACAAGCAGCTTGGTGAGAAGGTGACAACAGTTGGTGCAATTATTCGCAAATGGAAGAAACACAAAATAACTGTCAGTCTTCCTCGATCTGGTGCTCCAAGCAAGATCTCACCTCATGGAGCTTCAATGATCATGATAACTGTGAGGAATCAGCCAAGATCTACAGGGGATGATCTTGTTAATGATCTCAAGGCAGCTGGGACCATAGTCACCAAGAAAACAATTGGTAACAATTGCTAACAATTGATGAAGGACTGAAATCCTGCAGCGCCCACAAGATCGCCTTGCTCAAGATAGCACATGTACAGGCCCATCTGAAGTTTACCAATGAACATCTGAACATCTGAATGATTCAGAGGAGAACTGGGTGAAAGCGACTGCACTGCATCAAAGGGACGATGGATGGGGACATGTACCATCAAATCTTGGGTGAGAACCTCCTTGGCCATTACTGACACTAGGGACCGATTAAATATGCTTTTTCAAACTCTGTATTTACTAATGACATTAAAATATTGCAGATCGGTACTTGCCTGGGCAATATAACGCATAACCCAGTTTTGATTAAAGGCATATTAAAGTTAGGTGGGCTATGAATTCTAAAGAGGATCATCATAATCCACCTAGCAAAAGTGTTTGCAAAAATGCAAACCATTTTTGCATTAAAGAAAAACTGCTGCAGGTGATGTTTACACCCTCAGGATCCTTAAAGGACCATAAATCAGTATTCTAGTAAAAATGCTTGAGCAGTTACACGGTTGTTCTTTAGACATACATCCTCTCCTTGATAAATTCTGACAAATTATAATTGCACTGAAACCAAACATTTATGCTTCTTATTCCTATTCTAATTTTTTTTTAGGCGAATGAGCATTTATGCTTGATTTATGGTCCTGCAATGACCTGTAAAGGAAAAGCTTGCATTTCTGGTCTGTGTGCATGTCTCTCTGTGTTAGTGAGTGCATGCAATTTGCTGGTGCTGGGGGAGCTAATGAGGCAATTCACTGGGGCTGGAAGAGATCATCAGGGCAATTCACTGGGCCTGGGGGAGGTAATGGGGCGATTCACTGGGGCCTGGGAGAGATCACCTGGCAATTCACTGGGGGTGGGGGAGGTGATGGGGTAAATCACTGGGGCTGGGGGGTGGTTACAGGGGCAAATCACTAGGGCTGGGGGAAGCATCACCTGGGATGTAGATAAAACAATCAGTGAATGAAGGGACACAGACCTTGTTCTGGGTATTACAGAAATCTGAAGGAAAGCTGCCTGCACAATCCCCAGGCCAAAAAGATACAATGTATTATATATGCTAATTTCAGCTGGGATTTTCAGGCGGTGTCAACATTGGTAGAAAAACATTTGCAAATTCAAGAAATTCAGCAAACTTTAGGGTAACTGTTTAAATGTTTATTTTGGTATTTTTTCATGCAAATTGTTTTTTCAGAAACTACTAATTCTCCTCTATCAGATGCAGTAATAACCCAGCTCACTTGCACATACCTTTAATGATGAATTTACAAAATGTTTCTATTCTCTTTACAGAGAAATGATCTTGCCCCAAATTTTCAAGACTACAGGCAGACTCCCTGAATGAACAGATTGCATCAAAAGAAATTAAACACTATCCATAATCTTAAATTAGGTAAATCACCTGGGCCAGATGGGTTTACTGCTCTATATTATAAAAAAAAAAATCTTATTTATTATTGCCATACCCAGCGCTATATTTATCTTTTTGGAGCCCCTTGGCAGTTAAATGGATGAGCTCCTGAGAATGTACAAAGTGTGTACGTGACAATTTTTGCTCATTCATGTATATCACTCTCCTCTGACTTTAATGACTGTGAGAACATCCTAGATATTTCCCCGTAACACGTGTTCCTTGAGTGATTTTTCCAACATAGCTACTCACACACACACTAAGAAATTACTCAGCACATATGCACATATTCATTTGTTTTTACAAATATATAAAATATATTATAAAAGCTTTATATATGCCTACATATATGTTATAAATGCATTATGTGTTTATACATTCACACAGACATAGATACTTTTGTAATGAATGCTGAAATATTAGGCTACTATCCAAGTCCGAGTATTTAAACAGATAATCTCATAATTACAGTTAGGTAAATACATGATTCCCATTCTGGATGGCTTCTTGTTTTGGTGAAGGGGCTTGTGTACCTGAATGAAGCTGTGAGCTAAACTATGAAGGATCACCCAAGATGGACAGAACATAGCAAAGAGGTCATGCAGATCGTGGTTCACTGGAGAAGGAACTGGCAGCCCACCCCAGTATTTTTGCAGTGAAAACCTTATGGATAAGCACAACCAGACACACAATGTGTCTGGTGTGCTGCGGCCCATAAGGTCACGGAGAGTTGGACATGACTGAACAACAAAATACATGATTACCTGCATGCTTTTGTTTCAGTTTGTGAGACAGTGAGCTTCCCCCATGATATCCTCTGTGTCACATTAGAGCTGATCTGACAGCCTGAGATTATTGAGTTTATATTTATTTTGTAAACATTCTTCATGATCACAGGAAATCAGCCAAAAGTGCAGCTGCTGTCAGCCTCTAGTAGTGTGGTATTATAATAAGCAGTTGGGCCTGCTGAGGTGTAAGGTTACTACAGACTATTTATGTGCTACCATCGTGCTATTGGTAAAATCCATCTCTAATTGGTGGAATTTCACAGCACTAACTCAAGCCCCTTCCCCTCTGCACTAATACAACAATGTTACCTCCGGGGGGACAGCCCGCATACAGGTTAATAAAGTATGAATACAAAAAATAAAGTTTCTCACACTAATGATGCGCCCCTCTATTTATGGCGCCCCTAGCCTGCTGCATATTGAACCTAATGGGAAATCCGGCCATGACAATACCTAAATAATCTATTTTCATCAGTGATGACGGGTAACAATATTACACCTGTGTTAACATTACCTGACATTTCAGTTATCCCAAAACCAAGATCTTTTAAATGTTAAACATTTTAAACCCATTTCACTTATGAATATCAATTTTACATTTTTTACAAAGAAAGCTTAAAGCTTAAATACATTTTTATTTACTCTTTCTGTCATCATTTTTACTCTTCTTTAATTCATCTTCCAATAATATAAGAATTTTTTTATCTCATAAATATAATTATGCTTATTGTGTTTAGGGCTCTGTGGAAAAGTCTAAAAAAACAACAAGCATTTTTTGTAACTGTTGGAGCTTTTTTTGCGCAAACCCATGTTATGTCCATTAGAAAAAAGACTTTAGCAGGGGCGGAGATTGCGTCTGATCGTGCCAGACGTGTTTAGCCTGAGGTTCTGAACAAAAACTGCCTCCCAGGGAACTCAGAGGACCCAATGAGAGTCTGCAGCAGGAGAATGAATTACAGGCGTGCAAGAGAAGCCCGCGAAAGGACAGCCGACATTTTAGAAGACCTGGTAAGAGAATCTTTAATCACCACTAACTACCTAGATCACGATGGTGGCTGACCATACAAACACCCTCTGAGTCTGAGTGAGTATGAAGGGGCCAGGAGGGAAGAAGGCTGGAGGCTCAGTGGCAGACATATCCCATATGTCAGGTGTTGGGGGGGCAGTGAAGCCCATGCTATAAGACTCACACACATCTCATCAAATACAGCATAGACGAAGCACAGTCACCCTGATTGCAGAGTTACAAAGACTCCCAAAGGAGCCTATGCTTTCTTGCTGCCCACCAGCTTTAAAGAAGGGGCTTAACCAGCAAACACTAAAGAAGGCATCACCACTTATTAACAACAGAACCCTCAAGTAAACAGCACCACCTGAGAGACTCTCAGTACCCACCCAGCACAACAACAATTTACATACCTAAAATTGTGCAGATGCACCCAAAATATGACAGGTGGACTCAGTCTGTACAGCCATGAACCCGCTACCACAGGAGCCCACCGACCCCAAACAGGGGAGGATCCTTGAAAAAACTATTCATATTACTAGTAATTATAGCTGACAAATTTCCTTCTTTTAAAACTAATTTTGAGCTGCAAACACTGCTCAATTGACATTCTTGCAAAACTTTGTGATCATATCTCACAACATAACTAGGGTTACTGGGGTCAATAAACTTGTTTTCACCAAGAGCTGTACATGTATCTGAGAGACACTATTACTGCCATTCTCCCTGATCAGGCCGAAACCATGTGGGAAATTGAACAAGCTCATAGAGCTTGGGGAGGCACAAGAAACCCGGAAGTGCCTAAAGATGTCTTTGTCAGATTCCTGAAACAGTAAGCTAGCTATATCCTACTCTTGACAAGCAGGAAGCTTCAAACGATCAAAGGTCCTGACAACTCTATCTTACTGTTCTATGTTGACTTGTCCCCAAACAATCTTGACAGGTGAAGGTTAATGAAACCTGCTCTTGCAATTCTTCTCCAACATAAGATCCAATATCATTGGAATTTCATGTTTGCTCTCTTCTTCAAATACCAGGGCACAACTTACACCACCCGCTCACTTGAAGACTGCTTAATAATGTTGAAGAGCTTACACCTTTGCTCAGAGACAAATATAGAAGATAGTCAGGAGCAATCTGCCCCGCCCATCCCCAAGAGACAGTGGACGTTGGTAACAGCATAAGTCCATGGCAAAAAAACCTTGACTCCCGGATAGTCCAAGAGGTCAAAACCAAAGGAATAAAGCCTGCACTAAGGACACTCGCCACCCTGCTGACCCTAAGTCGGGCATAAGACCTGACTAGAAACGACCAACTTGGACTCTAATGAAGCATTGTTGATAGCTAGCAAAATGCTAGGCTCTCATTGGTTATCATTTAGTGCACTAAGACTAACTGTTAGAATGGTGTAAGATAAGAACTGTTTTTTATCGCTAACATTTTGCTGGATAGATCTCCTAGTCTTATGTAGGTTGGATTCTTAGTTAGGAGAAAACGACAAAGGACACTCGTTAGAAGTTAATCGTAGTTAAACGTTTTTATTTTGATGATTTTTACTAGTTGTAACATAAAATAAATGCTAACTGCAAGTTTGATGACATACTATTGTATACTAAGTAATGTTTACCTGAATGAAGCAATACTAATACCCTGTATTTCCGTTTATCTATCTCTCCTTGATAACAAGATGATTTACCTGCCACCCACAGACTATCTTGATGAGAGGACATCAGCTTTTCGGGTACCCCTCCGACTTGCCGCTCACAGTGGCCTGAAACCAGGTAACAACACACACATCCACTACTCCATTTTCACCCTTAAATGATTGCCTCTGATTATGCCTTCGTAACCCACAAGGTTAAGGGCTTCAACTCCCCTTTCAGGAGGCGGATGGCCTTCACATTCTACAAAAAACACAACCCCTTAGTTATATTTATGCAGGAAACCAATTTTGCAATGTGTAAACCATTTTATGTACAAATATAAATACCAAGAAAAATGTAAATGCTAAAAAAAAAATGTCAAATTATATAGTGGTGTGTGTTTCCCATTAATATTTACCTGGTGTAGTCATGTACTTTGTTTCATGTAATGTACTTATATTGTCATGTTGGGCGATGTATAAAATGTGCTAGTTTTTAATATATTTTGTATGTAATAAATGTTCATATTGAGTATAATATAATATTTGAGAACTGTCTGCTAGTGGTATTATACTATTATTATTGTTATTATTATTATTTTAATTTTATTTTCTTAAATTATGCGTAGGTCAATGGCTGGAGAGACATTAAAGAAAACCAACCTAATGTATAATATTATATACTAATGCTGTGGTATACCACTCATACCTTTCCTTGTTGGATAGATATTGAAAATGCACTCCTTCCTAACAGAAACATTAACTATATAATGTGCCAAAAATAAGACTATTATCAAAAACAGTAATATGAGTTTCTTCCCAAGTCATCCCTTGGGCTTCTGGAACAGTTACAATAAAATGTTAAACTCACTTCTCTTACTTGTATATTCAACAATCCTTTATTTCCACCGGGTCAATCTCCAACAAACCTACAAAATTGGATATATGCATAAGGACTATCCCATGTCCTACCTGACCAAGTAATACATGGGATAGTCCTTATGCATAATGCAGGTTCTGCTATCCTCCTACATAAAAATGTCCCTTTTCAATTAGAAAATACAATTATAGACGAGGGTGGAAATTATGTAATTGTGACTGGAAATGTTTCTTTAGTATCCCTTTATTCCCCTATGACTTCCCCCTACACAGTTTTAATTGACATGCTGAAAAGACTCAAAATGCAGAACTTTGGAAAATGTATAATTTGCGGGGACTTTAATCTTACTTTAGACCGAACCCTTGACAGATCAGGGAAGCCCTCTCCTAATAGATTCCCAAATAAGACAAAACAGTTCCTGTTAAACAGCTTGGGGCTGGTTGATGCCTGTAGGGTGCTTAACCCTGACAGGAGAGAATATATGTACTACTCTCCAACCCATAGAACATACTCTATAATTGACGCTCTCTTAGTTAGTTCATCCCTCTACGACTCCTTCCAGAAATATGAGATTGACCCCTGTCTTTGGTAGGATTTGAGCCCACACTAGTTACCCCCCTACACTGGTAAAATAAATTAATTTTTATTGTCTAATCCTGGTAGCACAGAATAAATTGCCAAAGACATAAATTTATTTTTTGAGACCAAATCACCACCCAAGCTTGCTCATAATGCCTTCATAAGGGAAACCTGCATCAAACTGGCCTCTACCCATAGAAAAATCCTTAGGCAAAAAGAGGCAGAACTCACAACTACACTTAAGAGACTGTAAGAAACAAACAAACAAAACCCCTCCCTCAAAAGGTGCAAGCAAATAGACAAAACAACAATAGAATAATATGGAATTCTGTCACATCATACTGAGAAGGACAAAACACTTGTATTACTGGAAGGCGAACAACTCTAATACTCTACTAGCTAGGTGACTAAACACTAAGTACTCCCAATGCAATTCCAGCCAGACTAGGATGGCTAATAGTCAATTCTCTGCCAGCCCCAATAATATCCAAAAAGTGTTCCAGAACTTTTATCAACTAATTTATTCTTCCCATTCTCAATGCAGAGAGTCATAAATAGACTCCTTTCTCGACTTGTATGATCTTCCTGTAATCCCGGATCACCATTTAGTTAACCTAAATTTGGACATATCCCAGGAGGAAGTGAAAACCACTATCCAAGATCATAATTTGGGCAAATACCCAGGGCCAGACGGCTTCACTAACTTATACTACAAAAGATTCAAATCTCTTCTTTCCCCCTATCTTACATCTCTGTTTAATGCAATATTAAATGTAGAATATATGACTCCAGAACTAAATCAAGCCGACCTAATCATTTTCCCGAAAAGAAGGCAGGGATAATATAGGTATATCTTGCATTTTCTTAGCGATGGTCACTTTAACTTTACTTTTCCCTCTACTCCAGGTTAGCTGTAATATTGTTTAGCTAACTAGTTTGTTCTTTTTTTTCCTTCTGTTATTTTCCTCTGCACATTTTGTTGCTTTTTTATTTAAATTGACTTTCTAGTTATGTTATAGATATATTAATAATAAAAAAAGTAAAATAAGAAGGCCCAGTCAGTTAATAATTGGAAAATGTTTTATTGGGAAAGTTACAAAAATCAGTTGTTCACAATGTTGTATTATGATATGCCTTCTAATAAAAGACAATTGAGAAAAAAGGTATTTGACTTTGCCTAGCTTTACATTACATGGGATTCCAGGTATATTTCATCAATGCACTAACAGTACTATATGATGAACCTAAACTGTTGTAAAACTTCCAGGTCCATCCTCAGATGTCATTCAAATACAAAGGGAAACTTGTCAAGGATGTCCCCTTTCACCAGCTGTTTTTGCCATCATAATGAAACCATTGGCAGCTAAAATAAGAAATGATATTGATATTAGTGGTATTAAAATAAATCAAACAACATATACAATTAGACTATTTTCTTATGTGATCATTAAGATGACATTACCTAATCTAGTTGCATTACTTGATAGATTTGCCACACTCAAGCCTCTGGATTAATTCAGATAAATCTGTTGCTTTGAATTTAAGTCACCCACAACAGTTGATAAAATCATTACAACTAACTTTTGATTTCCAATGGCACAACAGTTATGTACAGTACTTAGGGGTCCAGATTCCATCTAGAGTTGATACTATCTATAAAACTAATTATCCTTCACTACTTTAAGAACGTATTAAAATAGTGCATCACTAGCAAGCACTTAAATTTGATCTTTTAGAATGTATTGCAGCAGTCGAGTGTCTCTTCTTCCTAAAATGTATTTATTTCTAATTAAAAGGGGAATTCAGGGTTATCATGGATAATTAGAGAGGCAGTATTGATCCAGGGAGAAGTCCAGTCGCCGGTGTCTGGGATCAGGAGGGAATTGATTTTTTTTTTTTTTTTACACAACTAAATAATTAATAGTTAATCCGCATATTGCAGATCAGAGGATATCTTAAAAGGTTAAACTTGATGGACTGAAAGTCTTTTTTCAACCTTAAATACTATGGCCCTCATTCAATTGCAGTTTGGCCAATTGAATTGGGCCCTAAATAAGCACATAACATATTTTTTTTAAAGAAGTTTTTAGTTAGTAAACATCTATCCAAAAGCAAGGTTTTTAGTAACTAAAAACTTCTTTAAAAAAATAATGCTATGTGCTTATTTAAAGCACTATTCAATTGGCAAAATTGAAATTGTATGTAACTATGTAAAATGCTATCCCTATTTAGGTCTCTGCCAATAACAGTACTGCAAGCAGATATCTTCCAACTACAAAAGTAAGAGATTTGCTTTAATTTGGTGCCATACACGTTCGGGAACCAATCAATCCAGAATGTATGCAAACAGAACAACAGGAAGTTATTCAGTTCCTAAATTATACACCTACTATATTTCAGCTCAGATGCAGCAACTAATGCTGTGGTATATCCCACATACCTTTCCTTGTTGGATGGATATTGAAAATTCACTACTTCCTAACAGAAACATTAACTATATAATGTGCCAAAAATAAGACTATTATCAAAAACAGTAATATGAGTTCCTTCCCAAATCTTTCCTTGGGCCTCTGGAACAGTTACAATACAATGTTAAACTCACTTCCTTATGCCCTTCTCTTACTTGTATATTCAACAATCCTCTATTTCCACAGGGCCAATCTCCAACAAACCAACATTGGATATATGCAGCATCACACTAATTAAGCATTATATAAAATAGAACTACTGTGGACTGGGTGACACTGTCCTTAGCTGGTTTAAATCTTCTCTCACTGGTAGGTCGCAAAGGATTTCTTCAGGTGCATACTCCTCTAAACCCTCTTAATTAAGGTGCATACTAAACCTACAGTATGAATATGTCACATAGAGTTCCGCAAGGCTCTATTTTTTTTACAATGCTATTTGCTGTATACATGCTACTACTGGGAGAGATCATCAGAAAACATGGCCTCAACTACCACTGATATGCTGATTATGCACATATTTGCCTCTCCTTTCAGACAGATGATGAACATCCAAGATTGAATGATTAGGAACTGACTGACGTTGCACCCAAAAAGACTGAGGTAATCTTGATGGGTAACCTTAGATGAGAGTATATTCCTTGGGCCTCCAGCTGTTAAAATCTCAATTGATGTGCAACCTTGGGTTTGTTCAAGTCAGCTGTACTCAAATCCTCATTTTTCTATCTTAAATAATGAGGATAAAGCACTTGATACTTGTAGAAGACCTCCCTACTTTGGTTTGTGCCTTTATATCTGGACCACTGGATTACTGTAAATGCCTTTCAAATAAATGACTTTCAAATAAAGAGTTACATCACTTACAGTTGGTACAGAATGCTGTCTCGAGTTTATTAAGAAACCGACACCATCAGTGCCACATAACATCTGTCCTCCTACACTGGCTCCCTGTTAAAGACTCTATATATTTCAAGCTTAAATGACATAGAAACCTGTAAATCCCTGCTGCTGTCAATCACTTCTTAAGTCATCTGATTGACTCGCCTGTGCACAGAAAAGATATCTCCAAATCCAAGATTGTGTGTGACCCTCCAGGACTGAACTTGTGCACCTCTGCTCTAAATAATGAAGTCTACACCTTCTTGTATGAGCAGCTCACGCATTTATGTTCCAACTACTTATTTTCCAACATAAACCTCAGTTTCTCAAGCTTTTCATGTATGCAGAACCAAAATTCTGTCTACCAGACTGCTCAGAGAGGACCCTAATTTAGACATTTTGAAAAAGCGACTGAAGAACATACTCTACACCCACACCTTCCAATAAGTTACAAATCTGTTTCTCTTTTTTTACTCATTTTCTCTCCTCAGCGTTTTGAGTCCCTTCTGGGACAAAAGTGCTATGTATGGCATGACTACATTGTTTAATGACTGTAATATTACCAGTAATTATGGATATTGCCAAGGACGGATGACATTGTTGGATTGTGATTCTATATTATTGTTGTGTGGTTATACGTTGTCTGTACATTGTTATCATTTATACTAGTTATAATATGGTATAGAAGGAAAATGTGATATAGAACAGGAGAATATATGAGGAAAAGGTAAAAATGCTCGGCACATAAGCTTAACTGCAGTACATTGCATCCTCACACATACAGGCCTTGATAAACAGCAGCCAAGCCATATGTCTGCACTTCATGTAGTTTAGATATCTGGTGAGTTTTATGTCAAGGGCTTCTATAGCAACCAAGGCCGCAAGGCAGATGGGCCTTAGATCTGACATCACATACACAAAAGTACACAAGAGTGTGGTATGGGAGATAGAGTATAAATATGTTGGTTCTATGATTCAAAAATTATTCAGTTACAATTTCGCATATCCACAGTGTGAGGCTGTTTTTGTATCCTGAATTGGGGAGTGGTCTTGCCATAGGCCACTTGTAACCTGTATCCAGTATTCTCTGCTTGTACCTTTTATCATTGCCCTCTTCAGAAGCCACCTTTTGTGCCAGATAGAACAAGAACCACACAATTCTACTGGGTAGGTTTAACTAGGTTCATATCAAGCCCCCTTGAAGAAGCAGATCGTGACATGCTATGTAACTTAGTTTATTATTGTTTACATGATGATGACACTAGTTTTAAATCAGTCAAATCAAAGTGGGTGATGTCCTGGCATCTCCGATCAAATAAATACAAACTTTCTTGTATATTTGAAGCACAGTTTTTTCTTCAGACACTTTTCTTCACAAAGTACTGTTTGTTCTGTGGTCTCATTTCCCTGAACTGAGTACTAATCAAAGCACTATACACCATAAAAAGAATAAAAACAGTGAAAGAAAATCCAACTTTTGGTATGATAAAATATTTACCACATCATGCAATTTTGAGTATCTTATTATTATAGTTTCACGCTTTTTTTCTGCATCTTGTTTTCTTTTTTTAAATACTTCCATATCCTTTAAAAAAATAACTTTTTACCCTTACAAAAATACACACTTTAAAATTAATTTGATAATTATTTTATTTATTTTTAACTGAAAGCAGCAAACATTAGAAAAATGATTAGCATTTATTATTTTATCTAATTTTATTGAAATTCAATATATTCACATTTTAAATTAACTAAAAACACTTCAAAAATATTTTATTAGAGAAATATTTCAATAGAATAATAATGTTCAAGCGACTAATACTAACAGCCTTATATACACAAATATGTAGATATCTATTAGTGTGGCTACATAAAGTTTGAATGTTCATGAGAATTTAATAGTTCAGACATTTTAAATAGTGTAAAATATGAAATGCGTAGGTGTGTTTATTTTAGCAAGATCCATTTGACTGATCTACAATATAAATATACTGCTAGGCGATGTTAACATGATTCTTATGTTACAGTTTACTAATGTAAGGGTTTTCCTGCATTTATACCAAATATGCTTCTAAAAATGCATGTCAGAAGCAGAAAATTAAAATAAGCACTATGCAGCAGAGTATATAAATTCATAAAAAGGTTGATGGACTAAAAGTCTTTTTTTTCAACATCAACTAATATGTTACTATGTATTGCAGTTGGCTCTTCATACACATTTTATGAGAATAAAATAAAACAAATTAGGTATTGTATATTTTGTACAATAATAAGCAATATTCACCTTATTATTATTATTATCATTTATTTGTAACATGCCAATTTATTCTGCAGCACTGTATGACATTTAACTTGATATCACATTATAATTGTCACACTGCGATTTGCAAAGCGAGGTGAGCCTTTGAGGCATTGAAGCCTTTCGAGCTCGCAGGACTTAGGCAATGAGCGCCAAAGGTGCTCATTGCCTTGCAAACCTTGTGAAGCGAGGCGAGCACTTGAGGCCTTGAAGCACCCAAGACTTAGACTGTAATGAGCGCCAAAGGCGCTCCTGCTAGCCGCGCAAAGCGGCGCCGTCACACATGCAAACACTTAGGCTGCAAGCACGCGGAACTTAGGCACGCGGAATGCAGTGCTCATTGCACTGCTAGCCACATGAAGTAAGGCGAGCAGTTGAAGCACGTAGTGCTTAACTCGAAAAACACGAAAAACACCCAAAATAATTACATAGTTACAAAGGGCCTCATTCTATTAGCGGCCGCAAGGACCGGCCGCAAGCTATTCGGCTATTCTATTCCCTTACGGCCGGGGACTCCGGCAGGCTTGCGGCCGGTGCCTTGCTATCTCTTGCAGGCTAACGGCCGCAAGAGTTTCGGCCTTAAGAAATTCCTATTTGCAATTCAATTGCTCCGGGAACTCTCTCTGCAAGGCTAAAAACTAACCGCAGCTTACTTGCAGGAAAGAGGTCCCGCTAGCACCAATTAAGCACATAAAATAGCTCAAATAAAGCCATCCTGCACTTTGAGAAGACTATAAAGGGATTTTAGGTGTTAGAAAAAATAGCACATAATTATCCTATACTCAAATCCGTAAAATATTTTATTTTTAATTTCCGTAAAATATCCATGTAAAAAGTCCAGAGTGCTTGGAGCACTTCAGACCCGCCCGCGCCGCAGCCGGAAAATAAACAGTTATTTTGAACTCGGGTTTGGGCTGATGTGCAAGCTTGAGAGTGGGTTTCTTTTAATCCTCATGTCCCCCAATATGATCCCTAGCATTTACAGAGCTGTACAGTGCAGGCTTGAATTTATTTTTGCGTTTTTAGATTTCTGAGATTACGGCCGGTTCCAAGATATGCGGCCGGCCGTAAGAGGAGATCCTTGCGGGGCCGTATAATAGAATCGCGAGTTAACAGAACCCCCGCAAGGAATCGCAGCCTTACGGCCGATTTACGGCCGGTAATAGAATGAGGCCCATAGTAATTTGGGTTGAATAAAGACTTTAGTCCATCAAGTTCAACCTTTTTAGATCTCCTCTGATCTGCAATATGCAGATTTATTGTTAATTGATCCAGAGGAAGGCAAACAGAAAAAAAAAGAAAAAAATAACCCCAGTGAAACTCAATAGGGAACAAAATATAAAATTCTTTCCTGGCCACAGATAATGGCGATGGGATTTCATCCCTGGATCAATACAGAGTAGACCAGATGCTTCCTGATTTATTACTTTTTTGGATGTGTAAACTATATTATATTTTATTTATAAGTGATTGCCACCAGAGTAATTCTTTTAAATAATTCATAATATAGTTAAATACTAGTCTCTTTCCCTTTCTTGGTCCCAAGTTCCACCATATTAGACAGCTTAGGGACCACCCCCTTCCTCAAAATGAAATGTGTTACTTTATCTCTTTCTAGCACCTTACCTTAATTTTCACCTCGGCACTAGCACTTTAAAAACTCCAAAGTATCTCCTTATCTTTTCCCCAAATTCTCGAAGTAACTGCAACAATAAAGAGAGATTTATAGCAAAACCATAAAAATTATAAATACACAAATGAGAGATAGGGAAAGAGTCTATGATTTAACTATATTATAAATTCCTTAAAATAATTACTTTGGTGAAAATCACTTATAAATAAAATACTGTATAATATAGTTTACTCATCCAAACAAATTAAAAATCGGGAAGCATCTGGTCTACTCTGTTTTTTCATCTTAAAGGTGTTTTTATCAATGTTAATTATTGCTATCTTTTTGTTTTAATTGTATTAATAACATTGAATGTTTTAATAACTTTTCTTGAGTAACTTGATTGATAAAAGGAGTATATTTGCTGAAAAGAAAGGGTGTCTTTATTCCTTTGTCCTTTTTCAATAATTTGCAATACCCACATCCTTTTCAGCAAATTATTTATATCTTGTGTAAAATTTTTGACAATTTTGAGTATATTATAACATAATTTAAGAAATTAACTCCTTAAGGTATACCCTTTCCAAAACCTTTTCTACAATGCCAACCAGCATTGCCAGCCTTACAATTTAATTCCCGACATTTTTGATGGGCAATTTCCTAGTACAGTAGTTATCCGGCATTCAACTAATCGGGACTCTCAAGCAACCGGCACCGGCATCAATTCCCCATTTAAAAAAATCTCCCGCTAAAGCAACTGGCACTATCCTGCTGGTTGGAGACTGCAAAAAAAATGCTAACTTTTTGTTCTAATTGTTTTTTGGGGCCCTAAATGGCCCAGTTTAGGTGCTAATGCCCTTAAAAGGGATTTTGAGGGGGTTTGGGGGGTTTTATGGGTCGGTTAGACCTTTAAAATCGGGGTCTCCTGATTAACCAACAACTACGGTTATCCGGCAATAGGGAGTCCCCGTGGGTGCCAGATAACCAGGTTTTTACTGTATATTACATTGTCCAAGCCAGGAGGGGCAATTGCCCATTTTGTCCCCCCAGGGTGCACCTGTGATAACAAGAATAACAAGAGGATAACAAGAATAGTTACTATAAAGTATGTTAAAGTATCTATAATTAAGTGAAAAGGCTATAGACCATAACTGTACCTGTATATTAGTAGCCTTATAACTGCAGAGAGGCTTATGCAAGGGATAGCCTGAAATAACAGGAGGCTTGGTTGGTATGAAGTGCAGCAGCAGGTCTTCTTATAGGACCAAAAATAATATAGCTGCATCTAAAACAGCCCACAAGAAAGGCCAAAACACTATTAGTAGGAATCTTTTGAATTATCATCTCTTTAGGAATACTAATAGAACATAACAGTTTAAAGTTGTGAGCTAGTATCTTGTGATACATTTTTTTGTGTGTAAAGCAAAACTAACAAATATGTTTCTCACATTATTTAGGAAAATGCTTTATACTAATTGCATGAAATCTTTATGTATCCAGCAAAAATAAATCATTGATTTTTCCGGACTTCTTGCGCCTTTTATTTTGTTGCAGTAAAGAACCAATAACACAAAATTAAATCCAATAGAAAAATTAAATAAATTGGAATTTCTGCTTATCACATAAAATATCTGTCTTTAGCATTTGTGTACATTAGTCAGCAGATACATTGCCTTAAATTTGTTGTATCAAAACCAAAATTTACAATGTTTTTTGTGATATTTTGAAAATATATATATTTGGTGACTCAAAAGTTAAACTAAAAAAGCAGACCGCTACCCTCTAAATCAATTCTTGGTAGAACCATCTTTGGCTTCAATTAATGCTGTGAGTACATCTGGACCATACAATGTTTGCCAAATTGTTTTCTAAATTGCGTAATCTCTGTGAGGATGTGGTAAACTGCTATGTTTAGGTCTCAATCCAATTGAGTTTGTCTATTGTTTGCGCCACACCATGACATTACAGTTCTTGGTTTTAAACCACTCCAGTGTAACCTTGGCTTTTATGTTTAGGGTCATTATCTGTCATAAAGGTGGAACTTCACTCCAGTATCAGGTCGCTTGCAAATTTAAGTAGGTTTTTACCCTAGACTCGCCCTGCATTTGGCTCCATTCAGCTTGCTATCAATTATGTCCAGCTCCCAGTCTCTGCCTATAAAAGGTATGCTACTATAGCTATACTTTGCTGTGTGGATGGCGTTCACATGGTGAAGAGCATAGTTGACTTTGCAACACATATTGTTTTTTGTTTTTTTGTTTTAAGGTCATAAAATAAAATCTTGATTTCAACAGATCAGAGAACTATTTTACGTGTTTGCTGTATGTCCCACATTACCTTTTGGCAAACTCCAAATGAGATTTGATAAGATTTTTTCAGCAATAGCTTTCTTCTCACCACTCTCTTATAAAGTACATCTTTAAGGAACATCTGGGTTATGGTTGTCTCATGAACATTTTCTCCCATCTCAGCTGAGAATGTCTCCAGCTCCTTCAGAGTTAATATTTGGTTCTTGATGGCCTTTCATGCCACTGAATATTGGTGGACAGGCTTCTCTAGGGTGTGTGGTGCATGTGCTATATTCGTTCTGTGTTTTATTAGATTTAATAGTAATCTAGGGGATGTTCAAAGTTTGGGATATTTGGCCTATTTGATAAATTGTAGGGTTTGGATAAGGTGTTGTCATTTCGCAACATCTACAGTAAATACCTGGAATGATATGATAATGGAATGGATTTTGATCTAATTATCACCATAGGATATAAATAAATGAATTGTGATCTGATTATTAATTATAGGATATCATGCCCAGAACCTGACTGGACTGTTTTGGATTATGGCTTGGGCCTGGACTGGGAAGTTATCCTGTTTATGGTTAAAGTTATGTATTTTTTATTGCGTATGGTCATCATGCTTTGCAATCATTCTTTCAATGACTCATTGTTAAGTTTAACACAATTAAATATAAGGATACATTAAAGGACCAGTATAGTATATAGTCATATATTTAAAATATATAACATTTTAGAGAAGTATGATTGAAAATAGTTAAAATCTTTCTAAAATGTAAGAAAATAATATACACTTTGACTACTATTTTATCATCTGCTTATCAACTTCCTGACTAGTAGGAGACTTTGACTGCAGAGGATGCTTCTATCTGCTCAGTGGGAGTCTGCTATAGAAATCTGAGCTTTCTATGGGGATAATGGAAGTTTACAAGGACACACCCTCCCAAGAGGGTAGAAGGCATAATTAGTTCAGAAAAGACCATGAAACCACACATTATATAATAACAATGGCACATCTGGCTACACTTTATTTTGTTGAATTAATAATGTTTTGTATATGCATGCAAATATATCATAGACAGATACACTGTAGTATATGTTACATTAGTACAGAAACATGAAGCAAAAAGGTCCCTTCAGTATAATATTTATAGGAAAATATAGGAAAATACATCCTTTAATTTAAAACTATGCAACTTTACTGCAATGGTGACTGTCTTTTTTTCTAGAATAGTTACTTGGTTGAGACCTTAGACTAAGATAAAAAAAAAATTAAATCAGCAGTTGTATGCAATTTACAATAAGACAATATAGAAGTGCCACAAACAATATGATACATTTCCTAGATGGTAATTAAATTAAGCAAACAGAAAAAAATGGCACTGCTAGAAAAATAGTAAGCAAGTCCTAACTTTTGTGTGAGCTGTCTCTGTGGAGTGAAGAAATCAGAAACCAGATGGGAAGGTGTCAAGAAGAGAATTGGAGGAAATAAATTGGGTAAGACGATTATAGACAAGCCGCTCAAACAGTTTTGAAGCCAAAGGAAATAGTGATATAGGGCGATAATTAGATGAGTTAGATGGATCAGAAGAGGTTTTTCTTTTTAAAGAATGGGTGTAATTATAGCATGCTTTAGAGATGATGGAAACATTCCAGTGTTTAGGGAAAGGTTGAATATATGTGTGGTAGAGAGGGGAAGGATAAACTGTGATGGAATATGATCTTGTGGACAGGTTGTAAGGAGAGAGGTTGATAATAGATTGGAGACTTAATCTTTAGTTACAAGGTTAACCCGCCTTGCGGTATGATTATGTCAGTATTTCGAATGTTAAAGCGGTACCTTCTAAAATACTGACATAATCATACCTCCTTTAGACACCATTACCCCTTCCTCCTCTCCTCCACCCCCCTTTCCCCTTATCCTCCTCATACCCCCATCCTCCTCATCCTCCCCCCTTATCCTCCTTTATCCTTCCGCCTCATCAGCCTCCCTCCTCCCCCCCTTCTCTTCTGTCTTCTCTCCTATCTTCTCTCTTCTGTGTAGCCTCCGATCAGCTCCTGCTGCTGATCGGGGCCTCGCAGCATGTCTTTCTCTGGAACCGGCATATGCTAATGACGTGACGTCACAAGCGCTTCACGTCATTAGCATATGCCGGTTCGAGAGAAAAGAGTTAAGTGAGCAAAGAGTTAAGTGAAATGGCAATGTTGAAATAGACAGAATTATTTCAATTTGAATCCAACTAACATCACAGTGATCCAAGTCTCTGCTACAATCATTGATGCTGAAGAGCTGTGGACACTATTTTGAGCATTAACTTTCATAGCATTCAAAAGAGTGGAGTTTTACAGTATAAAGTGATACCTTTTTTTATTGATCAAATATTCAAATTTTATTTAGAGTGACAAATGTAACATCTAAACCAGTATTGCTTCTGACTTGATAAAGTGAGGTGTATCTCTCGAAAGCTTGTCACACAAAAAAAAGTGTTTGTCAAGTGAAAAAAAAAATCACTTTTTATCGCAAAACTCTGATTATTCATCTGAAGTTTCCGACAGTGAAACACCTCTTTCTTCTCCTTCTCTACTATCTTGGTATATAGATTTCTGTTTTACACTTTTCAAGAGGCTATCTGCTTTGAACTCCATCATGTAAGATATTTTGCAGTGTTTTTATTTTATTTTGTTTTTTTTTCATGATATACTACTATATGAATATATTGTTACATGTATCTATTGATTTACAGTGGCACTTGCCTTCTAATGTCTACCAGTGCCTTCTATCTCAACTTTAAAAAAAATGGTTAGATACTAAACCACCCATTCTAATTTCTGGACAGAAAAAGTTATTCATTATATTTTCATTGAATAACTTTCAACTTGTAAATAATTTCAAGTTTTACGTTTTTTTCCAAAAATTTTAACTTTTTATTTTAATTCTTCCCTTACAAAAATAATAAAATAATAAAGAATGGTTTGGCGACACTAAATGGATGTCTATGAAATATATTTTAATAGAATACTCTGCAACATTTTATTTGTATGTCATGGCTGCCAGCCATTTTTAAATTCACTTCAATTCAGGGGACGGCGTGTACTGTTGGAGTGAATTTATATTAAGCTTTTTAATTGTATATGTTTTTCCATTTGTATTAATTAATAATTATTTAATAATAATTATAAAATACATTCTTAACATTTTTGTCTTTCGTATTCAATAATTCTTTACTGAAGTATTTCATTTTCATTACTGCCTGCTTTGTTCAGCTTCTGTCTCAACAGGGCACATTCTTGTAAACTAATGAGCTTTCAGATCTACTGCAGCTTTCCCATTGTGGAAATACACATTTCCTGTTTATTCAAAGTCTCCTCCAACCTTAGGTAGGCGTTCACTGGAACAAAAATGATAGATTCCACAGAAGTAAATTATTAATGACTAAGAAGTAGGACTGGAAAGTAGTGTCTCCATTTGTGCTGATGACACAAAGTTGTGCAAGGTAATTAAATCAGATAATCATGTATTTTCCCTCCAAAGGGATTTACATAAATTAGAGGAATGGGCAACTAAATGGCAAATGAGATTTAATATGAATAAATGTAAAGTTATGCATCTGGGAAAGAAAAATAGCCATGCAATTTATAATCTTAATGGAGCAAATCTAGGGGTATCAGATATTGAAAGGGATTCGGGAGTACTTGTGGACAACTACCTAGGTAACAGTGCTCAATGCCAAGCAGCAGCTGCAAAGGCAAATAAAATATTAGCATGTATTAAGAAGGGTATAGAAGCAGGGGAAGCAAACATAATTTTGCCACTATATAAAACCCTAGTACGCCCTCATTTGGAATATGGAGTACAATTTTGGGCACCACTACATAAAAAGGACATTTTAGAACTGGAAAAAGTACAGAGAATGGCACCAAAACTAATAAGGGGAATGGATGGGCTAAGTTATGAAGAAAGACTAACCAAATTAAAGTTATTTTCTCTAGAAAAGGGGAATCTAAGAGGGTATATGATTACCTTATATAAATATATCCAGGGTCAGTATAAAGCTTTGTCAAGTGAGCTTTTTGAGCCAAGAGGTTTTCGTTAGTCGTAAAAAGATTACACCTTAAAGAATGAAAAGGGTTCTTCAAAGGGTGGTTAATCTGTGGAATGTTCTGCCAAAGGAGGTGGTGACAGATGATTCAATAGAAAATTTTAAAAAGGGCATTCAGGGTTATCCGGGTTAATTAGAGAGAGTATTGATCCAGGGAGGAATCTGATCGCCTGTATCTGGGGTCAGGAAAAAAGTTCAATAAAAATGAGAAATAGTATCAAATTAACAGGTGGTAAATGTTGCCTAATAATCAAATAATAATAATGAGTTACTAGTAGCAGTGGTGGATAGGATAATTGTCACATTTCCGATATTTTACTAAATTTCTGCATTTTATTTTGTTGTCAGTGTTGTCTTTGATGGGGCACTCAGAAAAAGAAAATCTGTTTTGCTGATTTTATTAGATTGGCATTTTATTCAACGGAAAAACCACAGGTACATGACAACAAAAACAGCAATGACACTAATGGATTTTAAAACAAAATAAGTGGGATCTTTTCTCATATTCATATAGCTTCATGCTGTGATCGTGACCTTTATTAGTTTGAGATTGAACTAAAGTAGCATACTGAGGTATTGTGCATCAATTTTACTGTGACATAAGCAATAAAACAGATAGTGACAGACAGTGTAAAAGAATACATTGTTAAAATGCTTCCATTTTAGGTGAATTAGATATTTCTTAAGAAATCTTTTAGAAGAGAAAAGCAAAAATGACTTTGTTCCATATAAACAATGTATTTTTAGATATATTATTTTTTTACTGTATTATAAATTCATTGCACAACATCTGGTTGTAGAAATTGCAGCTTTTGCAAGGTAAGACGTTGGCAGATTATGTTTGAATAATATACATTTATATACTGATAAAGAAATATGTAGGTAAAATAAAAATGCATGATAATTTGCTGCATGACCAATAAAGCCCTATTTACTGTATGATATTTTGTACAAATAGACTTCATAATTTTTATAAAATAAAAATAAATAAATGCAATTTTTAATTTATTAAATGATTTATGTAACTAAATTGTTTTGTTCTATAACTTTGTATGTCACTTACTATGCAGAATAATTGTATCTAAGTTAAGTAAATTAGAGGTTATATTTATTTTTCATTTCTATACTTATTTGGTACATTATCACTACTTTCAAGTGTAGATTTGGGATGTCAGTGGTCATTTAAACCCTTGTAAACTGCTCAATTTTTCAAAGTGATCAATATTCTTTGATTGGGTGAGGAGGCACTCAGGTTTAGTGTCTTGTTTGTTTTACACGAGATATGTGTGTTTTATTTATGGATTACATTTTGCCGGAAATTAATGAACAGTATAGAAAAAGACAATTTTACCCACAGATAAGAAATTATGGTGAATATCTGTGTAAATGTTGACCACACTTTTATGTTTAAAGACTAGAATATTGCCCGTCAAAAAATAAATAATAAAATAAATAAAATAAATAAATAATACTTTACCTATTTTCAAGTAATATATGCAGGAAGCATTGTGTTGAAGAGCTGGCAATCTGTTTTGATGTTGCTGTAGCATTAGTGCTGTAGAGCTGCTGTGTAAGCGTGATGAATGTGTCCAGTGTAATAGTGTGCGTGCGCCAGGGAAATCCGTTAGGGTAGCTGTGTACTTCCGCATTGTATAAGTTATTGTTCTAAAATGGCGGCTAATGTGTGGTATGCGGCTGTGGCTGATTTAGCGTTCTTCGTTGTGGATGTCGGGCGACTTTTGCGGAATATCCGTAGCTATTTGGTGGTGTTTTGCGTGTTTAGGGTCCTTTAGCCTCGTTTTTGTTTTGTTCGGCGGCCATTTTTTCTCTCGCTTAGGTGATTTTCGGGTGTCTAAACTCCGAAATTTGTACTTAAATCAACACTTAACTTTACTTGTAGAGGTCCTGGGTGCACCACTTTGCTGTGGGTAAGCTTTTTATGTTTGCTGTGTGTATTTATTGTGTTTGTAATGTTTTTGGGGTCGCGCGGGTTGCGTCCTTGTTTTCTAATTTCGTACGTGTTTTTTGGGAAATGCGTAGGTGTTTGGTGGTGTTTTGCGTCTTTTGACTGCGAGAGCCTCGTTTTTGTTTTTTCGGCGGCCATTTTTTCTCTCGCTTAGAGGATTTTGAGTGTCTAAACTCTTTTATTTTGAGTTAAATTGAGGTGTAACTTCAGTTTTCGAGGTCCTGGGTGCACCCGCTTCGTGTAGGTAAGCTTTCTATGTATTTGTTGTGTGTATTTATTGTGTCTTTTATGTTTTTATGAGCGCGGGTTTCGGCCGTTTTTTGCGAGGTCGTAATGGGTCGTAACGTGTCTCGCATTTTCCTTTTGTAACTATGTAAATTTTGCAAGGTCTGCAGTTGCTTTGCAAGGGCCGCGGGCTCACTATGCGAACCCGCAAGCGTTAGCAACAACTCGCATGCTCACAACTATATATGTGATGAGTGTAAGTGCTTTCCATGTTAAATTTATTTTTTAGTTCACAACTATTTCACATTAAAAAACATGCAGCAGCAAAACAAACTACAGTTTTCTATAATCTCTAAGCATATTAAAGGACAGAAGAATTGTTCTTCAATCTAAACAAAGGCTATATGGTATAAGATGTTTTGCACAATTATATGGTTGCTTTAAATTATAAGTTTGTGACTTTTCAATCTTGTTTTATTGTAAGCACTAGGTATTTTTTAAGTTTAAGCTCAAGGATAGAGTCTTCCATTCTTTTGCAATGTCTTTTAGCTGATTTTTTGCCCTATACTTAACCCCTGTATAGAGCTATGGAATATGTTGGAGCGTTACAAATAAAGGATAATAAAAATTCACTCATTGAGGTGCAACATTCATAAAAATAATTAGAATATCCTTACATGTCCTAATTTACCTGCCATATTAATAACATCTTATATATTGTTTTTCTCAACGCTGGACATAGAATGCTTCACAATCCGGATCTATCCCATTTCCAATTCTCCACCAGTGACAGCAGCAGTTGCGACAAGTGGCCGTTAGATGGCGCTGTTGATACTTTGCATCACTGCCAGTATTTGAGACAAGTTGTAACCTTAGAAGGTTACCCTAACCCTTAAACTAACCCTAACCCTTACCTTAACCCTCACCCTTTGCCTAACAGTCTACCTAACACTAACTCTATGGTATGGGCACTGAAAAACGACAGCGCCATCTAGCGGTTGGTGACCACCACTGCTGCTGCCACTGCTGGCAAATTTATGGTGAATTTTAAAAGCTTTTACGTTAACAAATCTTGTAGGTTACAGAAACTTTCTTAATAACCTTTTTTAGAAAGATAGGCTTGGAGTTAGCAATACAGGGTGAGTCAAGAGGGGATCAGCCATTAAAACTGTCTGTTTGAATTTGTTTTTTAAAACAAACTGTCATGTTGGACGATGTATTGCATGTATTCAGACCTCTTATTTGGTAAATTAATTGGTATAAAATTGACAATGAGGTATTAGTTGAGACTAAGTTAGACAATTTATTTGAAAGTGATTACCTATCCTATACAATTAATCCCATAGCTATGACCTGTATAGAAACGTTAACAGTGAGTAGAGGTATATACAATTAGAGGTACATTTCTGCTAATAAAATAAATATGTTTGCTTATAAAATCATTAAAAAAAAAAAAAACCTTTTTTAAATAAAGAACCTACTTTTAGTTATTTGTCTTGCAACTTAAATGTTTTAATGGCAGATATTTTATCTAATTCATAGTATTAAAAGTTACGTTTTAAAAGTGTATTATAATTTACAGAAATTGGAGTCTTCTGACATTACATGGGGAGATTTCTTCTCTTTTTTCCTCTAATGCAGTGACTAAAGCATTATTGTGACAGTTTTACTTCACTGAGTGTTATTTAGATATAATTCTAAAACATTTTTGATACAGTGCATATAATATCCCCCTCAACAATGATATAATTGAAATATAATACCATGTTATGTGTGTAAAATTAACATATAATATGATGTTAGTCATGCGTGATTATTAACACATTATCATATGACAAATGCTTTGGTGAGTTTTGTCAATCCCGTTCTTTTAGTATTCTGCTAATGTATTCACATTCATTCAGGTGGAGTCCAGGTGCATGATTACAATGAAGATCCTACAGTTATGGCCTTTATCAAAATCAACCTGAATACACAAGCCTAAATATACTGCAATATGAGTCTCTGACATTCTTAACCTTTTTTTTTATCTATAAAGAAATACATTTTTAATAAAACTTTTTAGTTTTTAACTTTGAACTTATATTTCACCAACAGGTATAGAATATTTTTTTGTTCAATATTAACTCTTTTAATTGTCACATAAGGAATAACAATATAACAATGTCTGAAGTTTTCGTGAATACATATTGTAAACCATAACAAGTTTGTAACATGCAACTTGTATTTTAAACAATCTTGAATTTTTTTTTAACAATACAAACATTTTGAATTGATAGTTATCCATGAATAACAGACGACTTTGTAAACTTTCTGTAAATAACTATTTAGAAAAATTACATGCTTTGTAACATTCATTTTTTTTTAAACTCTTGTTAAACTAAATTGGCATTGAATCCAGAGGAAGGCAAACAATAAAACCCCCCATTGAAACTTAGCCAATTGTATCAAAGAGGGAAAAAAATTAATTCCTTCCTGACCCCATAAACTGGCAATCGGATTATTCCCCGAATCAATACTCTGTATGTAATTATACAATTCAATGTATTAACAAATGGTGAAAATTGTGGTAACAGAAATCGTTGACTATATACAATATACAATGAACCAACTTTCCACAACTTTGAAAATACAATGTTAACATGTGAAGTAGTAACATAAAACAATAACATTTAACCTTCAATTTAAAGAAAGTGCCAGATAATTGTTTTGTGGGGCCATTCATTTAAAAAGGTAACTTCTAACACATTCCGCTCTGTTAATTTTTCTTTTTTTTTTTATCGTTGTAGTTGTCGTAAATGGCACATAGAGTTTCCTAATCAAAATAGTGGTCCTCTTAAAAGAGACCGCCAGATATAAAAGTTAATCTGCGGGGTATAACCACTGTTCTCTATGTTTTTGACCATTTTATATACTTTCTTAGTGAAATAGTGGTCCCCTAAAAAGAGTCCGAGTGACATAACATTTCGTCCTCGAAATAAAACCACTGTTCTCTATATTTGGTGTGGTATAACTTCTTTGAAATAAGAGAAGTGTTCCTTTCTCAATTTTGTTATATATGAAGACAGTGAATTTTTTTTTGATACATCCAAGTGGTTGCTCTTACAAAGAGTCCAGCAGACTTTTAATTTTGTTTATGGGACATAACCACTGTTTACTGTTGTTTTTGTTTTGTTTTCACTTTTTTTTTGTTTTTGTTGTACTTTGTGCAAATGGCACATAGATTTTCCAATGTGAAATAGTGGTCCTCTATAAAGAGTCCCAGAGAGCAAGTAAAAAACACTGTTCTCTATGTTTTTTTGCCATTGTATAGAGTTTCTTATTGAAATAGTGGGCCTCTAAAATCAGTCTATCGAGTAACATAAAATGTTGATGTTGAAATGAAACCACGGTCCTCTATATTTATAGCACCTCATATTACACAATGTTTTTGGTAAAAACGTATCCATCTTCCAATAAATCACCCTGACTTGGGTTTTCTTCAACATGTACTTTAATTTCCTCTGGATTATTGCATCTTGAAAATGCAACATATAGTTGACCATGTGCAAACACAGGTTCCTTCAAAAAAATACCCACAGATTTAAAAGTTTGTCCTTAGGATTTATTGATGGTCATGGCAAATGCCATGATAATGGGAACTTGTCTCCTTTGAAGGACAAAAGGCAAACCACTCTCACTTGGAGCCAAATCAATTCTCGGTATAAGAACTGGTTCGCCTTTATGGGTACCACTCATAATTTCTGCATGTATAAAATGATCCTTTAAATCCTTCACAATTAATCTGGTCCCATTACAAAGTCATTTTTTGGGATTCATATTTCTCAATAGCATGACAATTGCCCTTTTTTAAGTTGCAAAACATGTGGTGGCATTCCAGAGGGAGTTAAAGAATTAATAAATTCCATAGTAAAGTTTGCTTCACTAACTTTGTCATCAGCCAGAACAGAATCTGCACTGTAATAGTTATTTTGGGGTGCATTGATGAATTTTAAAATGTTGTTGTTTAGATTCAAGGCATCTACATTTTTTGATGTCAATATGACTTTGTTTGCAAGGTCTGAGTAATCTTTGTTATTGATGGTATTGAGGAAGATTGTCGAAATTAGTGGTTCTTTTGAAATAATTTCTGTTGGAATTTGAACCGCATCATCAGGTAAATTATTTATTTTTGGCAGTTTTCCTTCTCCAATCTGAATGAGCCAATCATTGAATTGATTTTGGCCTTCAGATCTCATATTTACTTCTAATTTAAGGTGTGTAAATATTTTCCAAAGCTTGCTTCTTTTTATACACATTTCGACAATGTCAGTCCGTTTGCCATGTTGCACCACAGGTAATGTTTGCCTGAAATCTCCTCCTAACAACATCACCTTTCCACCAAATAACAAATCCTTAGCCATACCTTCTTTTAATAATCGATCAATACATTGCAGGGCTTGACATGACATCATAGTTGCCTCATCTATTATAATTAATTTACTCTTGTGAATTTTTTTTGCTTGTAATGAATTCATTTGAATATCCAACACTGATGTTTCCAGAATGGGAACTGGCAGTTTAATTCCACTATGCACAGTTCTACCACCTACTAACAAAAGTGCGGCGAATCCAGTGGTTGTAAATGGCAGTGCTATTTGACCCTGTGCTCAAATGCAACTCATCAACAAATTGTATAGATAAGTTTTTCCTGATCCACCAGGGCCATGCAAATAGAAATAACGCTCTTTGAGCATGTCATCTTCTATTGCATTTGTGATGACGTTAAATGCTTACAATTGCAATGCATTTAAAGTTCCAATTTGTTCTTGTGTTTTTTGGTATTCAATGTCAGTGTCATACTCATCAAAGTTAATTTCATCTATAATTCCTGGATCAGGCAGATTAAAATTGGTACAATTTAATCCATGACAAAGAAAGATTTCTTGAAATTCCATTATTGCTTTCAATTGTGCAATGGTCTCATTGTAACATTTCAAGACATCTTCACACATATGTAATTTAAATGTTTCCCACAACGTTAATGCATCAGGTACATTGCAAAAGATGCAAATGAAAGCAAATTGTTCTCTCATTTGCTTTGACATAGTGCTGCTTCCTCAAGACATCTCTCCCATTCTGTATCATCTGCCAGAAAGTTTTGATGTCTTGCAGCTAACTGGAAAGTATCATAAACTATGTCATTGACTGTGCCTAAATGTTCATAACTTTGTGCACAGGGAACATGTAAAAGAAGTAATCTTAAACTGAAACGTTCAATGTCTCGTGGACTGACAGTATATATTCTTGGGATCATTTTATAATTATGTTTTTTTTCGTTGTCTCCATTCAACATTTACGAATACATAGTGATTTGGAATGTCAATGTATAAAAATTGTCTGGCCTGAGTGTCTTGACAATTTAATTGAAACCAAGCAGTAAGCGTTGTTGCTCAATGTTCACTTTGTGCTAAAGCATTTCTTTCATTGCCTGCAGTGAAGCAAACAAATTGACTTTGTGGCAAATGGACAGCTAATTGATGTGGCAGTTCAGCAGTAATTACTGAATCCACTCTGTCTGCTGTATTCAAATAATACTTTTCTTGCAAGATTAAAAGTATATGCGCATGTGGCAAGCCTCTTTTTAGAAATTCAACGGTATAAACAAAAGTCACACATTTTCCAAATAAGTCTGCTTTAGTTATATAATGAATTAATGAATTGAGTTTTATTTTGAATACTCTTGCCACCAAATGTGGTCGGTCAGAAGTAGTTTGTCCAAGCAGTACATTTTCTTTCATCTCTGGCCATTGTGGATTACATGTAAATGTAATGAATAAATCTGGTTTGCCAAATTTTGTGATGATAGCCATGGCATCATTGTATCTTTCTCGCATATTGGGAGGAGATTCTTGGAAAGAGGATGGCAAAATCATTGCTCTTCCAGCAGGAATATCTCTGTTTGCGACCAATTCAGCGAAATAATCCATCAATCCACAATATTGTTCTACTCGAAGCTTGTTTTGTTTAAATTTTACAAAAGTTAGATTATTTGCTTCGACTTGTAGATAGGAATCAATAATCCATTGTTGTGTGAGTTTACCCCCACATAAAATAGTATTAAAATGACCCAGAACAGCAGTATGTGTCACTTTATATACCAGCAAGGAAACATTGTTTCTAACACAAACTTTACTATTGGGATATGTCATAGGATCCAAATTACTGCTTAAAATATTTATGTTTGTAAAAGGTTGTTCTTGATTGCGTGGATATATTCTAATATCCCGCTGATATGGTGGTTCCCTATCATCATTTTTACATACCATGGCAACCTCATTTGCTGTTGGTAAATTATACTGTCTTTGATCAGTATGGCAATCTCTTTAGAGAACCATATTTACTCTTGGCATTGGCAATTGATGTCTTTGCGCATGTGCCAGTTGTTATTTTGCAACCTCAGCTAATTTTATGTATGCTTTACTATATGGGTTGTTGGCGATAATGTTATCAAGCTATTCAAAGACTGTGGGTATTCATTGTTTTTATTCAGGAAGCATCATTCGTTGTTCAACGGCTTTGTTTGTATCAAGGACATATAACTGTGCAAATTTCCTTTGTTCTCCTGATTCTGGCTGTAAATGTGAAGTCCGGTGGTATATTTGTCCTTGGACTTTAAAACAGTAAGGACCGTGCTCTGGGCCATTTTCGGCTAATGTTACACCCATTGAAGCAAATGAAATTGCATTGTTATAAGACTGAATGTTTTTCTTAAAATTGGTGTAATTTTGAAATGTAGGATCACTCATTATACTTTTAAATTATTCTGGAAATGTGTGTCTTTCTGGAAGTCTTACTTTACCTTTCTGACAGCAACTAATAAACTCTCCATCAGTTGGTATTTCTTTCAGACAATGATAGGCCCCACAAAACTGACAAACCACATTCATTAAACCACCATAATGAGTGTCCACTGTTAGCACTCTAAATAAAGGACTATCATGACATTCCTCAATATAGATCACAGTTGAACTTTCTATATCTACATTGGTGTCATCTCTATCAACATTGGTGTCAGGAGGCAAAATAGGATCATTAGAGAATGTTTTAGAGACATTTTTTGTTTACTTTTTCTTTTCTTTGAATCTCCAGCAGACTAATTTTGTGCTTTTTTAGCCATTTTTCTTTTATTTAGAAGTCTCTGTCGATCTTCTTCTCTTAAACGTTGTGAAGTCTCAGGGATCTGTGCATCTCTCCATCTCTGCTTCCTTTCCCTTGCCATTATTCTTTTATATTCTTTCTTATCTTCTGCATTTTCCGCCATTATAATCTGTTATTGGGAATAGAGTTGTAAGAATTGCATTTGTTTTATTATACATATTTTTTAACCTGTCATATATTTCTAAAAAAATTAATGGTAATCTGTCTCTGTCTGTCTCTCTGGGTGTCTGTGTCTCTGGGTGTCTGTGTCTCTGTGTGTGTGTGTGTCACTGGGTGTCTGTGTCTCTGTGTGTGTCTGTGTGTGTCTGTATGTGTGTATCTCTGTGTGTGTGTATCTCTATGTGTGTGTGTGTGTGTGTATCTTTATGTGTGTGTGTGTATCTGTGTGTGTGTGTGTGTGTGTATCTTTATGTGTGTGTGTGTATCTGTGTGTGTGTGTGTGTGTGTACCTCTATGTGTGTGTGTATCTCTATGTGTGTGTATCTATGTGTTTGTGTGTCTGTGTGTGTATCTGTGTGTGTCTGTGTGTGTCTGTGTGTGTGTGTGTGTGTGTGTGTGTGTGTATCTATGTGTGTGTGTGTCTGTGTGTGTCTCTGTGTGTGTGTGTATCTGTGTGTGTGTGTATCTCTGTGTGTGTGTGTCTATGTGTGTGTCTGTGTGTGTCTCTGTGTGTGTGTCTGTGTGTATCTCTGTGTGTGTGTATCTATGGGTGTGTGTGTCTATGTGTGTGTCTGTGGGTGTGTATCTCTATGTGTGTGTGTGTGTATCTATGTGTGTGTGTCTCTCTCTCTCTCTCTCTCTCTGTGTCTCTCTCTGTGTTTGTTTCTGTGTGTGTCTGTGTGTTTGTGTCTCTGTGTGTGGGTCTCTGTGTGTGTCTGTGTGTGTGTGTGTCTATATATGTGTGTGTGTCTCTCTATGTGTGTGTGTGTGTGTGTGTCTCTGTGTGTGTCTCTCTCTGTGTCTCTCTCTGTGTCTCTCACTGTCTGTCTGTCTCTCTGTCTGTCTGTCTGTCTCTCTGTCTGTCTGTCTCTCTGTCTGTCTGTCTCTCTCTCTCACTCTCTCACTCTGTCTCTCTCTTTCTGTCTCTCTCTCTGTGTCTCTCTCTTTCTCTCTGTGTGTCTCTCTCTCTCTGTGTCTCTCTCTATCATGACTGCAAAACCATAAACAAGTAATCATGTGTTCCTAAAGAAGGGCAAAGCAAAAGATCTATTAGCAAACTATAGATTGACATGAAAAAAACATCTGAAGTGTAATTCTCATTCATGTAAAGATAAATGTGTTTTCATATATGTATTTTTTAATGAATGACAACCTATGAATAATGTTGATGAAAAAACCCTTACGAATTGAATAGTGCTCTATATAACCACATAACATATTTTGGTTATGTAAGTTTGTAGTTAGTTATCTTCTATCCAAAAGCAAGGTCTTCAGTAAGTAAGAAGTTGTGTTCCAAAATATGCTATGTGGTTATATCGAACTCTATTTAATAGGGCAACTTGCAATTTAATAAGGCTGTTAATCCTGTTTTTATAAATAATGTCATCAATAATGATACCTGTCAATTAGATGTTATATCAAGTGAAATACTGCAGATGTCACTCTGTGTCTTCAAGGAGGTGCAGAGATGATGGATCTGTAAAATGACATACAAAGAGTTTGAAAATATTGAAAATATGCATTGGCATACATAGCAAATGTAAATCCTAATTATAAATATATGTTAAAAGCATTTTAAAATGTTTAAAAGTGACCTAATATAATACATGAAATTAAATATTTAACTGCTTCTAAGCTCCTATCCCTGTTAGACAATGAGCAGTAACATAATAATGAATTAATGAATGCACATGAATAAAAGAATGTAAAAGTGTTATCACTGCAAAATCTAAACCTGTAAACATGTTTTCGTAAAGAAGGGCAAACAGAAATAGCTATGAGCAAAGTATAGATTGGCGTGAAAGGCTTTTGTTTTTGGTACTACATAAATTAATGAATAAATTAAGATATGATGTTGAAGTGTAATTAGTTAAAACATCAATAGCTAAGTATATATGTATTCCTTTTTTTTTTCTTGTAATTATTGATAAATTTTTTTAATGAATGACTTAAATTAATTAAGCAATAGGTGTCATCCATGGGCTCAAAAAAAATCCTATATTTCTAAAGAATGGCATCACAAAATGAAGTAGATGTTCTATCATATGAAATCCAGCAGAGGCGACTGTGTTCAGGCAGGTGGAGATGTGAGAAATCTGTCAAAAGATGTAAAAATCATATTAAATGTTTTGTTTGAATGAATTTATTAAATAACATTGCTCAACGCAAATCAATACTTAATGCTATATTTCTAAAGAATGTCATCACGAAATCATATACCTGTGAATTGGATGTTCTATAATGTTAATTCCCGCAGAGGCGACTCCTGTGTTCAGGCAGGTGGAGATGTGAGAAATCTATCAAAAGATGTAAAAATCATATTTAATTGTTTGTTTGAATGAATGTATGAATCATTGAAAGTACTTGTTGTCCTTGCCATACATGCATCTACTAAAATAAATTTAAATCTTGAAAAATTACATATCTTTGAAGATGATCTGATTGCAGATCAAATGCTGCAAACACCCCTCTGTGCCCAGATGATCAAACTATGAAATAAAATAAAAATCATTGTTTGTTTGTATGATGTTTACCATGCATGCAAAATATAAGTAAATGCACTATAAAATGTAATAAAGTGATCAAATATTTAAGCGGTTTGAGGATCCTATTCCTTTGAGACAATGAGCAGCAACAAATAAATATTTTGTGATGCATTTTAGCACATTTAATTTTGAAATCTTTAAAATAAATGACTAATTAAATAATTAATCATGAACATTATTAATTAAGCATCAACACACAAAAATAAGTGCATTACTAATGAAGGCTGAAAACATAAATTTAACAGCAATGTAATAATTAAGCAGCAACACTGAAATGTAAGTGCAGTGCAAAATGTACATACGTTTTCAGGCATTTTCCAAAAAAAATTTGTTCTATGAAGAATCAATGAAGTAATTAATGAACATTAATAGTTGAGCAGTAAACACGAAATGTAAGTCCACTGTGAAATATACATCTTTTTTTATCTTTTTTTTTCCTAAATTTGTTTTTATGACTATTTAATAATTAATTAATGAACATTAATAATCTTAATGATTAATAAAGTAATACATTACAATTATTAGTTGAGCATTAACCCCAAAATGTAAGTCCAGTGTGAAATATACATATTTTCTGATCATTTTTTTATTAACTTTTTTATTATGACTAATTAATTATTAATTAATGAATGAACATTAGTAATTAATCAATGACTAAATATATTATAAAGAGTTAATCAATAATGTAATCATAAATTAAAGGTAGGGACAATTTTATACAATTTTTTAAATAATTAGTAATTAATAAATTAATGTCCATTAAAAATTAATTAATTAATTAATAAACATATTTGAAATGATTAATGATTAATATCTTGATAAACTACAGGTATTGCAAAATGTAGTAATGTAATGTTTTTTTTTTTATTAATATATTTTTTTTAATTAGTAAATAATTAATTAATTAATATACTTTACCTATTTATAATAAATAGCCAGCAATCAATATCCTGAAGACCTGCCATCCTTACCAGCTCAACCACCCTTGAAAACGGCGTGTAAGATACCGTCTCCAAATTGCTATCAATACCATCATTTACTGATGAACCTTTACGGTATGATAAATAATGGATTAAACTAAAACGGCCAGGCACCTTCTTTGGCACTAAACCTAATGGAGACAACCGCAATTCCGGCAAAGGTGAGTCACTAAAAGGACCCGCCATTTGGCCATTTTCCACCTCTCCCAACAGCTTTTCTATGACCAATTCAGTGTTTTCCCTGGCCGATATTAAATTGGGGGGATGACGAGTCTTATGTACCACTGCTGCCAGGATAACTAAACCATCTGAAACGCCTGATAATAGCAATTTCGCCACCGCTGGACGTAGCCTACCGTACTTCCTTAACCAAGGTTGCATCCTTTCTAACCGCACCGGTGTCATCCCCTTTTTGAGTGGCTCCTTCCGGCTCGGGGGACTTCCCTTTCTTGTAGTAGCAAAAAGAGGATGCTTCAAACCACATTCAAGGAAAATAAATCAATAAATTCTCTTGGCCATATCCTCTCCCTAACATCTTGCGGAACATGTTCCCCGATAGGCCAAATTGAACATAGTTAGGATTTTTAAGGGCTGTGTCAGCCACCTTAAGGATGGTGAATTGCGATGCAGCCGCATCTGAAACTCCTACATCTACCACCCCTTCTTCCTGCGTGCTAACCCCCTGTATCCCAAGACAATGTTCTGCTAGGGGCTCCCTGTCACGTTCCTCCGCCTATCGGCTCCGCTGCCTGGGTTTTCCCCACCCTACGTGGGGAAGCATGCCTGTTCCTGGTTGTGACGGACATTGATTGAGACCTGGCTCTGTTACTGGAGGCCCTCTGTCTATGAAGCCAAACTGCACGTCCATCCTGCGGTGGTGACCTAGATTTAGACATTCGCTTCCTCCTGGGACTGTACCTGCTCCTACCATCAAGATAGGTGGGCAGCGAGCTACTCCTGTTATGTGGCCCTTGCTCCTGCCTACGTCTGTCCGGAGAATATCCCTCCCTCCCAGTGTAGTGTGTAGGACGGTAGCTTCTCTGAGAAGACATGTCCGTCCGGCTCCTTTCTAGTTGATATTCTCTCCTGTCGTGACTACCACGGCTAAACCGTCCATCCTCACTCCTGATCATTGGTGAGATCCACTCCTCTGGTGCCCTGCAGGGCCGGCCTACTTCCTTCATGGTAAACCCTTCTCCCTGACGGCGTTGGTTGACCGGCATTTGCATTTCCTGCAGTACAAAACCAGTACCAGTACCCCACCTCCCTCTAATCCAACCCGCTCTACCCGCTAGCTGAGACCCATAACAGAGAAAAGTGGAGAGAGGGGGGGGGGGGGGCGGGAGATGGGGCAATTAAATAAAAAAGGGGGGGCGGAGGAGGAAGGAGGAAACAGGGGAGAATGGGCGGGAGAGAAGCAACCCCCCCTTTTTCTCAACCAGAAATACTGCCCAACCTCCAGTTGTCCTCTAGTGACTAAACCCACTTACCCTCCCCCATAGCTGAAACCCCAACCCCGAGGCCCCTGCAGGTAAGGGCTGCCTCAACCCCTCCCCAGTACCACAGGTTCCTTCTCCTGGATCCAGGTTCACTTCCTTCTGCCTTGGGCCTGCCACCCTCCCTGCACTGCCGCTTGTCCCACAGCTGTCTCCACCGCCCTGGCCTGCGGCCCATGTCCCATGACCATGTCTGCCTCCTCCCTGCACCCGGTGCCCAGATTGCCTTTGTCTTCCTTCAGTCTCCCCTTCCTGCGTCCTGCGTCTCACGTCCTCATGTATCTCTCGTCCTTGCCGCTCCTTGGCCCCTAGCCAGCCCTCCTGTCAGCCCTGGTGCCTGCTGTCCCCACTACCACTGCTGATGGCCCATTGGCCTGTTCCCCTCCATTATTTCTGCCTTTGTCCACGGGTGCTCATTTCCCTGCACTCCATGCGCCTCCACTCCCCTTACATTTTCCTTCCTCCTCCATGGGACCACCACTGTCAGCCTGCTCCCCCTTCCTCTGCTCCTCCTGTCCAGCTCCTGACCCCTTCGTCCCTGGACATCACCCATTTTCCCTTGCAGCCCCTGTGTCCTCTCCCATGTACTTGGCTGACCGCCAGCAGCTTCTACTCACCCGCTCCCATACTAGATGACCGGATCTCCTTCCTGTCGGCCCGGCGAAGGGATCTTCTCGGAGCTCCGCCTCTGCTTTCCCGGGCTGCTTCCTGCCCCCGCGAGATCCTGCTCCTGACCTCCCGAGCTCCGCTTCCTGCTGCCGCATGCTCGCTGACTCCAGCCTGCTCCTCTTCATCTGTAGTGCCTGTAAGTGCCTGGTCACCTTCTCCTCCAGGATCTCCGGTGCTGCCTCCCGAGCTCCTCATGTGCCTCCTCCTTCCAGCCTGAGCTCCTCTGCGCCTGGTCCTCGCTGCCTACGACCACTGGCTCCTGCAGCTGCTCCCTCCGTCCTCTGGGACCCCGACTCCTCCATGCTCCAAAGGTATGGCTGGAGAATCCGCAGGGGCAGCTCTCTTCCTCCTCTTCTCCCTCACTGGTGCAGTCTCTCTGGGAGGGTTGGGCCCCACTGTGCTGCTTCTCCTGCTGGGCCAGACCTCAGGGCTGAGTCTTGCTGGGGGTCTGGACTGCCTCACTGGGCGACCAGAGCTCCCCCATGCCTCTTGTGTAGTGCCACTCAGGGACTGCATGAGTTGTTGCAGCCAGGCAGCCCCTTGCTGAGCTGGCTGTTCACTGATCAGGGCCACCAGGTCTACCATGCTGGGTTGTGCCATGCTGGTGAGGACCTTCACCATGAGGTACCCTGGAACAACTGCCCAGAGCAGGAAAAACTCCAGCCTGGTGACTCACTGTAAGCTCCTCCCCCTTATATAACATAATCTTACATTCCCAACATATTGGTCAAATGCCCCTTCCCCCATACTCACTCCAGGGGCCCCCTGTAAGTGGGACACTGCATTTGAGAGAAGCGTATAGTGATGCAGTGGTAAGTAATTTGTTTTAAAGATGTTTTCATGGGTAAGTCATAGATTCGATGCTGCTGCCTTCTGCTTGTTTTTTTTATTGTTCAACTAATGTACTTATAATATATATATATATATATATACATACATGATAAAATACATTAGTCAATTTAAAAAAAGCAAGTGGAATACAATGATTTAGAACCAATAACTTAGTAAGGAAACCGACCCACTCTGCTTTAAAAAGTATAAAAGTTAAACTAATGTTATTATATGAACTGTATATATAATGCATTATTATGTGAAGTACCTATTTAAAATTATATATATAAGCTAAAGAACATATTTTTGATTTTTAAACATTAAAGAAAAATGTTTTTAAGGGTGAGATTTGAACCCAGGATCTTCTCCACCACAGACAGCTACCTTAGCTCGGTGCCATCTGCTTTTCTTTCATGCATGTTGCTTGAGTAACTACAAGTTTATACAAATCACTAAACCACTGCTGGATTAAAAGTTTCTACACCTGATTCTAATTAATATTTGTTACTAGCGAATTGCCCGTCAAAAAATGACGGCAATGAAATTGTAAGGTAGCTAATGCTGTTTAGTGTGTAATAATGAAATATATAATACATTAATAACTGAATATACTTTACCTATTTTAAAGCATTGTGTGGAAAAGCTGTGAATGTGTTTTGATGTTGCTGCAGCATTAGTGGTGTGGATCTGCTGTGTAAGCGTGCTGAATGTGTGCAGTGTAACACTGTGCGTGCGCAAGCCCAAACCGTTGTCGTGTACTTCTGCATTGGCGTAAAATGGCGAGTAATGTGTGGTATACGTTTGTATCGGAATATCCGTAGGTGTTTTGTGGTGTTTTGCGAGTTTAGAGTGCTGTAGCCTCGTTTTCGTTTTGTTCGGCGGCCATTTTTTCTCTCGCTTCGATTATTTTTTAGTCTCTAAACTGTTTTATTTCGAGTAAAATCGAGGTGTAAGTTGTATTTTTGAGGTGCTGGGTGCTCCCTCTTGGTGTAGGTAAGTTTTTTATGTATGTGGTGTGTGTATGTATTGTGTTTTACATTTTGTAATGTTCGCGAGTTGCGTCCGAGTGTTGCGAGTCCGTAATGTGTGTGAACGTGTGTCGTATGTTGTTTGCGAGTGTCGTAATGTGTGTGTCGTACTGTTTGGGTTGCGACGTGAAGTTTGCGAGGGTCGCAGTTGCTGTCATGGAGCGCCTTCGGCGCTCCATGCCAGCAACTGCGGCCCTCGCTTTGCGAGGTCCTCAGGTGCTGGCATGGAGCGCCTACGGCGCTCCATGCCAGCAACTGAGACCCTCGGGCAGTGCCCTCGCTACGCGAGGGCCGCAGCTCGCTATAAGAGCCCGCAGCGTTAGCAACAACTCGTACGCTCACAACTATATATGTGATGTACCACGCAGTACAGAGCTCAAGCAGAGGCAACGCACTGAAATAGCCTCACTTTAATGGATAATAACTCCATCCATTCAACATCAATTTGAAAAATGAAACACTTTTTCCACATGTGCTTCACGTCATTAGCATATTCCGGTCACTTCACTGTCGAAGACATGCTGCGTGGGGAGAGATGAGCAGGGAGAGAGAGGGGATAGGGACTGGAGAGGGGGAAGTGAGGAGGAGGTTAGGGGGAAGGAAGAGGATGATCGGAGGGATGAGGAGGAAGATGAGGGGGCGGAGGATCAGGGGGCGGAGGATGGTAATGGGGGAAGGAGGATGGAGGAGGAGGAAGGGTGTGCTGAGGGGGCCCAGGCAATTTTGGCAGAACTGGGCCCTCTGCAGTAACCCCGAGCGTGGCTTTGGCACTCTAAGCCAGCAACTGAAGCACTCGCTCGTTTGCGGAGACGTTGGGATGCTCCACCACCGCAAATGCGGCCCCTCGCTTTGCGAGGACCTGCATTTGCGGAAGCAAGGGCCTCAGTTGCTGGCATGGAGCGCCTTTGGCGCTCCATGCCAGCAACTGAGGCCCTCGCCCACGGCCCTCACTACGCGAGGGCCACGGCTCGCTTTGCGAGCCTGCAAGCGTGAGCAACGGATCTGGCTGGCTCGCATGCTCACAACTATATATGTGATCATTATAACATTACTAGATACATTGGTACTTTTTAAAGGGACTGGGAATAACAGTATCATGTCTTAGTATGTTCTGATCACAACCTAAACACTAAACATTACAAATGATTAGTAGTACCGAATACTCACAGACAATGCTCTTGGGCATCCCGGTACATAACCAGAGCCTTTGGAAGGTGGAAAGAGCATTCTAAAGGGCATCAATTTGAATTGATAAAGCCCAAAGAGAGTGATGAATGCTTACTTCTCCATGGCTGTCTTTGCAAGGGGAAATAGGGTAAGCATTAGTTTATTTTATTTTTTTATTTAGCGTACAATAATACATGGAGAAACACGTGGTTCCATCTTTCTTATGCACAAATACTGGGGACACCCAAAGACTATTAGACTGTTCAGTTACTCCTGTTGAGGTACTTCTGTTGAACTAATCTAAAGAAGGCCACAGTTCTCATAATACTTGGATTGTTGCATGCCCTGACCGGAAGCCTGCTATTCATGATAGAACTATTAACTCTGTTGTAGGTAGTATCAGATGCCCTACATCCTACACCTTCCTATAGGCATGTATTGGTTATGGGGTACAGGGGCTTCTAAAATTGTCCCATGTGAACATGTGATCCATGCTTTCTGGGTTTATTGCTCCCTGCTATGGCCTGATATGATTATTTGCCCGCCAGCTGCCTACGGATGAGACGTGATATCTCTTTCAAAGATGGCCCAATAGACTCTCCATCCACCACATTTTTCTTCAGTCTCAGTCCTCATTTGGTTGTTGCTAGATTGTGCCTTGACCGAAAAACTGCCATTAATAATAGAACTATTACCTGTGTTATGGGTGCACTGGATACCCCTCCCCATCCTACACCATTGGTTATGTGGTACATGCGCTACTAAAATTGTCCCATGTGTAACATCATGGTCCATGCCTTCTGGGTATGTTGCTCCCGGCTATGACCCTATATGATTCTTTTTACGTGCGTCGCCTTTGGATGAGACATGATAAATCTTCCAACGATGGCCCAAAAGACCCTCCACCAAATTTTCACAGTGTCATTCCTCGTTTGAGTATTGCCAGATTGTTCTTATAGCTTGAACGTACTATTTTGTTAGCTGATGCTGCATTTAACTACACCCACCAGGCTATTAGTGCCCATAACATGGAAATGGAAGATGAGAGCTGTTGCAGTACAGAACCAAATGCCTTTAAATTTTGTACTAGCCACCAAAGGAAGTACATGCTCCATAATTGGCCCCACGTGCTGTTTTGCTATCATTGATAATCATGCTCTTGTGAATCAGTCTCTACATCACCTTGATGAAATTCAACAGTGCTTTTGAAATACCAATGCTCTGAATTGTTTGACGATACTGATTGGTATTTTGGCCATGGTGTTGGTTGGGTGGTTTGCGTAAAAAGATCCCTTTTCATTTGATCCTCATCTTTGGTGTTTTAATTGCTCTTTTTGTCACTGTATATATTTTGCTTTCTCCTGTATCCTCTGGCAGTGTTCTAAGTCTCTCCCCTATGACCCTCAGGGTGTGCACTGTTCCATGCTTCATACCACTATTGAACCCATCTGTAAATTAGTCTATGTTCGGAGACTACCTAAAATTGTAAACGAGTGCATAAAAATGCTATCAATCCTCTCAACAGTTTTTCTCCTTTGTTATGTTGTTCTTTCAGAACAAAAGGAGCGGTTTCTGAAGTATAATCAAGAGTTATTTATTTGACTTACTAACTGCTAACCGTAAACTGCACAAACAAGTATCATGGGACATATACTGTGTCAGAATGTTCAACTTCGATATCCCCATATATGGTTGCTCTACTTTTCGAACCCCTGTTACGTTTTTTTTTTGTGCACCAAGGAACAGATGAACAAATTGGAATATTTTAGCAATTAGCTAACTACCAGTATTTCGTGATTGTTGACCACATGTAACCTTTGCTTGTTCACCATTAAGCAGACTTAATAATAATGTAATAGATGGGAAAGGTGAAGCCTATATAATGTTATGCTTTGCATGCAATAAACTGAGACACTTTGGGACTACGTAGAGTGTTGATCACACTCTCTCCCGGATATCCAAACTCATGTATAGTAGTCCTCACGGCCTCTGGGACATGGTAGGAGGGTTGCTTTGGGGGGGGGGGGGGCACCCTCTTTTAGGACCTTGTGTACAGCTAAAGGAGTACACCCTGGTCTAGTGGAAAAGAAAAATAGTGCCTTCTGAACTGAGCTTAGGTTGACTGATTGCCCTACTACCCTTTCCTGACCATAACAAGTCAGGTAGGATCACCTCTTCTGGATCACTGCCAGTTGCTGACATATTTTGGGGTTGTATCTGATACTCTTTTAACTGGCTTACGCCACTCTGGTAACTTCCAGTCTGGGTTTACCACTACCACATGGGTATGGGGGTTAAATTTCTTAGTTACAGGGTAAGGAAATTCACAGCTCGCTAATGACTTATCCTGAGGGTGGGCAGCTAACATGACTACTTCCTGTTCCACCTCCAGCTCTCTATCCTTGGTTCCCTGTCATAGTACCTTTAGTTTCTAGTTTGTGCCTCCAGCATGTGTTCCCTAACCAGCCCATTTTACATGGCCAGCTTCACCCGAAAGACTAGGACATATGAAGTTACCTGGTGCTCCCAATAATCTCCTTCCCATGCCTCTATGGCACTAAATCCAAGTTCACCACAGTCACAGAAACCCCAGTATCCCTACAACCATGGGCCCCCCTCCTCTGGACCAAACAGGTTTAAAATATTGAGCCCTACTGTCTCCATGTCCATGCTGAACTGAGTGGATGGCGGTATATAGATTCTCCTTCTCCGATCTATTCTGTGGCACTCATGAATCCTCGATAGCCAAATCCCACTCCCCCAGGTAGTAAATAGGTCTAGCAGTGGGGCACTTTCTTTTCATCCGCCTGGGATGATGACACCCATAGTATTTCATCCTCATGCTCCGAGTCTCATGGCGAAAACTAGCCACATCTGTAGGATGGGAAACCATTCCAGAGGCCACACAAAGCTGATTAGTAGGGCTAGTGTGAGCTACTACAGCAAGAGGGGCAGAGGTTGAAGGAACTGAGGGTCCCGCTTTGGTACTGATGTTACTGGTGCCCTTTACCCCTGACTCCTCCCTAGTGGCCAAAAAGTGCTTTGCCAGTCGAGCGGCAGCCTCTCCAGTGGTGAGCTTCTGGTCCAGCACCCAAGCCGCAACACATCTGGACAAATAAAATATAATTTCTCCAGCAGGAGCAGGTCCAAGGCTTCCTCCAGGTGGGTCACCTCTTTTCCTTCATCCAGCCATGACAGGCATGCCTCTTTCAATACATGATTTCTGAATAGGTGTCCCCTGGGCCTCTGGTTAGGGTGCAGAAATTTTGCATATAGGTGTCTGGAGCTACATCATACCTAGCGAACAGGACCTTGCGAAAATGTGGATTGCCCTGAACACTTATTGGCTCCATCCGGCTTAGTTGGCTTGCCAAAAGTTTGATCTATTCGAACTCTAGGATCTGATGCAGGTAACACTGTTGATCAAAATCCTGGAGGAACTTATCTTATGGCCCTTATTTCCTTGCAGAATTGCTTTAAACTGCTGTAGGCTGTTCCCAGATTCCCCACTTCCCCAGGTCCAGGAGAAGTACATGAAAACCCCCTGCTGCTTTCCAACTGAACCTCTCTTGGCTAATCTGGGTCCTGAAGGCTGTTATCATTCGCCTCCAATCCTTCTTCCACCCGGTGAAGCTAATCATCTAGCAAGAGCTCCTGGAAAATATCCGCTTTGGAAATTCCCATTGCCCAGGAGAAGTATCTCTTCCGAAATTGATGAGGTCTCGTAGGACATGCTCTGGTAATTCTCCACCCTGTTGCCCTGCTGTTCCTTTAAAGGAATTATGCGACCACTGCTACCAGCTGTCACAATATACTGCTTGGTTGGGCTTGGAAAGAACCTAAATCAACCCTACCCAGTAGAATAGTGAGGTTGGTTGTATTTCCGGTGCAGGATATGTACCACTAACAGGACAATCACCATCAGGAGAACCAGCCTTGGGATCTGTAACCCAGGAATTTCAGGTTCAACCCATTCACTGCCAACTGAATATTAGTCTCTTTCATTTGGGTAGCACATAATACAAGAAGAAAAATAGTACATGATAGAACAAATCAGTCCACAACAGTTAACTCCTTTCAGTCCATGACCATGACATGACACAATACTTTATAATGGGGGAAATTACCCTGCACTATACAACATCAGATAGCATTAACCATTGCCAGTCTGGGTCCACAATATTTTAACAGTACTAAATTCCAGTGTTCCCCCTGGGCATGACTGAAGATGTCAGACAAGAGTCATAGGTGGCGGTTCCCCAGCAGCTATGAAGTTTAACAAATGGGGCAACCCCTGAGGGACAGTATACCAACAGTCACTGTCCTTGGAATTCCTAGATTAGCGAGCAGGGACAGGCCTGAGACCCTCTCTCCTTTTTTCTGATCTTATTCCCCGGGCTCCCACTGTCTCTACCACTCTCCTCTCCCCTTCTCTTCCTTCTTGCCTACCCTAACTCCTCCCTCCATTTGGTCAAATGAATAAATAATGCACTAACTCACAGACACACACAGACACACTCACAGAACAACACTCTTTCCCACCCCCAGATGAGATTAACTAAACAAAAGTGTCCAATTGTTTTTATAAAAAATACAAATTAATTTGAATTGTTTATATTAATAATGTGGGGTGGATGGTTAGTAGTTTAAAAGGATGAAGTTTGTACTGAAGGTATGTGTGCTGCATATGTAGTACCAAATATCGGTATGTACACTGTATATTTAAGGGGGCATGTAGGATGCATATGGGTTAGAGTTATGTTTTCAGGTTGGGCGGTAAGTTTTAGGGTATGGTCGGTATATAGTAAGGATAAGTTAACACCTACTAAAAGTGTATTTAGTTTTATTTCTATGGGGGTATGTAGACCATGTGAATATTTGCTGAATAATTTACATATAATAAAAATTTTAGACATGAAACACAAACCTCTTTCTAAAGCAAAATCCCACAACTCTCTCTCTCCAAAGAAATCTATGCTCATGGGTTCTGTGGGTAAAAGAGGAAAAGAACAGGACAAACAAACTTATATTCTGCAATATTTATTGATATTCTCTCACTTTACTAGAGTTGCTACGCAAAATGCCCCTGGTTCTTACCTTGGACTTGTATATTCATGCTGTAAGCTGCTTATGTATCATGTAAGGACTGTTGGGATCACTTGCAAGCTATTTTCCTTACATGACAAACCCCCTAGGTAATTTATCAGTAAGCTCTTATAGGAAACAGCCTGCAGGACCATTTATTAGCCACGTAAATTTTCTCATAAGGTCTCCGATAGCTACTTATCAGCCTTGCAGGAGTTCTTACAGAAACCTTTTAATGAAGCTCTTAATTTTTTATATCTATGAACTTCAATAAAAAAGTGAATAATACCATGGGCCTCATTCTAATGATGGCCGTAGGAGCTGCGTGGCCTAAAATGCAGGGGTCCGAATGGGACCTCGGCAGGGTGCACACATTAACCCTACAGAAACACTCCCCACATTAACTCCTTTCCTTTCTACAGAGGGTCCCGATTGTCCCCGATCATGACCCCTGCAGCATCTATGGGATTTTCTATATAGACCCCCTATAGGACACTATTAACCCCTAGGTTAACCCTATAAGTGCCATGGGGGTCATCCAGAACCCCCATGACAAAGTCTAAGCACTACACTACACTATTAACCCTAACTAAACCCCATTAACCCCTTAACCCTAACTAAACTTTATTTAACCCTAACTGTGCCTATTTAACCCTATCTGGACCTAATAACCCTAACTGGGCCTATTTAACAACTTCTAGACCTATTTAACCTTATCTGATCCTAATAACTGCCACTTGGCATATATAACCCCTTCTGGACCCATTTAAACCTAACTGGGCCTATCTAACTCTAACTGGGCCTATTTACCCCTTCCTAACTCTAACTGGGCCTATTTACCCCTTCTAGACCTATTTAACCCTAACTCCTTACAGACAAAGCATTGATTCTGACCACTTTCAGACTCTATTCTGTGCCAACTGCATAGACTCAGTCTCAGCCCTCCATCACATTCCACAACAAACAATGAAAACAGAACTGGATGGAATCCCTACTCTCAAAGAGACTGTAGAAGCCATTGAGCAGCTAAAAAATGGTAAGGCTGCAGGAGTTGATATGATCCCAGCTGAGATCTGGAAACATGGGGGCCCAGCACCTCACGCTAAACTCCATGAGCTCTTTATTTGCTGCTGGCACCAAGGCAAACTGCCACAGGACCTTCGTGACGCAATCATCATCACCCTGTACAAGAAGAAGGGAGAAAAAGTCAGACTGCTCCAATTACCGGGGGATAACTCTGCTCTCCGTTGCAGGGAAAATCCTTGCAAGAGTACTCCTCAACAGACTGGTGCCCACTATCACAGAAGAACTCCTCCCCGAGAGTCAGTATGGCTTTAGAGCCAACAGGAGCACTGACATGGTTTTTGCTCTCAGGTAGCTCCAAGAGAAATGCAGAGAACAGAACAATGGACTTTATGTGACGTTTTTCAACCTTACCAAAGCGTTCAACACTGTGAGCAGAAAGGGTTTGTGGCAAATCCTGGAACGTATAAGATGTCCTCCCAAGTTCCTCAACATGATCATCCAGCTACACGAAGACCAGCGTGGCTAAGTTAGACACAACAATGACCTATCTGAGCCCTACCAATAAGCAACGGCATGAAGCAGGCTGTGTTCTTACACCCACTCTATTCACGCTATTTTTCAGTATGATGCTGCAAAGGGGCTCAACAGGCCTTGATGTTGAGGATGGACTCTACATCTGATTACGCACAGACGGCAGTCTGTTCAACCTGGGGCGACTAAAGTCCCACACCAAGACAGTGGAACGACTCGTTCGAGAGCTACTCTTCGCCTACGATGCTGCCCTCCTTTCCCATATGATAACAGCTTTGCAGTAAATGACATCTCTCTTTGCTGAGGCTGTCAAGCTCATCGGTCTGGAAGTCAGTTTGAAGAAGACTGAAGTTCTCCACCTGTCCGCACTTTAGGAAGATTACTGTCCTCCTCAGATCACTATTGGCGAGTCTAAGCTGAAAACAGTTTACCTACCTTGGTTGCATCATCTCCTCGGTTGCAAAGGTTGACAAGAAAATTGATATGAGAGTGGCAAAGGCAAATGGTGCATTCGGCAAGTTATATAAAATAGTTTGGAAAAATAAGCACCTAAACAAGTGCACAAAGGTCACCATGTACGGAGCTGTTGTGCTGACCACACTTCTGTACGTTTCAGAGTCTTGTGTTACCTACCGCCACCACCTACGACTTCTTGAGCGCTTTCATCAACACTGCCTCCGCACCTTCCTCAACATTCAGTGGAATTACCAAATCCCCAACACTGAAGTCCTAGAACAGGCAGGAATCACCGTCATTGAGGCCATACTGTTGAAGAAGCAGTTGCACTGCGTAGAGACACATCTCTAGAATGGAGGATTACCGACTTCCAAAGATTGTGCTATATGGGGAGCTCACCACTGGCAATCGTGACAGAGGAGGGCCAAAGAAGAGTTACAAGAACTCACTGAAACAGTCCTTTGATGTCATATTGACCATCGTCGATGGTCCGCCTTAGCTTCAGACCGAAAGACTGTCTCCTCTTTCAAAACCACACAAAGGGCTGGTATTGAGGACAAGAGGAAACATAGAAAAAATTGTGTCACTTCAGCACCCAACCAAGAACAAACTTTCCTGGCCTCCTCAGCCACCTAAGAGCCCATAGATGTGGACACCGCTCTTAAATCTTTGCTCGCGAAGCCAAGCCTATATATTTATTGATGTACTGTAATGTTTTGTATATTTGTGTATTTATTTCTTTGCAGGTGCGTAATTCGTTTTTTATTTTTTGTAGTGGGGGTTTGTGTAATGTTCTTTTTTATTTTTCATAGTGGGGGGTTTTGTGTAATGTTCTTTTTACATTTTTTGTAGTGTTTTTTTTGTAATGTTCTTTTTTTATTTTTTGTCACATGGATTTTTTTAGTTTTTTGAAATGTATCTTTTTTTTATTTTGTATACTTAACGGTGTGGGGGGTTAATACGGGGTTAGGTAGGTAGTTTAGGTGTTAATAGGTTAGGGTAGGTGTTAGGTTGGGGTTAATATGATTAAGGTAGAGGGGGGTTGGTTTAGATTTAGTGTAGTGTTTGTACTGTGGTATGAGGGTCCTGGAGGAATCTCATGGCACTTATATTGTTAAAATTAGGGTTCTAATTGTCCCATGAGGGACCCTTATGAGACTGATTGGGTTAAAGAGAGGCTTATGGGGGTCTGTAGGACCCCCATAAGTGATGGGGTTAGATGGGGTTAGATAGGATAGACTGGGTTAAATAGGCTTAGAAGAGAATACATAGGCTTAGATGGGGTTAGTTAGGCTAAATGGGGTAAAGAGGCCTAGATGGGATTAAATAGATCTAGATGGGGTAAATAGGCCCAGTTAGGGCTATATAGGCACAGTGAGATTTAGATAGGCTCAGTAAGGGTTAAAAAAGGCCAGTTAGGGTTAAATAGGTCTAGAAGGGGTTAAATAGGTCAGGTTAGGGTTACATAATCCCAGTTAGGATTAAATAGGGCCAGTTAGGGTTAACTAGGTCTAGAAGGAGTTGAATAGGCCCAGTTAGGGTGAGATAGGCCCAGCCAAGGTTAAATATGTCTAGAAGGGTTAATGGGTATAGTTAGCGTTAAAGGGGTATAGTTAGGGTTAATAGTGTAGTATAGTGCTTAGACTTTGTCATGAGGGTACTGGAGGACCCTGGTGCCCTTATAGGGTTAACCTATGTGTTAATAGTGTCCTATAGAGGTCTATATATACCCCTATTGGACTGAGGGGGTGGATTTTAGTCTCATGGGGGTCTCTATTGACCCCCATGAGTGCTGGGGTTAATTTTAGGTGCCGGGGGTACTTATAGCAGGGGTTAACAGTTTTATTGATCAAAGGTCTTTTAAGGATCTTTAAGGTCCTTTCTGGAGCGGTGTGGGGTGAAGAATTTGAATTTTTTATGCAGCGGCCCAATCTGGGGCCCTGCTGCAAGGGTTAATGTGGGGACCCTCCAGGGGTCCCAATGGAGGCCCCGCAGCATGGGAGGTTTATGTTAGTGGCCACGGGGGTACTTACAGTTCCCCCATGGCTTGGGTTAACCATTAGGGTACTATAATTGATAGGGGACATTAGGGGGGACATGAGGATGGCATGTAGTAGATTGACTAGCTGGCACATCGCCGTTAGTCAATACTGTCATTTGTGGCCACAAAGTCCGCCGGGCTTGGAGAATGGGTTACTGCCTTGGGGATCATTCAAGCCTGTAGTCCCGGGCACAAATGACAGTATTGGCTAGCGGCGATGTGCCAGCTAGCCAATGTAGTACATGTCAACCTCAAGTCCAGTGCTTCCTTTTATTTATTTTTTACTTTTAGTTTGGCGGGCTTTGAAGCCTGATCTGTGGGCGAACGTCCGCAATAAGGCACAAGCCCGCCAAACTAACGTCCGATTGCCTGTCCTGCGATTGGCCGTAGGAAGGGGGGTGCTTGCTTTGAATATCAAATAGTCGTAGGGCTACGAGGGGCTGCAGCACCCTCGCAAGTAATCGCAGCATCGCGGCCATTTTACAGCCATCATTGAGGCCCCATATACAGTATGTAGTAAATTTGGGATACCTGAGAAAATAATAACACAATATTATGGCTCTATTATTTTTAATCAGTACATTAAACCAGCATCTAGTTTAAAACATTTAAAGTGGAATTGTAAAATCTTGTAATGCAAGAATCTTTGTTGGAACACGGCAATAATAAGGTTGCATAAACATATGAATTATTATAATGCAAACTCATTTGTTTTTAAAACATAGTGGGTTGCTAGTGTATTTGTTTGTTTTATTATAGCTAACACTGGTTAGTCAATGAAGAAGAGGGAATTAAGGCCATTGCAAAGTTTCATACAAACATCGATAACAGAAAAAAATATTTCTCAAGGGTTCTGCAAGTGAGACAAAACATACCAATTAGAGCAAAAGGGATGGTGTTTGCATTCCAATCAATCAAGTTGTGGTGTATTGTAAAAAATATACACTTTTATTTCATTTACTAAAATATGATAGAGGCAATGAGAACAATATCCAGCAAAATATTCTGTTTTTCAGTGTCATCACTTATAAAACTATTTTTTTCACATCAAATAAAGACTTGGTCGAGTTGTATGTGGACATCACCTGTGCAAATAATAAGATATGATAATTAAAGAGAAATAGGGAAAGTTAACATGTAATGATATATAATTCAAAATATGCTGCTGATTATACACCAGGGGATGATAATAATGTTAAAGTTCAAAGAGGAAAATAGACCCTCTCTGTCTGCAGGAGGAGAATTATAGTTTTTGAAAATCCATTTAAACTGCACATTGTTAGCAATGTTCTGTGAATCTTTTGATTGAAAACTGTGCAAAATAATCAATATCAAAACATGCAATTTGCAGGCATGGATATCCCCAAAGGAGGGGGGTTTGGTTTCTGCAGAAACTAATGTCTCCCTTTAAAAACATCTCCTGATTTTTTCTGCAAACATAGGGCCATATACCATCAGCTGCTCGCAAATGCCTCAAGCTCACAAATCTGTCTGCAGTGTTTTTTCTTTTTTTATATATGTTTAGATGTATTCTGTTGAATCCAGCTCACAAAGTCCGACCGCAAGGCTGGACTCGTATACCCTGCCATTTTAAATCTGATTTCAAGGGGATCATATGATTTGACAATATTTAAGAAAGCCCATCATTTACTTTGCAATACTTCTTAGACACAGCCAATAGTAAAAGAGACCATCATCATGACATCAGTAAAACATGGAGTTTATAGTTAAACTTTACTCAGAGACTAAAAATTAATTAGTGTTGAGAAGTAAAGTTAGCAATCTCACAATACATCAATGTAGAAATCAATAAATTAATTAAAGCAACTGTTCTAGTCCATGCAGGCTCCATGAAATGTATTATCCCCTTAAGTCCCAAGATCCATTTCAGCCAAATAAAACGTTTAAAAAAATGTAATTGCATATTTGTGAGATTGAGACTGTTCTGCAATTAAGTCTAATGTTCTGTGCTTTCCCATATTTTTAAAGTACAGCATTGCATGTTTAATTGCTGTTAAGGATCTAATAATTGATTGATAAAGGCCCTGCGAGTCCTCTTGTGTACTTTTGACAGAAACTTGATACTTTTTTCAGTTGCGAGCCAGACTTTATTTGTAAGCTAGCGCTACAGGACTAATAGAATATTGATTTTGTGTAACTAATTATTTAGAGCTTGTAATATTCGAGCTGTGCTAAAACCAATAAAGGTGTAAGGCCAGTTTTGCGTCTTTGGCTGGCTTGTAGGGATTGTGGCGGGTAACTTGTAGTTGGATTGCGAGTAGCTAATAGAATATGTGGCAACTTTCAAAGTGGTTTTAAGTGTGTATAATTTTATGAATTAGACAATAGAATAGGGTCCATAGAAAGGTAGGGAAATCATCTGGTTGATGAGGGATTATGGTTGTGAGGATGTGTAATAACTACATGACTTCATTGCCTTTCCAGCGATCTTCCATAGACAGAAAGCTGTGGAATATTTGCATTTCTCAGAGACATTCAGAAGGTACTGAATGATAAATCATATATCAAAGATTAATCAATTTTAACTCTTTATTATTTATTTCACTAGAATGTAAAAGTAAGTACAACTGACATATAAAAGGACACAACAGATGTATAGTCTCAAACCAAAACTAATACAAAGTACTAATTACTTCCTAGAGTATTCATGTGTTGAGATAATTTAGGTTAAATTATTCAGATCCCCGTGTAGTAGTTATTGGATATAAAAAATTGTCACTCTGAATGTGCATCGTGAGCAGATCAGAACGCTTGATTATCAAGTAAAAGTTCCTACTTCAATTAAAACGATGTACGAATATGCATTTTAATGAATATCAATTTGGCCCCTATGCTAACTGGGTGGTATAAATTTGCGGTATACCCTAAAATTGGCTGCAGGAGATTTTTCTTATGTTACACATTTATGTTAATCTATTCACTCTCAATATTATGGCACTCCATATCCATATCCACATTGATAAGTTCAGCCTTGTCCGCAAAAGATTTCAGTGTAGGGAGTATGTATTCACTCAATACAGGGAGTACAGAATTATTAGGCAAATGAGTATTTTGACCACATCATCCTCTTTATGCATGTTGTCTTACTCCAAGCTGTATAGGCTCGAAAGCCTACTACCAATTAAGCATATTAGGTGATGTGCATCTCTGTAATGAGAAGGGGTGTGGTCTAATGACATCAACATCCTATATCAGGTGTGCATAATTATTAGGCAACTTCCTTTCCTTTGGCAAAATGGGTCAAAAAAAGGACTTGACAGGCTCAGAAAAGTCAAAAATAGTGAGATATCTTGCAGAGGGATGCAGCACTCTTAAAAATGCAAAGCTTCTGAAGCGTGATCATCGAACAATCAAGCGTTTCATTCAAAATAGTCAACAGGGTCGCAAGAAGCGTGTGGAAAAACCAGGGCGCAAAATAACTGCCCATGAACTGAGAAAAGTCAAGCGTGCAGCTGCAACGATGCCACTTGTCACCAGTTTGGCCATATTTCAGAGCTGCAACATCACTGGAGTGCCCAAAAGCGCAAGGTGTGCAATACTCAGAGACATGGCCAAGGTAAGAAAGGCTGAAAGACAACCACCACTGAACAAGACACACAAGCTGAAACGTCAAGACTGGGCCAAGAAATATCTCAAGACTGATTTTTCTAAGGTTTTATGGACTGATGAAATGAGAGTGAGTCTTGATGGGCCAGATGGATGGGCCCGTGGCTGGATTGGTAAAGGGCAGAGAGCTCCAGTCCGACTCAGACGCCAGCAAGGTGGAGGTGGAGTACTGGTTTGGGCTGGTATCATCAAAGATGAGCTTGTGGGGCCTTTTCGGGTTGAGGATGGAGTCAAGCTCAACTCCCAGTCCTACTGCCAGTTCCTGGAAGACACCTTCTTCAAGCAGTGGTACAGGAAGAAGTCTGCATCCTTCAAGAAAAACATGATTTTCATGCAGGACAATGCTCCATCACACGCGTCCAAGTACTCCACAGCGTGGCTGGCAAGAAAGGGTATAAAAGAAGAAAATCTAATGACATGGCCTCCTTGTTCACCTGATCTGAACCCCATTGAGAACCTGTGGTCCATCATCAAATGTGAGATTTACAAGGAGGGAAAACAGTACACCTCTCTGAACAGTGTCTGGAAGGCTGTGGTTGCTGCTGCACGCAACGTTGATGGTGAACAGATCAAAACACTGACAGAATCCATGGATGGCAGGCTTTTGAGTGTCCTTGCAAAGAAAGGTGGCTATATTGGTCACTGATTTGTTTTTGTTTTGTTTTTGAATGTCAGAAATGTATATTTGTAAATGTTGAGATGTTATATTGGTTTCACTGGTAAAAATAAATAATTGAAATGGGTATATATTTGTTTTTTGTTAAGTTGCCTAATAATTATGCACAGTAATAGTCACCTGCACACACATATATCCCCCTAAAATAGCTAAAACTAAAAACAAACTAAAAACTACTTCCAAAAATATTCAGCTTTGATATTAATGAGTTTTTTGGGTTCATTGAGAACATGGTTGTTGTTCAATAATAAAATGAATCCTCTAAAATACAACTTGCCTAATAATTCTGCATTCCCTGTATATTACACCAAACCAAGCTTTACAGACGAGAAACAGCTCTAGGAACCAAAAGAAAATGAGAATGTCATGATTTTTATAATAATCTACACACATATATTTATATATGTATATATTTATTTATTTGTATCTATTTATATTTATCTAAAGATAATTGTGTTTATATTTTGTATATATTTATTTACTGTATATGTAGACAATGAATTAAAGCATTTGTTCCGAGTCCAAGTGGTTTTCTGATGTATATTAATCTTTTGAGTGCTGGGTTGTGAGGCTGTATAATGAAAACTGACATAATAATAAAATATAATATTCTTTAATTACACATATGTTTATATTGGACTATTAAGTATCAATTAGTGATGAGCTTTCATCTTTTTCTATAGTTTTTTTTTAGCTATACTGTCTCTTTAACTGCTGCTGGGGCACGTCGCAATGGTTTTAAAAGCCTTTGCGACTGGTCTTTGGTACCCATAATATCTTCTTCATCTTATTGTAGTTATGGCATTGCCCTGATTTGCCAGTGATCCGTAAAATCTTATTAGTGTAGGGTTGTGGTGTAAAAGTCTAACAGAGTAACTCGTAATCTTTTGTCAGTGCAAAAATCAGTTGTAAAATTTCGGCTCCGGCTTGGTGCTGTCACTCAAAGTAGTTCCCTTGCAATATTTCCTGGGATCATGATTAACATAGTTAGGGAGTAGTGATGTCGCGAACATCAAATTTTCGGTTCTCGAACCGCGGACGTGAATTCCATCAAATGTTCGCGAACGGACAAACATCGTCGAACCGCCATAGACTTCAATGGGCAGGCGAATTTCAAAACCCACCGGGACTCTTTCTGGCCACAATAGTGATGGGAAAGTTTTTTCAACGGGACTAACACCTGGACTGTGGCATGCCGGAGGTGGATCCATGGCAAAACTCCCACGGAAAATTACATAGTTGATGCAGAGTCTGGTTTTAAGCCATGAAGGGCATAAATCACCTGACATTCCTAAATTGTTTGGAATAACATGCTTTAAAACATCAGGTAGGATGTTGTATCGATCAGGTAGTGTAAGGGTTACACCCGCTTCACAGTAACAGACCAATCTCCCCGTTTAATGCACCGCAAACATCCGCAAACAGTCCCTTTGCACAACCGCAAACTCCCCATTTGCACAAGGTTGGATACCAAGCTAGCCATGTCCCATAACTTGTCCTCACTGATGTAATTGAAGGTCTCTTCCTCCACCCAGCCACCAAGGGTCCCCGAAAGGGGACAACAAGCCCCCTGGGACGCCTGCTGTGTTTGGTCTTCCACCTCCTCAAAGCCACCTTCCTCCTCTGACTCCTCTTCTTCAGACTCCCAGAGTCTGGGGGCTTCCACTGCCCAGCATGGAAGATTATACACAGCTCAGAGTCTGGGGGCTTCCACTGCCCAGCATGAAAGATTATACACAGGTCAGAGTCTGGGGCTTTCCACTGCCCAGCATGGAATATTATACACAGGTCAGAGTCTCGGGGCTTCCACTGCACAGCATGGAAGATTATATGCGTTGCCTCTGTCTGCGTTATTATAAGGTGTGTACTGTTAAGTAGTACTATTCCTATCGGTTTAATCCCTGTTACTTCCACTATTAGGGGACGTGTATATGGCATGGATTTTTGAAACAGGGAGATGGAAAAAGATGCTTGGTCGGACCTCCTACTCCGAATTTGGGGCACTGCACGTGCAATCTAAGGTGCCACCAGATAGGATAGGTGTATTAAGTTGTACTCCTCATTCCTATCAGTTTAATACCTGTTACGTTACCTATCAGGAGACGTGTATATGGCATGGATTTTTGGAACAGGTAGATGGAAAAAGATGCTTGGTCGGACCTCCTACTTGGAATTTGGGGCACTGCACGTGCAATCTAAGGTGCCACCAGATAGGATAGGTGTATTAAGTTGTACTACTCATTCCTATCAGTTTAATACCTGTTACGTTACCTATCAGGGGATGTGTATATGGCATGGATTTTTGGAACAGGGAGATGGAAAAAGATGCTTTGTCGGACCTCCTACTTCGAATTTGGGGCACTTCACGTGCAATCTAAGGTGCCACCAGAGAGGAGTGGTGTATTAAGTTGTGCTACTCATTCCTATCAGTTTAATACCTGTTCCGTCACCTATCTTTCCTCCCAATAGCACATTCTATATGTCATCAACCGGCCTGTGTGTATTTAGAGAACTACACTTTAAGGCCCTTAACCTGGGACAGAATTGCCTCAGAGCCTTAAAAACTCGCCAAACCCCCTAATCAGACACTCACTATCATACTGGAAATGGGCCAAGAAACACACGGGTTTGTTCCCTGGATCCACCCAAATGACCCCAATTCTTAACCACCCTCAGGCCCCGAAACACATAAGCACAACATCCCAACACTGGTGGAGGTCAAGGAAACTAGATAGACTGGGAGACTGGTTAGTAAAGGGCAAGATGCTCACCTATGAGGAACTGAGGGACAAGCATGAGCTACCGCTGTCAGAACATTACAATTACTGTAGGCTGAGGCATTTCACACACTCCCTGACCCAGAAACAGGGGACACCGGTCTTAAATTGGTTTTCCAAAATTTGTAAAGATAAACCTCCATCAAAGGGGATCATTGGGTCGCTTTACAAGTATAAAACATTTGTTACTGGTTGAAGCGACACTGGGGGAAGGACCGGAGTGGGGGAGCCCTGGAGACCCTTCAGAAGCAACCGGCGGCAAAATCATCCCAGGAAAGGAGAGGTCGCTTACTGAAGCCTGCCCTAGGGTAACCCAAGGGTGATTGCCCAGGTTAGATATTGTAAATAATAAGCCAATACTGCTGGAGGGATGATAGCTAATAGAACTTTGGTGTTTGCTGCAGATATACTCTTTACTATTGTGTGTTTTACCATGTTTTAGGTATCTCTTAAATTGCAATCACAGTAAAAAATAAGAAAAATTATTAACCTAAAAAGTAAAAATAATAAGGAATAGCCAGCTAACTTTCACAAAATGTCTCTATTGTAAATATGTATTTTTGCACAACTGTTATGCAAGACTGTTCAAAAATGCTTTATTTTTCATTACATGCTGTACGCCTTCTAAAATAAAATAATTTAAATGCAAAAATTAGGTATTGTTGCAGCGACCAGAAAAATTTATGTTCGTTTGCCAGGCAGAAAGTGCCCTAAAACATTGCGTCTTGAACCCTAGTTGGTGGCGGATAAGTCACGCAAGTCATCCGGCATTCAGGGATAAAATACAGCAGCGTGTGGACCAGTATTAGCTCAAGGCAGCTCATCTACCAGGCCTTTTTTAATCTAATGTATCGCCCACTGTCAGTCCCTTCGGGATCCATCCCTCATTCATCTTAATAAAGGTGAGGTAATCTAGACTTTTTTGACCTAGGCGACTTCTCTTATCAGTGACAAAACATCCTGCTGCACTGAAGGTCCTTTCTTACAGGACACTTGAAGCGGGGCAGGACAGAACTTCTATGGCAAATTGGGATAGCTCAGGCCACAGGGCAAGCGTGCACACCCAGTATTCAAGGGGTTCATCGCTCCTCATAGTTTCGATATCTGTAGTTATGGCGAGGTAGTCTGTTACCTGACAGTCGAGTCGTTCTCTGAGGGTGGACCCCGAAGGGCTGTGGCGATGCATGGGACTTAAAAAGCTCTGCATGTCCTCCATCAACAACACGTCTGTAAAGCGTCCTCTCCTTGCCGGCGTGGTCGTGGGAGGAGGAGGATTATGTTCACCTCTTCCGCTGTTAGATTGCCTTTGTGCTGTGACATCACCCTTAAACGCTGTGTAAAGCATACTTTTTAATTTACTTTGGTAGTGCTGCATCCTTTCCGACTTGTGGTAATTCTGTAACATTTCAGGCACTCTCTGCTTATACCGGGGATCTAGTAGCGTGGACACCCAGTACAGGTTGTTCTCCTTCATCCTTTTTATACGAGGGTCCCTCAACAGGCACGACAGCATGAAAGACCCCATTTGCACAAGGTTGGATGCCGAGCTAGTCATGTCCCATTCCTCGTCCTCAGTGATCTCACTGGCCAAGGTAAGAAAGGCTGAAAGACAACCACCACTGAACAAGACACACAAGCTGAAACGTCAAGACTGGGCCAAGAAATATCTCAAGACTGATTTTTCTAAGGTTTTATGGACTGATGAAATGAGAGTGAGTCTTGATGGGCCAGATGGATGGGCCCGTGGCTGGATTGGTAAAGGGCAGAGAGCTCCAGTCCGACTCAGACGCCAGCAAGGTGGAGGTGGAGTACTGGTTTGGGCTGGTATCATCAAAGATGAGCTTGTGGGGCCTTTTCGGGTTGAGGATGGAGTCAAGCTCAACTCCCAGTCCTACTGCCAGTTCTTGGAAGACACCTTCTTCAAGCAGTGGTACAGGAAGAAGTCTGCATCCTTCAAGAAAAACATGATTTTCATGCAGGACAATGCTCCATCACACGCGTCCAAGTACTCCACAGCGTGGCTGGCAAGAAAGGGTATAAAAGAAGAAAATCTAATGACATGGCCTCCTTGTTCACCTGATCTGAACCCCATTGAGAACCTGTGGTCCATCATCAAATGTGAGATTTACAAGGAGGGAAAACAGTACACCTCTCTGAACAGTGTCTGGAAGGCTGTGGTTGCTGCTGCACGCAACGTTGATGGTGAACAGATCAAAACACTGACAGAATCCATGGATGGCAGGCTTTTGAGTGTCCTTGCAAAGAAAGGTGGCTATATTGGTCACTGATTTGTTTTTGTTTTGTTTTTGAATGTCAGAAATGTATATTTGTAAATGTTGAGATGTTATATTGTTTCACTGGTAAAAATAAATAATTGAAATGGGTATATATTTGTTTTTTGTTAAGTTGCCTAATAATTATGCACAGTAATAGTCACCTGCACACACATATGTCCCCCTAAAATAGCTAAAACTAAAAACAAACTAAAAACTACTTCCAAAAATATTCAGCTTTGATATTAATGAGTTTTTTGGGTTCATTGAGAACATGGTTGTTGTTCAATAATAAAATGAATCCTCTAAAATACAACTTGCCTAATAATTCTGCATTCCCTGTATATTACACCAAACCAAGCTTTACAGACGAGAAACAGCTCTAGGAACCAAAAGAAAATGAGAATGTCATGATTTTTATAATAATCTACACACATATATTTATATATGTATATATTTATTTATTTGTATCTATTTATATTTATCTAAAGATAATTGTGTTTATATTTTGTATATATTTATTTACTGTATATGTAGACAATGAATTAAAGCATTTGTTCCGAGTCCAAGTGGTTTTCTGATGTATATTAATCTTTTGAGTGCTGGGTTTTGAGGCTGTATAATGAAAACTGACATAATAATAAAATATAATATTCTTTAATTACACATATGTTTATATTGGACTATTAAGTATCAATTAGTGATGAGCTTTCATCTTTTTCTATAGTTTTTTTTTAGTTATACTGTCTCTTTAACTGCTGCTGGGGCACGTCGCAATGGTTTTAAAAGCCTTTGCGACTGGTCTTTGGTACCCATAATATCTTCTTCATCTTATTGTAGTTATGGCATTGCCCTGATTTGCCAGTGATCCGTAAAATCTTATTAGTGTAGGGTTGTGGTGTAAAAGTCTAACAGAGTAACTCGTAATCTTTTGTCAGTGCAAAAATCAGTTGTAAAATTTCGGCTCCGGCTTGGTGCTGTCACTCAAAGTAGTTCCCTTGCAATATTTCCTGGGATCATGATTAACATAGTTAGGGAGTAGTGATGTCGCGAACATCAAATTTTCGGTTCTCGAACCGCGGACGCGAATTCCATCAAATGTTCGCGAACGGACAAACATCGTCGAACCGCCATAGACTTCAATGGGCAGGCGAATTTCAAAACCCACCGGGACTCTTTCTGGCCACAATAGTGATGGGAAAGTTTTTTCAACGGGACTAACACCTGGACTGTGGCATGCCGGAGGTGGATCCATGGCAAAACTCCCACGGAAAATTACATAGTTGATGCAGAGTCTGGTTTTAAGCCATGAAGGGCATAAATCACCTGACATTCCTAAATTGTTTGGAATAACATGCTTTAAAACATCAGGTAGGATGTTGTATCGATCAGGTAGTGTAAGGGTTACACCCGCTTCACAGTAACAGACCAATCTCCCCGTTTAATGCACCGCAAACATCCGCAAACAGTCCCTTTGCACAACCGCAAACTCCCCATTTGCACAAGGTTGGATACCAAGCTAGCCATGTCCCATTACTTGTCCTCACTGATGTAATTGAAGGTCTCTTCCTCCACCCAGCCACCAAGGGTCCCCGAAAGGGGACAACAAGCCCCCTGGGACGCCTGCTGTGTTTGGTCTTCCACCTCCTCAAAGCCACCTTCCTCCTCTGACTCCTCTTCTTCAGACTCCCAGAGTCTGGGGGCTTCCACTGCCCAGCATGGAAGATTATACACAGCTCAGAGTCTGGGGGCTTCCACTGCCCAGCATGAAAGATTATACACAGGTCAGAGTCTGGGGCTTTCCACTGCCCAGCATGGAATATTATACACAGGTCAGAGTCTCGGGGCTTCCACTGCACAGCATGGAAGATTATATGCGTTGCCTCTGTCTGCGTTATTATAAGGTGTGTACTGTTAAGTAGTACTATTCCTATCGGTTTAATCCCTGTTACTTCCACTATTAGGGGACGTGTATATGGCATGGATTTTTGAAACAGGGAGATGGAAAAAGATGCTTGGTCGGACCTCCTAATTCGAATTTGGGGCACTGCACGTGCAATCTAAGGTGCCACCAGATAGGATAGGTGTATTAAGTTGTACTCCTCATTCCTATCAGTTTAATACCTGTTACGTTACCTATCAGGAGACGTGTATATGGCATGGATTTTTGGAACAGGTAGATGGAAAAAGATGCTTGGTCGGACCTCCTACTTGGAATTTGGGGCACTGCACGTGCAATCTAAGGTGCCACCAGATAGGATAGGTGTATTAAGTTGTACTACTCATTCCTATCAGTTTAATACCTGTTACGTTACCTATCAGGGGATGTGTATATGGCATGGATTTTTGGAACAGGGAGATGGAAAAAGATGCTTTGTCGGACCTCCTACTTCGAATTTGGGGCACTTCACGTGCAATCTAAGGTGCCACCAGAGAGGAGTGGTGTATTAAGTTGTGCTACTCATTCCTATCAGTTTAATACCTGTTCCGTCACCTATCTTTCCTCCCAATAGCACATTCTATATGTCATCAACCGGCCTGTGTGTATTTAGAGAACTACACTTTAAGGCCCTTAACCTGGGACAGAATTGCCTCAGAGCCTTAAAAACTCGCCAAACCCCCTAATCAGACACTCACTATCATACTGGAAATGGGCCAAGAAAAACACGGGTTTGTTCCCTGGATCCACCCAAATGACCCCAATTCTTAACCACCCTCAGGCCCCGAAACACATAAGCACAACATCCCAACACTGGTGGAGGTCAAGGAAACTAGATAGACTGGGAGACTGGTTAGTAAAGGGCAAGATGCTCACCTATGAGGAACTGAGGGACAAGCATGAGCTACCGCTGTCAGAACATTACAATTACTGTAGGCTGAGGCATTTCACACACTCCCTGACCCAGAAACAGGGGACACCGGTCTTAAATTGGTTTTCCAAAATTTGTAAAGATAAACCTCCATCAAAGGGGATCATTGGGTCGCTTTACAAGTATAAAACATTTGTTACTGGTTGAAGCGACACTGGGGGAAGGACCGGAGTGGGGGAGCCCTGGAGACCCTTCAGAAGCAACCGGCGGCAAAATCATCCCAGGAAAGGAGAGGTCGCTTACTGAAGCCTGCCCTAGGGTAACCCAAGGGTGATTGCCCAGGTTAGATATTGTAAATAATAAGCCAATACTGCTGGAGGGATGATAGCTAATAGAACTTTGGTGTTTGCTGCAGATATACTCTTTACTATTGTGTGTTTTACCATGTTTTAGGTATCTCTTAAATTGCAATCACAGTAAAAAATAAGAAAAATTATTAACCTAAAAAGTAAAAATAATAAGGAATAGCCAGCTAACTTTCACAAAATGTCTCTATTGTAAATATGTATTTTTGCACAACTGTTATGCAAGACTGTTCAAAAATGCTTTATTTTTCATTACATGCTGTACGCCTTCTAAAATAAAATAATTTAAATGCAAAAATTAGGTATTGTTGCAGCGACCAGAAAAATTTATGTTCGTTTGCCAGGCAGAAAGTGCCCTAAAACATTGCGTCTTGAACCCTAGTTGGTGGCGGATAAGTCACGCAAGTCATCCGGCATTCAGGGATAAAATACAGCAGCGTGTGGACCAGTATTAGCTCAAGGCAGCTCATCTACCAGGCCTTTTTTCATCTAATGTATCGCCCACTGTCAGTCCCTTCGGGATCCATCCCTCATTCATCTTAATAAAGGTGAGGTAATCTAGACTTTTTTGACCTAGGCGACTTCTCTTATTAGTGACAAAACATCCTGCTGCACTGAAGGTCCTTTCTTACAGGACACTTGAAGCGGGGCAGGACAGAACTTCTATGACAAATTGGGATAGCTCAGGCCACAGGGCAAGCGTGCACACCCAGTATTCAAGGGGTTCATCGCTCCTCATAGTTTCGATATCTGTAGTTATGGCGAGGTAGTCTGTTACCTGACAGTCGAGTCGTTCTCTGAGGGTGGACCCCGAAGGGCTGTGGCGATGCATGGGACTTAAAAAGCTCTGCATGTCCTCCATCAACAACACGTCTGTAAAGCGTCCTCTCCTTGCCGGCGTGGTCGTGGGAGGAGGAGGATTATGTTCACCTCTTCCGCTGTTAGATTGCCTTTGTGCTGTGACATCACCCTTAAACGCTGTGTAAAGCATACTTTTTAATTTACTTTGGTAGTGCTGCATCCTTTCCGACTTGTGGTAATTCTGTAACATTTCAGGCACTCTCTGCTTATACCGGGGATCTAGTAGCGTGGACACCCAGTACAGGTCGTTCTCCTTCATCCTTTTTATACGAGGGTCCCTCAACAGGCACGACAGCATGAAAGACCCCATTTGCACAAGGTTGGATGCCGAGCTAGTCATGTCCCGTTCCTCGTCCTCAGTGATCTCACTGGCCAAGGTAAGAAAGGCTGAAAGACAACCACCACTGAACAAGACACACAAGCTGAAACGTCAAGACTGGGCCAAGAAATATCTCAAGACTGATTTTTCTAAGGTTTTATGGACTGATGAAATGAGAGTGAGTCTTGATGGGCCAGATGGATGGGCCCGTGGCTGGATTGGTAAAGGGCAGAGAGCTCCAGTCCGACTCAGACGCCAGCAAGGTGGAGGTGGAGTACTGGTTTGGGCTGGTATCATCAAAGATGAGCTTGTGGGGCCTTTTCGGGTTGAGGATGGAGTCAAGCTCAACTCCCAGTCCTACTGCCAGTTCCTGGAAGACACCTTCTTCAAGCAGTGGTACAGGAAGAAGTCTGCATCCTTCAAGAAAAACATGATTTTCATGCAGGACAATGCTCCATCACACGCGTCCAAGTACTCCACAGCGTGGCTGGCAAGAAAGGGTATAAAAGAAGAAAATCTAATGACATGGCCTCCTTGTTCACCTGATCTGAACCCCATTGAGAACCTGTGGTCCATCATCAAATGTGAGATTTACAAGGAGGGAAAACAGTACACCTCTCTGAACAGTGTCTGGAAGGCTGTGGTTGCTGCTGCACGCAACGTTGATGGTGAACAGATCAAAACACTGACAGAATCCATGGATGGCAGGCTTTTGAGTGTCCTTGCAAAGAAAGGTGGCTATATTGGTCACTGATTTGTTTTTGTTTTGTTTTTGAATGTCAGAAATGTATATTTGTAAATGTTGAGATGTTATATTGGTTTCACTGGTAAAAATAAATAATTGAAATGGGTATATATTTGTTTTTTGTTAAGTTGCCTAATAATTATGCACAGTAATAGTCACCTGCACACACATATATCCCCCTAAAATAGCTAAAACTAAAAACAAACTAAAAACTACTTCCAAAAATATTCAGCTTTGATATTAATGAGTTTTTTGGGTTCATTGAGAACATGGTTGTTGTTCAATAATAAAATGAATCCTCTAAAATACAACTTGCCTAATAATTCTGCATTCCCTGTATATTACACCAAACCAAGCTTTACAGACGAGAAACAGCTCTAGGAACCAAAAGAAAATGAGAATGTCATGATTTTTATAATAATCTACACACATATATTTATATATGTATATATTTATTTATTTGTATCTATTTATATTTATCTAAAGATAATTGTGTTTATATTTTGTATATATTTATTTACTGTATATGTAGACAATGAATTAAAGCATTTGTTCCGAGTCCAAGTGGTTTTCTGATGTATATTAATCTTTTGAGTGCTGGGTTGTGAGGCTGTATAATGAAAACTGACATAATAATAAAATATAATATTCTTTAATTACACATATGTTTATATTGGACTATTAAGTATCAATTAGTGATGAGCTTTCATCTTTTTCTATAGTTTTTTTTTAGCTATACTGTCTCTTTAACTGCTGCTGGGGCACGTCGCAATGGTTTTAAAAGCCTTTGCGACTGGTCTTTGGTACCCATAATATCTTCTTCATCTTATTGTAGTTATGGCATTGCCCTGATTTGCCAGTGATCCGTAAAATCTTATTAGTGTAGGGTTGTGGTGTAAAAGTCTAACAGAGTAACTCGTAATCTTTTGTCAGTGCAAAAATCAGTTGTAAAATTTCGGCTCCGGCTTGGTGCTGTCACTCAAAGTAGTTCCCTTGCAATATTTCCTGGGATCATGATTAACATAGTTAGGGAGTAGTGATGTCGCGAACATCAAATTTTCGGTTCTCGAACCGCGGACGCGAATTCCATCAAATGTTCGCGAACGGACAAACATCGTCGAACCGCCATAGACTTCAATGGGCAGGCGAATTTCAAAACCCACCGGGACTCTTTCTGGCCACAATAGTGATGGGAAAGTTTTTTCAACGGGACTAACACCTGGACTGTGGCATGCCGGAGGTGGATCCATGGCAAAACTCCCACGGAAAATTACATAGTTGATGCAGAGTCTGGTTTTAAGCCATGAAGGGCATAAATCACCTGACATTCCTAAATTGTTTGGAATAACATGCTTTAAAACATCAGGTAGGATGTTGTATCGAACAGGTAGTGTAAGGGTTACACCCGCTTCACAGTAACAGACCAATCTCCCCGTTTAATGCACCGCAAACATCCGCAAACAGTCCCTTTGCACAACCGCAAACTCCCCATTTGCACAAGGTTGGATACCAAGCTAGCCATGTCCCATTACTTGTCCTCACTGATGTAATTGAAGGTCTCTTCCTCCACCCAGCCACCAAGGGTCCCCGAAAGGGGACAACAAGCCCCCTGGGACGCCTGCTGTGTTTGGTCTTCCACCTCCTCAAAGCCACCTTCCTCCTCTGACTCCTCTTCTTCAGACTCCCAGAGTCTGGGGGCTTCCACTGCCCAGCATGGAAGATTATACACAGCTCAGAGTCTGGGGGCTTCCACTGCCCAGCATGAAAGATTATACACAGGTCAGAGTCTGGGGCTTTCCACTGCCCAGCATGGAATATTATACACAGGTCAGAGTCTCGGGGCTTCCACTGCACAGCATGGAAGATTATATGCGTTGCCTCTGTCTGCGTTATTATAAGGTGTGTACTGTTAAGTAGTACTATTCCTATCGGTTTAATCCCTGTTACTTCCACTATTAGGGGACGTGTATATGGCATTGATTTTTGAAACAGGGAGATGGAAAAAGATGCTTGGTCGGACCTCCTACTTCGAATTTGGGGCACTGCACGTGCAATCTAAGGTGCCACCAGATAGGATAGGTGTATTAAGTTGTACTCCTCATTCCTATCAGTTTAATACCTGTTACGTTACCTATCAGGAGACGTGTATATGGCATGGATTTTTGGAACAGGTAGATGGAAAAAGATGCTTGGTCGGACCTCCTACTTGGAATTTGGGGCACTGCACGTGCAATCTAAGGTGCCACCAGATAGGATAGGTGTATTAAGTTGTACTACTCATTCCTATCAGTTTAATACCTGTTACGTTACCTATCAGGGGATGTGTATATGGCATGGATTTTTGGAACAGGGAGATGGAAAAAGATGCTTTGTCGGACCTCCTACTTCGAATTTGGGGCACTTCACGTGCAATCTAAGGTGCCACCAGAGAGGAGTGGTGTATTAAGTTGTGCTACTCATTCCTATCAGTTTAATACCTGTTCCGTCACCTATCTTTCCTCCCAATAGCACATTCTATATGTCATCAACCGGCCTGTGTGTATTTAGAGAACTACACTTTAAGGCCCTTAACCTGGGACAGAATTGCCTCAGAGCCTTAAAAACTCGCCAAACCCCCTAATCAGACACTCACTATCATACTGGAAATGGGCCAAGAAACACACGGGTTTGTTCCCTGGATCCACCCAAATGACCCCAATTCTTAACCACCCTCAGGCCCCGAAACACATAAGCACAACATCCCAACACTGGTGGAGGTCAAGGAAACTAGATAGACTGGGAGACTGGTTAGTAAAGGGCCAGATGCTCACCTATGAGGAACTGAGGGACAAGCATGAGCTACCGCTGTCAGAACATTACAATTACTGTAGGCTGAGGCATTTCACACACTCCCTGACCCAGAAACAGGGGACACCGGTCTTAAATTGGTTTTCCAAAATTTGTAAAGATAAACCTCCATCAAAGGGGATCATTGGGTCGCTTTACAAGTATAAAACATTTGTTACTGGTTGAAGCGACACTGGGGGAAGGACCGGAGTGGGGGAGCCCTGGAGACCCTTCAGAAGCAACCGGCGGCAAAATCATCCCAGGAAAGGAGAGGTCGCTTACTGAAGCCTGCCCTAGGGTAACCCAAGGGTGATTGCCCAGGTTAGATATTGTAAATAATAAGCCAATACTGCTGGAGGGATGATAGCTAATAGAACTTTGGTGTTTGCTGCAGATATACTCTTTACTATTGTGTGTTTTACCATGTTTTAGGTATCTCTTAAATTGCAATCACAGTAAAAAATAAGAAAAATTATTAACCTAAAAAGTAAAAATAATAAGGAATAGCCAGCTAACTTTCACAAAATGTCTCTATTGTAAATATGTATTTTTGCACAACTGTTATGCAAGACTGTTCAAAAATGCTTTATTTTTCATTACATGCTGTACGCCTTCTAAAATAAAATAATTTAAATGCAAAAATTAGGTATTGTTGCAGCGACCAGAAAAATTTATGTTCGTTTGCCAGGCAGAAAGTGCCCTAAAACATTGCGTCTTGAACCCTAGTTGGTGGCGGATAAGTCACGCAAGTCATCCGGCATTCAGGGATAAAATACAGCAGCGTGTGGACCAGTATTAGCTCAAGGCAGCTCATCTACCAGGCCTTTTTTCATCTAATGTATCGCCCACTGTCAGTCCCTTCGGGATCCATCCCTCATTCATCTTAATAAAGGTGAGGTAATCTAGACTTTTTTGACCTAGGCGACTTCTCTTATCAGTGACAAAACATCCTGCTGCACTGAAGGTCCTTTCTTACAGGACACTTGAAGCGGGGCAGGACAGAACTTCTATGGCAAATTGGGATAGCTCAGGCCACAGGGCAAGCGTGCACACCCAGTATTCAAGGGGTTCATCGCTCCTCATAGTTTCGATATCTGTAGTTATGGCGAGGTAGTCTGTTACCTGACAGTCGAGTCGTTCTCTGAGGGTGGACCCCGAAGGGCTGTGGCGATGCATGGGACTTAAAAAGCTCTGCATGTCCTCCATCAACAACACGTCTGTAAAGCGTCCTCTCCTTGCCGGCGTGGTCCTGGGAGGAGGAGGATTATGTTCACCTCTTCCGCTGTTAGATTGCCTTTGTGCTGTGACATCACCCTTAAACGCTGTGTAAAGCATACTTTTTAATTTACTTTGGTAGTGCTGCATCCTTTCCGACTTGTGGTAATTCTGTAACATTTCAGGCACTCTCTGCTTATACCGGTGATCTAGTAGCGTGGACACCCAGTACAGGTCGTTCTCCTTCATCCTTTTTATACGAGGGTCCCTCAACAGGCACGACAGCATGAAAGACCCCATTTGCACAAGGTTGGATGCCGAGCTAGTCATGTCCCGTTCCTCGTCCTCAGTGATCTCACTGAAGTTATGTTCTTCCCCCCAGCCACGTACAACACCACTGTACCAGATAGGTGACAACGAGCACCCTGGGATGCCTGGCGGTGATGGTGACCACAACTCTTCCTCTTCCTCTTCAAGCTCATCTATGGCCTGATCCAGCACTCTTTGCAGGGCACGCTCCAGGAAGAAAACAAATGGTATGATGTCGCTGATGGTGCCCTGGGTGCGACTGACCAGGTTTGTCACCTCCTCAAAAGGACGCATAAGCCTAAAGGCATTGCGCATGAGCGTCCAGTAACGTGGCAAAAAAATCCCCAGCTCCGCAGAGGCTGTCCTAGCACCCCGGTCATACAAATACTCGTTAACAGCCTTTTCTTGTTGGAGCAGGCGGTCGAACATTAGGAGTGTTGAATTCCAACGTGTCGGGCTGTCTAAAATCAAGCGCCTCTCTGGCATGTTGTTTCGCCGCTGGATATCTGTAAAGTGCGCCATGGCCATGTAGGAACGCCTGAAATGGGCACACACCTTCCTGGCCTGCTTCAGGACGTCCTTTAAGCCTGGGTGCTTATGCACAAAGTGTTGTACAATCAGATTACACACATGTGCCATGCACGGCACATGTGTCAACTTGCCCAAATTCAATGCCGCCAACAAATTTCTTCCGTTGTCACAAACCACTTTGCCAATCTCCTGTTGGTGTGGAGTCAGCCACTGATCCACCTGTGCGTTCAGGGCGGACAGGAGTGCTGGTCCGGTGTGACTCTCTGCTTTCAGGGAAGTCAACCCCAAGACGGCGTGACACTGTCGTATCCGGGATGTGGAATAGTACCTGTGGAGCTGGGGGGTGCCGTTGATGTGGAGCAAGACATAGCAGCAGCAGAAGAGGACTCAGCCGAGGAGCTTATGGAAGAGGATGGAGTAGGAGGAGTAGAGGAGGTGGCAGCAGGCCTGCCTGCATGTCGTGGCGGTGTCACCAACTCCTCTGCAGAGCCACGTATTCCATGCTTGGCAGCCGTCACCAGGTTTACCCAATGCGCAGTGTAGGTGATATACCTGCCTTGACCATGCTTTGCAGACCAGGTATCCGTGGTCAGATGGACCCTTGCCCCAACACTGTGTGCCAGAGATGCCATTACTTCCTTTTGCACAATCGAGTACAGGTTGGGGATTGGCTATTGTGCAAAGAAATTTCGGCCGGGTACCTTCCACTGCGGTGTCCCAATAGCTACAAATTTTTTGAACGCCTCAGACTCCACCAGCTTGTATGGTAAAAGCTGGCGGGCTAAGAGTTCAGACAAGCCAGCTGTCAGTTGCCGGGCAAGGGGGTGACTTTGTGACATTGGCTTCTTACGCTCAAACAGGTCCTTGACAGACACCTGACTGTGGGCAGATGAGCAGGGACTGCTTAGGGTAAGACACGGAGTGGCAGATGGTTGAGAGGGGGCAAGCAGGGCAGCAGTGGTTAACGTGGCTGAAGATGCTGGACCAGGAGGAGGATGGCGGCTTTGACTTTGTGTGCTGCTTATACTGATGTGTTGATCCCATATGCGTTTGTGATGTGACATCATGTGCCTTCGCAAAGAAGTTGTACCTAGGTGGGTGTTGGACGTCCCACGACTCAGTTTCTTTTCGCAAAGGTTGCAAATGGCATCACTGTTGTCACAGGCAGACACACGAAAAAATTGCCACACTGCTGAGCTCTGCAATGACGGCATTCTGGTGGTGGCAAAAGCATGCGTTGACTGGCGTGCTGTCTGGCTGACCCCGGGTGCCGATGCATGCTGTCTGACTGTGCCACTAGCTACGTTCGACGACCTCCCACTGCTTCCAACTCGTCTCCTCCTCCTCTCTGTCTGCCCATCTGAACTTTCCTCCTGTTCTTCTTCTCTTATAGCGGGCACCCACGTGACATCCACGGACGCATCGTCATCATCAACCGCTTCACTTGTATCTGACAACTCAACAAAGGAAGCAGCACCGGGTACAACGTCATCATCATCATCAGACCGTACGTCCATGTGTGTAATGCTGCCTGACTGGGACATATCCCTGTTATCTACATCCTCTGGCACTAATGTTTGTGCATCACTCATTTCTTCCAACGGATCTGTAAATAACTCTGCTGACAGATCAAGTGAAGCGGCTGTGGTGCTTGTGTTGGTGGTGGCAGCAGGCGAGCGAGTGGTAACTGGAGAGGTGCCCGAAGCTAAGCTGGAGGAGGATGGTGCGTCTAGGTTCCGAGCGGAAGCTGTAGAAGATTGGGTGTCCTGTGTTAACCAGTCAACCATGTCCTCAGAACTGTTCAGGTTCAGGTTACGTTGCCTCTGAAAACTGGGCATTAGTCTAGGGCCAAAGGAAATCACAGCACCACGACTACGACGGCCCCTGCGGGGTGGCCTGCCTCTGCCTGTAATTTTTTTTACGATTAGTGGTACTATGCGTGCAAGCTACTGTGACACCAGATATGAGTGTCACTGCGCACTGGCAAAAGTTGGCAGACTAGATGCCATAGGCCTCACACACACGTCTTTAGGCAGGCTACTGATATTCAATAGATTACAGTAAAAAAAAGGGTTGTTTTATTTCACTGCACACTACGGTTGCACCAGATATGAGTGTCACTGTGCACTGGCAAAAGTTGGCAGACTAGATGCAATAGGCCTCACACACACGCCTGTAGGCAGGCAACTGATATTCAATCGATTACAGTAAAAAAAGGGTTGTTTTATGTCACTGTACACTACGGTTGCACCAGATATGAGTGTCACTGTGCACTGGAAAAAGTTGGCAGACTAGATGCAATAGGCCTCACACACACATCTGTAGGCAGGCTACTGATATTCAATGGATTACAGTAAAAACAGGGTTGTTTTATTTCACTGCACACTACGGTTGCACTAGATATGAGTGTCACTGTGCACTGGCAAAAGTTGGCAGACTAGATGCAATAGGCCTCACACACACGCCTGTAGGCAGGCTACTGATATTCAATTGATTACAGTAAAAAAATGGTTGTTTTATTTCACTGCAAACTACAGTTGCAGTAGATATGAGTGTCACTGTGCACTGGCAAAAGTTGGCAGACTAGATGCAATAGGCCTCACACACACGCCTGTGGGCAGGCTACTGATATTCAATTGATTACAGTAAAAAAAGGGTTGTTTTATTTCACTGCACACTACGCTGGCACTAGATATGAGTGTCACTGCGCACTGGCAAAAGTTGGCAGACTAGATGCAATAGGCCTCACACACACGCTAGCAGGCAAGCATATGCAATTAGATTACACAGAAAAAAAATATAAAATAAAATAAAAAGGGCTTTTTGGGTTGCTGTCCTTGCAGCAGATATCAAAGGAGTCCTTCAGGTGTGTAGCTAATGCTAAATAGACAGCCTGGCCATCTATTTCCCTATTAAATCAGCAGAAAAAAATAATAAAATAAAATAAATGATGTTCTAGCCCTAAAAAGGGCTTTTTGGGTTGCTGTCCTTGCAGCAGATATCAAAGGAGTCCTTCAGGTGTGTAGTTAAAGCTAAATACACAGCCTGGCTATCTATTTCACTATTAAATCAAGAGCAGGTAGAATATATCTCCTCTCTCCACAAATGCAGCTACAGAATGATTCTAAAATGGAGGCTGTCATACAGATGGAAGGCTCTGGATGGGAGTGTATGCTGCTGATTGGCTGGAATGTGTCTGCTGACTGTAAGGTGCAGGGTCAAAGTTTCCTCAATGATAAAGAATAGTGGGCGGACCGAAAAGCGCATATGTTCGACGTTCGTTGCGAACGCGAACATGCGAAAATCGCGGCGAATAGTTCTCCGGCGAACTGTTCGGGACATCACTATTAGGGAGATTTAATTTGCTCTAAAACATGGTGTAATCTGTGATATAGGGGGTTAGCATATAGGCCTTTGTTTTTACCTATAATTTAGCAGACTAAGTTAAGCTCTATCGTGCTATGGGTCTCATTACAAGTCTCCATATAAAGTTTTTTTTGCTGTTTTTAAATTAAGAAATATGTAATTTTGATGACATTGTCTATTTCTATGTATTGTTGAAGTTACTTTAAGTAGTATAAATAACTATTTTAAAAACACAACAAAACACATATCTACCTCATATAAGCCACTGCTTTCTTATATAAACTAGATATTATATTATCACTAGAATATTAGCCTTCAAAAATGATGGGACTAAAATTGTAAGGCTAGCAATGCTGTTTGCCACACAATGTGAGGCAAGCCCTGCATGTAGTTTACAGGGCCCATGATGATCGCCTTAGGCTTGGCTCGCAATGAGCGCATTTGCAGCTCATTGCGAGCCTCTGTCCCCCGTGTAGTTTAGGTGCCTCGCCATGAGTGTTACTGGCTGGGTTAAGTGTTACTGCTTTTGGTAAAGTGTTACTGCGTTGGTGTAAATGTTACTGTTGCAGAGGAAGTGTTATTGGTTTTCCTTAAGTGTTACGGGTTTGGGGCTGTTTTTTGCGAGATTTGGCCTTGTTTTCGTGAAAAAACTGCAAATATGCCTCAAATTAAGTTGCAACCTTTTTCACAGGCTCCCTGGCTCTCCCCCGTCCTATGTGTAAGTGTGTAAGTTAATTTGCAGCATATTTGTTGTTTTTATTCAGCTTTTTACTGTTCAGTGATTCAGCCGTTAAAGTCGTATTTTTGCGAGCCCCACAGTCCATATACGTGCCTGTGGTCCTAAGTCCTACAGGCCATAATTTTGCGTCCCTCACTAAGTGCTGCAATGAGCGACTTCGGTGCTCATTGCAGCTTAAGTCCCGCGTGTTTCAACTGCTCGCCTCGCTTTGCGAGGCTTGCAGTCGCGGGCCTCACGATGAGCACCTCTGTGAAGCTGTAAGTTATACCATATTGGGTCATCCAAAATGTACAAGTCATAACAAAGAGATCTAGCAAACCACTCCAGTATCTTTGCCATGAAAACTTTTTGGATTGGCATACCCACACATAAGATGTGCCAGGCGTTTTGCGGTCCAGAGAATTGGACACGACTAAACAGCTGAACAAAATTACCTGGTAGTTGTGGGTAGTTGTGGGAGGGTCTCTCTCCTACGATGACGAGAGGCCAAAGGGTGTGCCTGGGAGCTAACCAGGGGTAGTGTCTAGTGTAGGATGATTTATGACATGTAGGAAGCGTGTAATGGAAGTGTGTTTGGGGAAAGGGCCACTCACCTCATGTAGCTGAGATGTGGCCTTTGACTACGCCCTCCATGACCTGCTTTGAGGGCCAAGGGCTGAGTGAAGTAGAGGAGAGAGGTTAGAGGTTTATGAAAATGTAATGAAAAACAAGGCCTGCGAAGGCTGATGTGGGATACATGAACGAGGCAGTCCTACGAAGGGCGGTGTAGGCCTACAAATGCCGGTTTAGGTGTTGTAGAGAGTAGGCTGATTTGAGAGAGGGGAGAGGTTTATGAAAACGTAATGAAAAACAAGGCCTGCGAAGGCTGATTTGGGATGCATGAACAAGGTAGGCCTGCGAAGGCCAATGTAAGCCTACTGAGGCCGGTTTAGGAGTTGTAGAGGGTAGGTTGATTTGGACTTATAGAAAGCTATTGAATGGTCAAAGGTTAGCAGATATAGCCTGAAATCCATAAAATATGGCTTAAAAAATGCCAAAGCATCATGACCTCATATACTGATAAAGACAAACTAGTGGATTTGGGGCCAGTATATGATAAAAAAGTGTAATGTAGAGCATAAATATTTATCAATAAAAAAAGCCAAATGTAGCGCAGAAATACTTACCATGAGGAACCATAGCTCCACAGCAATGGGGATGCCCTTACGGACAAGGGGAATGAGACAGAAACAGCATAGCAGGAAATCTGACTTATTAACATTGCAAGGTTAAGGAAAGCAGAGACGTTTAACAGCAATGCCCTGGCAGACAGGAAAGGGCAAAAGGCAGGATTAAGCAGAAAGCTTATCCATGGGAAAATGGTGATGTGATGAGAAGCCAGTGGTAGTAATGCCCTTGTAGACAGGAAAAGGGGCCAGAAAGCCGCAATGAGCAGAAAGCTTACCTTGTAACATAGTAATGTAAAGAGTAAGCCAGTGATAGTAACACCCTTGCAGATAGGAAAAGGGCCAAAAAGGCAGTAATAGGCTCTGAGACATGTAGCAAAGTAAATCAGTACCTGTAGCAGTGAGAGAGCTGAAAAGCATCCTGCATGCATGAACCCAGAAATGGACTGACTGTTAGGTCCCAACAGGAAGTGCTTATAAGGCTACAGAGCCCGCCTCAAGAAGAGGTAAGGCGAGCTGCAGAACCCCACCTCTAAAGTCGCGGGATGAGAGAGGGACCCGACCACAAATATATATACAGTAGAATCCCGGTTATCTGGCACCCTACTAACCGGGACTCTCAAGCAACAACCGCCACTATCCGGCACTATTCGGCAGTTCAGGGCTGAAAAAAAAGCTAAAACAGTAAACAGAAAGAGATGGGGGAAAAAATAATAATTGGGAAAACAAGAAAGACAAAATTCATTGGCCAGAGTTAAGTTAGAAATAGACCAGCATTGTGAAAAATGTCCTGATAGGTCAGTAAGTCTATAGATCAGGTTGTAGATAAGAATACAGCAGAGAAAAATAAAGAGCAATATATTTCATCATAGCATAGCTTATAAAAACAGTAGGGGGGAAGGTAAGTGGAATGTGTTAGCTTTAAGACATTAAGATAGTGGGCCAGAAAGCCTAAGTCGATGTTAATGCCCAAATCCTTTGTATTAAAAAATGTAATCATTTTTAATTCAAAGGTTTTCCACTGTTGGATAGTTCTGAAGTTCCCTCTGAGTACTTTTATTTTAAGGTTCTGGATGGGTGAAATGGTGTCCCACTGGAGTACAATAACTGTCTTCCAGGTGCTTTTTGATGGAGCTTCGGTGGAGGTTCATTCGCATGTGTAGTTTCTGGCTGGTTTCCCCAATGTAGCACCCCCTTTCACATACAGTACATTGTATCATGTACACTACATTTGATGATGTAAATGAATATGAGCCTCTGATGTTGTAGGTCTTGTTGTTGTGCGTGGCTGTGTCCTCTTTGCAGATGTGTTGGCATAGTTTGCAGCGACTTTTATTGCAGGGTTTGGTGACATTTTCTCTGTTATGCTGTTATTAAATTGCGATTTGGTCAATTGAATAGGGCTCTATATAAGCACAGAGCATTTTTTTTACAGAAGTTTTTAGTTAGTGAAGACCTTGCTTTTGGATAGAAGTAAACTAACTAAAAACTTCTGTAAAAAATATATGCTCTGGACTTATATAGAGCCCTTTTTAATTGGCCAAATCACATTTTAATAAGGCTGTTTTTATTCTTGATTCTTTGCTATCCTATTTTTTCCACCTACCACTTATTTTTGTGAGCCCAATCTCTCTTACCTGCCCTACAAAACTGGAAACACTTTTTTCTATAACTAATCTTAAAAGCCAGAAATGTATCTTTCTCAAAGTGAGCTAATAAAAAATGCATAATGAAAAACAACTCATGTATAGATTAAAAGAGAATAATTACTTGTCGTAATAATAATTAACCTATTTTGACCTCCAAACCTGTAATTTGTTATTACACAATATATTTAATCAACAAAATTAAAATCATTCCTTATTGTGTTTCAATTACATTAGATATTTCTCACTCAGATATAACAGTAATAGAAATCTAGATATAATCTTCAAAAAAGCATGTTTCAAAAGAAAACTATTCTGTTTTATTCAGTGTTCATTGACTTTGTCAATCCCATCCACAGAGTGGATAAAAAAGGTTAATTCTCTAGGACCTGCCAGTTAAGATTTAAATATCATCCCTGAATGAAGACTTATGCAATAGATATTAAAGCACTGAATAATGAATTAGGCTTGTGCTGTGCTGATCATGCCAAAGCTTACTCTAAAACATGACAAAGTGCATAAGTGTTCACCTCCTTAACTTGAGCATCCTATTTCAATTGGGAATATAAAATCACCCTAAAATCGCAAGCGCAATGGTAAACTTGAAGTTTGGATGTTAAAAAAACATTAGTTTATGGAACTAAATAATGTTCATGGTAAAAGAGTAAACAATTGCATACAATTTTCTTTCACATGGTGAACATACAGTATAAGATGTTTATCAGAGACATACAGTATACAATGGCATTACCATTATCTTTGTCCATGTAAAGAGAGACAATTACAGAAAAAGCTCATATAACTTCTGATATGTATGCATTCAGCATGTTAGCATAGTCATCCGGTTTAGTCACAGCCGCCATCACAAATCTTGGAGCCCAGCACAAATTTTATCCCTAGGCTCCCCTCCCACAAACATACATACATTCACTTCCCACACACAATATTACCTCAGACAACCTGCCCTTAATCTTACTTGCGCATCCGGTACTAAAGTATCTCAATTTGTTAGCTTGCTAAAGTTCCAGGTTTGAACAGAGATAATCATTTTGATGATTACTTAACTTCCACAGTCACATAGTTGATAAGCAGGAAGAGTGCTTTCAAGTAAGTGTTTTTTCCCCTACTTCTCCTTAAGATCAAACCATGATGGAACTCCATTATTCTTCCATCTTGAAGCTATCAGATGTTTGGCTATTGAAAGGAGTATAATTATCATAGCCTTAACTTCCGACGGTCCTGACAAAACCTTTGTATGTAAGGATATTCCCACCACATGTGTAAGTGGGTTCCATTTAGTTTACACCTTCTCCAACACAGTTTAATTTCTTCTGACCTATTGATCTGCCCCAATTTAAGTGGAACCATATGCCATCTATTGATGACTTTGAAATATGTTTCCCGTGTGATACATTTTTTTTATATATTTGGCAGTTATGGCAAAAGCTGAATGCCACTTTTCAATAGGCCAGGTAACTTTAATATCTCTTTCCCACATTCTCCAGTTAAAAGGTTTCCCATCTTGATACCAGTTCTCAACAATCTTATAACACTTAGCAGATAAATGAGTCTTATCTCCAGAAATCAGCAACTTTTCAAAATCCATTAGCTTTCTTATAGTTCCCAAATGAAAAGGAGAGGCAGTTATAACTTTCCGTAACTTAATATATTCAAACCAGAACTGCTTAGGAATCCCTAAGTTGATACATAAATCTTGAAAATCCCTCAACTTGTCTCTATAGTATAAATCCTTGAGGTATATACCGTATTTTTCGCCCTATAAGACGCACCGGCAGATAAGACGCACCTAGTTTTTAGAGGAGGAAAACAAGAAAAAAAAAATCTGAATCAAACACAAATACACTCAAACACAAATACACTTTACACACAGATACACACCTACATTACACACAAATATATATATATATATATATATATATAGATACACATACATACATATACATACACACATAAATATACATACACATACATACATATATACACACACATACACACACATACATACACACACACATACATACATACACATACATATCCATATACTGCAGCATTTGGGAGCCATTGACCCTCCCTGACCCTCCTGATCCTCCCTGACCCTCCTGATCCTCCCTGACCGTCCTGATCCTCACCTTTATAGATACACATACATACATATACATACACACATAAATATACATACACACATAAATATACATACACATACATACATATATACACACACATACACACACATACACACACACACACATACATACATACACACACACACACATACACATACATATCCATATACTGCAGCATTTGGGAGCCCTTGACCCTCCCTGACCCTCCTGATCCTCCCTGACCCCCCTGATCCCCCTGATCCTCACCTTCCTTCTGATCTCTGCCATCTTGATCTCACCCCAGCGCTTCCTACCAGCACTCCACGTGTACTGCAGCGTTGCGTGTGTGACGTCACTAGGACGCACCGGCCGACGCGATGCTGGTAGGAAGCGCTGGGGTGAAATCAAGAGGACAGAGGCAGTTTCAAAAGGTATATTCGCCGTATAAGACGCACCAACTTTCCTCCCCCAGTTTTGGGGAAGAAAAAGTGCGTCTTATACGGCGAAAAATACGGTAATGTCTTTTCCTACCAAAATCTAAATCTAAATCTAAAATAAAAATGTAAGTCATACATTAGGCCAGAGGGGCCAAAGCGGTGATAGGGCTAGGTAGGGGCATCAGAGAGAAGAGCTATACCTCAGCGGTCAAAGACACACATCATGTATATTTTTTATTGCCTCATATTTTTATTCCTGTGGATATATTTATCTATTAGGGACTGGAATTTTAAAATGATATGTGACGGAACCCAAATCATAATACACCTCATCAAATACATTATTTTAGGCAAAAGACACATCTTTACGGCAGCTATTTTCCCTGACCAAGAAACTATTCTATTATTCCATGCCAAAACGACCTCCATTAGTGTCACATAGATCTCATCATAGTTTTGGAGGACTAATTGGTGAAAATCCATTTGTATACCAATTCCTAGATGTTTAAACATTTTTTGCCATTTTTATGTGAAAGCTTCTCTCAAAGCTATCATTTTGCTAGATGTTACGTTGATGGGAAGGGTCTCTGATTTCAAAATATTTATTTTATAATTAGATACTGTACTGAACTCATCAATCACCTCCTGAAGAGCTAATAAAGAGTTCATTGGTTTCTCCACTGAGACCACCATATCATCTGCAAACAGTGATATTTTCTGTTAGTTTGGACTGATCTTAATGCCAACAATTTTTTTTTTACTTCTGATGGCCTCAGCCAATGGCTCAATTAATAATGTAAACAAAACTGGTTATAATGGGCAGCCCTGACGGGTCCCATTTGAGATTTTAAAAGTCCTTGAGTAGAACCATAGGCCCCTGACAGAGGTGGATGGAGACCCATAGAGTGCACTGATCGCCCTGGGACTAAAACTTCAGAGCTACCGCTAAATCTCTATGCAGTTCCTTTTGGAAAAATGTATAATACTCGTTGATGAATCCATCAGGACAAGGTGATGAATACATGTTAAGGGTAGAAATTACTGAGGCTATTTGCTCTTCCTCAATTTCTCTGTTTAGTGCTACTAAATCTAGGTTTGACACCCTGGGTAAATTTATTTTATCCAAAAAATGTTTTATGCTTTGATCTAGGGGTTATCATTTCCCCTTCTCTTTTTCCAAGTTATACAAATTTTCATAATAATTACCCAATCACACTATATATGTGTAATTTATTTGGTTTACATACTCCAGGTGTTATTGCATCTGTTTCATTGAGCAGATAAAGACACAATGTAAGTGCTATGCACATCACTGATTACTTCTATTATATATAAATTGATGAATGATGAGATTTATAATAATTTTGTTTTTATTACTGTGGTGTAATGACCACATGTGATTCTAGTAGATGCTATGCATCATTATTATTATACAGTATTCCATTTAACGCTTCCAATAATCTAATTTGACATAGCCTCTTGTCCTCCTGGGTAGCACTTGCACCACACCAATGATATTAATGCACGGTCAGCTACATTTCAGACTGTGTTCTATGGCTATAATAAGCTTATATCCTTATTATACGGTCCATGTGTCTATATGTTTGTAATGATTATTGATTTGTGGCATTAATATACATTACATTTATTTAATGATGTGACGTGTATCCATATCATATTTCAGTATACCCATTCTGTGTTAAGGTATAGTGGATGTGTATAAATCATATTTTAAGAAATCATCTGCATGAAGAGATTAATAATATATTGATAACAGCATAATCATATTTATATATAAAAAATGGTTAATGGTAATATATGTCTGGACACCTCTATGTCTTCAGAATTTGATTACTGCAATCTTATGTTTCCTGGTGAATGTTGTTATGTTAATTAATATTTAATGTTGTTATGGCTAAGTGATTACACTTTGCATGCTAAATCTGATGTTTAGCGCAATGGAATATGTTGGCATGTTACAAATAAATTATAAAAAAGTCAATATCATTAAAATTTAACATCAGATCACATACTGGTGCACACAACATCTGAAATTTGCATTATGTGTGACATCATGATCAAATATTTACCCTTATTTACTCTCTAAAACATCACTTCACAGCCCCCTTGTACTGTTGCTGACCTTCCTCACCAGCTAAAACATATTAATGCAATACCAGTTGTCATCATTTGGCCATATGTCCCTGTGCATATAACACCCTGTCCCTTACGTGATCTCTAAGACAATCCTGTGTATGGCCTGTTCTATATGACAATTCCTGTTGAAGTTCACCTCCAGCATGGATGACCTGCTCACATTTATCAACAGTCAACGTAAACCACTAGTCTTTTAAGGCCTTAAAAGATGATGACAGTTCTCACTCCCCGGTGTATAACACACAACAGTATTGTGTGCATGACATAACTTCCCATGGATGTGATATACATGATTGCTCTACTGTGGTGTGGTCAGGTTCAATGCTATTGATGACTATTGTTCGGGGTGTGGCTAGCCCTTTAATAGGCAATGCAATTAGGCACCTGTTGTAGGCTGTGTGTATTAACCTCTTGAGTACTAGAGTCTGTATTTGATATATGTTATGTGGACGTGTATTATTGCCAATAGTTGATGATTCCCGATGAATACGGACTCAAATATAATGATTGAAAAAATATATATTTTAAATGCGACATATGTGCATATGGCAATGTTAAGTATTATTCTATTGTGCTTACATGCTTTTTTAATGTTTTTTATAAAGTACTGTCTCCTTAACAGGTCTCAGCAAGGCTTTTTAGAGTACTTCGGGATGTTATTTAATACCCATAACTTTTTTCAGTAACTTGTGTGAGGATCATAAAATTCGGTTTTGATTGCCTTTGAGCCCAAATCAAAGGAACAACAGACTGTAACTTGATAACGCTGGCCATTTCAGGCTATTTGGTGGTTGCTTCTCGCAACCCTGTAAAAAAAAATATTTTGATTCGCAGATTACTAATTTGTGGTGCTAAGTGTACTCCTTAAAAAAACATTTTTATTGGGCCCTTAATCTTCTCTAGGAGTGCTCTGTAATATAACTACCCTGAAAAGGAGAAACAGCAAATAGATGTACATTCAGGCTTTCACTGGGCCTCGTCATTGAAGAGTAGCTTAACTCCCTAAGGCAAAGAGAAAAAGGGGTCAATGCCTGAAGTTCCCTATCACCCTTAGGGAGACTAAGCCCAAAGGGTCATCGGAATAAACAAAATAAATAAAATACACTGAACTTCTGAATCCACATATTTTTTTTAGTAGCATTGGTAATCTTTAGTTGTGCCTCTTCTCTTATTTGAATTTGTTCCACTGTTGTGGGTGTATAAAAATGAACGGCTTACTAATCTCATCATAAAACAACCAGTAAATTAATAAACAAAAGTAATGAGAACAGATATTTTATATTTAAGAAAGAGAGTTCAGACTAGGTGAAAGAGATTACACTTATTTCTTAGTGCTGACAGTAAGGGCTGTTAACTGACAATGCAAAACAAGTTTCAGTTGGATTGATATACGGAGGTTATCATTCCAAGTGAGAATTTTCATCTGTCATCGCCATCTCCATGGAAACTCAGAACAGGGGCTGACAGAATGATTAGTTTTATCTAAAATTCTCAATATTTGTGTTTGAATGGCAGCAAAAGAAAGAACACTTTGCAGGAAAAAAAAAACACAAAAACAATTATTTCAAATGCCAGACTGATGATAATTGCCTTGAGCGGTGAGTTGGTCGGACAGATGCTGCGTGTGTGTTATCACTGTTAGTCGAACCATTCATTTATTTTTTACATGAAAGAATCAAGGATCTTATTAAGAATTTAGAATATAAACATAGAAATGAGAAACATTAATTGAATAAATAACCAATTCACAGTTTAGATTGTTTTTGTAAAGTTCAGTTCACAAAGTCCAAACTATTTTCTGATTAGAGTTCAAAAAGCTTCAATTGCCGCCCATAGGAAAAAGATTTCAGAAATTAGTCATAACCTACTGCAGCCCTGAAGTGCTTTGAGGTTCAATTTGAATAGTTTGCTACTGTGAGTCGTTTTTTTCTATAGCAATTATTTATTAAAAGTCATTAAAGTATGACTGCTTCAAGAGGACTGTGACATCTCAACATTCAGTTTGATAATACAAAGATATGCCATTTACCACTCGTTTAGTGTCTATTTTCTCAAAGTACCTATAGCACGTAAGTATCTCTGTCTGCGTAGCTTGGACATTTATAAATGACCTTACGCATTTTAATAAGGCTTCTATGATTCATAAAATGTGAGTGGAATATTATCTTAATAGAACTAGATAAAAGGTTACAGCTCATTTCTGCAATATAAATGATGATTTGTATTATGATTGGAAAGTAGAACACACACACACATCTATACAACTCTCAGTGACAGAATTGGAAGTGGGTGTTTTACAACTTTTAAATATATATATATTTTTTTGACTGATTAACAAGGATAATTTTACTTGAGGGTTTGAAATGTATTTTGTCTATTATTTTATCCTCTTCTAACAATTTTTTCTTTCCACTAAAATTTTACTTTCAGTAAAAACCTTGCTAGTTTTATAATAATAATAAAAAACAACATTATTATTATTATTAATAATAATACTAATAAAAAAATAATAAAAAAATAATTATTGCATAATAAGTGTTAATGTTGTTCAGTGGTTCATGTCCATCTCTCAGTGACCATATGGACACAGCACGCAAGGCACATCTGTCTGTGTTTCTGGTTGTGCTTATCCACATGGTTTTCTTGGAAAAGATACTGGAGTGGGTTTCCAGTTCCTTCTCCAGTGGACTGCTATTTGTCTGACCTCTCTGATGTGACCTGCCCAACTTGGGTGACCCTACATGATATAGCTCACAGGTTCATTGAGGTACACAAGCCCCTTCACCACAATCAGGCAGCAATCCAGAAGAGGATAATAAGTCTTATTTGCGTTTAATAATAAAACATACTCATGTATCAATCAAATCAGTTCTAGGAAAAATTTGCTTGTCTCTCTGTGAAACAAAATAACATTTGTAAATGCATTGCCACACTGGTTTAGTTTCATCCTGAGTACTACTGATGATGTATTTGATGATATCATAGAAATTATTCCTCAAGACATCAATGATACCAACTATATCATAATCAATGACAATAAACAGGAGACATATAATCAAAAGACATGGTTATTGTTATGGTGTTATTTCACATAAGTACCCTAATTGTAGCATTATCTTTGCACAACAGACCACTCTCGTTGCTATGGAATAGTTTGTTGAAATATATGTAATAATTCTGAGCATAACATGCAAGGGGATAGTGAAATATAAACCTCATTTTACAATATTGTTTCACTTATTAGTCGTACCATTATAAAAGGTTTACAGAATGTCTAGCTCCACAAGAAACAATGCCACAATTGGTAAAGTATGTAAATTGTAGTGCTCAAAATATGATAGGAGGCTTTAACAGATTTTGCAAGGGTATCCCAGAATTTCAAATGGTGCTTTTACTGGAAATGAGTTTTAAAAGTATTGGAAAGAACCAGTATATTAAACTTAGGAACAGATCAAGTAACAATGGTGTTGATATTCTCACTTTGATAGGAACATTAAATAGTTTTTCCAAGCAGGCAAAGCTAATAAAAGTAGAAATATATAAAGAAAATGCAGCTACTGAGGGAAAAGTTCATGTCACTGGAAGAATGACCTTATGAATTTAATCAGGTCACTTCTTTTCTGCATGGACGTTTTCCATATGCAATGTAAATTATGTTCTGAACTCTGACAGAGATTCTTAAACTGCATGTGGGAACTAACTAGCGCAGTTATAGTCCTTTTGTTTAAATTTCAGATCTGAATGATTTTGTGGAAATTAAGTCAAGCTCCAACTTATATCCCTTTTAATGTATGTACACTCACGTAATTAGATGCAATGCATTTAGAATGGCACAGGAGTAATATTAAAAGGGAAAAATACCTTTTTGGAAACAACACCTGTTATCCTACAGATTATTTAAGGATTTGTAAGTTTTGGATTTGATATATAATACCTTAAATAATGCAATACATATTAAAAATATACTTTTTGAGGAACTACACTTTTGCAGCATGGTTTTAGAGTATAAAAAATGCAACCTCTAAATTATTACTTTTTATTTGCAAATATGCTGCTGTGGAATTTACCATTTTGACCAAGTGCCTGAGATGGGAGGAGACTTTGATCTCTATCTAGATGTAGCTTCTATCTGCACAGTGGTGGCTACAACTACCAGCACTCTCCATAGCAATAATGGAAAGCTCATCAGTTTATAAGGACACCCTGTTTTTAAAGTAGGGGACAGAATCATGCCAGAAAAAATGGAACCTAGCAGTAAAGAATAATTGCACATAAAAATAAAAATGTAAACATAGAAAATGTGTATATATATATATATATATATATATATACATTAAAGTATATATATATTATAAAAGGCAAAACGAAGAGAAGAAACAGGCAATTAGATATAGGGCTCAACAATAAAAAATAGAGTATTTAGTCGCATGCATGAAAAAGATAGGAGAGGATCTCTTAATGGATATCTGGTTTGAGAGGACCAAAAGGGGATGAAACCAGTTCATAGAATGGCCCTAGGATGTATAACACATCACACATCTGGCCAATACCATCCAAATCATAGCTGATTGCAATTAGTGTTATGACAAGATTACAATTAGAAAAGTAGTATGAAAAAATGCATTATCTATCAATAAAATTTAACTTTTAATAGAACACAATATATAAAAAATATAAATAAAAAAAATAAATGGTATGCAATACGGTACGAAGTATATGGTGGAGGTGGAGGTAGACAGTGATCACACCTGGAGTTGAAGATCTTTAACCCTTGAGAAAGCTAGAATTGCAAAACATGCATTGGTGGCAATTGCACGCATGCAATGGCGATAAGCACATGCACGACTTTGGAATGCAACGGCGGCAAGAGACGTCGCTGAAGAGTGACGTCAAACACCTAAGGAAGCGTGATGGTGAGAGGTAGGAACGGGACGGTGTCCACAAGAGAGGTAAGTTTACCCGCAGAAGGTGGCACATGAGGTAATCCTAAATACATTAATACAAGCATGATAGTATCATCATAATGCAGAGATATATTTATAGTTATTGATCATATACATGCTAAGCACTTATGTAATGATATGTGCAGGGATGATATAATGCACAACATCTACGTTGCACATTAATAGATGAATAACACAATACAATATAATACAATAGTAGTATACAATATAATACAATAGTATTACAAATAAGGAATAGTACATTAGTGATTCTATTTGAATGTCTAAAAATAAGTTGATGTCACCTGGTTTGTGAAAAATCCATCCGTTGCTATGCCTAAAACTGTGAAATACAGTAAGCATATGCTTAAAAGGAGCCATGTTTACAATGGTTTGGATTGACAGAGTGATGGTGCATTATGTGGCCTCATTTGCATATCCCGCCCAGTTTTCCCAGACTGCAGTGCATATACTGTACTTCTGAGAAATTTGAGCACGAAATACGTTTTCATCAACTTATTTTTAGACATTCAAATAGAATCACTAATGTACTATTACTTATTTGTACTATATATATATATATATATATATATATATATATATATATATATTTATTTATTTATTTAAATTTAAATATTTAATTCTAAAACAATTTTGCCATGAAAGACAACATAGAAAAAAAATAGATAACACTAGTCCTTTAAGAAAAAATATATAGTTTAGGGAGCATTGAGTAGTAATAAAAGCATTTCATATGCTAGATTTGCAAGTATAACAGGGGTTTTGCCATTTAAAAGCATGATATTTTCTCAAGAAAGTATTTTTGACCTCAGTTATCTGTTTGAAGTGAAAATCATTTGAACTTACATTGGGTTCTCTCAATAACTTAGTTAACCTTCAACTTTCTTTGAAGCACTGGCAATTTACACAGTCTGCAATATATAACAATGAAGCAATGAAAAAAAACAAATTATATTCTTGACAGATTTCTAACAGCTTCACCATATGCGTAGCTTGTTTATATATATGTATAACCTTTCCCTCGCTGGCTTTTTCTCTAATTCTCTAATTGTATGTAGATGTTTTCTCTCCCTAATTACATTACCGACTGTTTAGTTTCATTACGTATAATCCTAGACTACATGCAGTGAAATTCTGCTGATGTTAAGTAAGTCCTTGCTTCCTTATATTTCTACAGTCTGCTAGATTCGACAAAAGTTTATCTGTGGCACATTTGGACTTTGTCAGTGATTTATTGTCCCTCTTAATTGATACTGTAAGATCAATATTAATGTACTGTAAATTACCCATTTTATGTTGACTTAAGTGCAGCTTTTTTATCTCCAAACAAATGTAAAAGCATTTTATAAGGTTTAGTAATTTTCTGGCAATAAAATGAACAAAACAGCCTATCAATTCAAAGGTGAATTAGACTATTCCCAATAACAGACATGTTTGAGCTTGAATTCCTCATTTCCATGGGCAGTACTACCAGTGGTGCAAGTGGTGCAATACACCAGGGCCCCCCTCTTTGCGGGCCCAGTGCTGTGTATTTCTTTGCATTTTTTTTTTACGTGTTGGGGACAGCCATCCCGGTTGCACCTACCACAGACCACACTCCCCTGGCAGAAAATTGGTGTATGTGTATCAGGAAGGACCTCTCTTTGTCAAGTGAAGAACTGAGTATTGCTACAGGGTTGATATAGAGAGGTTAAACCTTTCAAAGGCTTGTCACTATGAATACAACTTTTGTACATTTAAAAAGGCATCACCATACACTACAATACTTATTATATATATATATATTTTTTTTTTTTTTTTTCTGCATTGCTGTGTCGGGCCCCTAATGTAGCCCACAATAGCCATCATTGTGGAAATGCTTCCCTTCCTAGTAATAACATGATAAGGAAGACTGTATGTTACAAAGTTTATGCTGCTGTCATTGAAGGGGACATTGAAATACTTTTTTCATTGTGGCATCTGAAAAAGGGTTTTGATAATGTACCATAGTGTTTCCTTTTTTTGAATGATACTCTCAAAGTATTAAAAAGAAAAGAATACTCAACCGACCCTGGCACTGGCCCTCGTCAGCTAATGAGCAGTAATATAAGTGCCAATTAAATCTAGGAACATATATATGCACTGTGCATTTCCTTTTAGTTTATATGAAGTTTAAACATGTTTTACTTAATATGTGTTCATGCAAAACACAACTATGGTAAGGTTTAAGCATGCTCTTTTAAATGCATGTTCCATGACCTTGAAATGTGTGGCTCTTCTACACTTTTCTTGAAAGACCTTCCAGAAAGCCCCTGCTAATCACAGATGCAATTAAATCCAGCTGTTGGTGAAAAACATTTCTACAAAACCCACATTCTACTCCAAAACCCAGTCATGATACCTAAAAATCAGATTTTATTTGTTCACGCGTGGGTCAGCAACAGAAAAGCATCCAACATGTCTGCTACTGACTAACTGAACAACATAGGTTTATATACAGAGAATGGTTTGGCCAAATACTACCCTTATACTACCCTAAAAATATGACACATTTCCACCAACAGCCAATAAACTATTATTTATATTATTAAATCCAATAAAAAATAAACATGCAGTTTGCACAGGTCAGCCATGCCTGCACAGGTCAGCCATTAAACTAAATAATTGTTGAATGTCTCTTGAGAAACTGGAGAATAATGGAAATGAAAAATTAACTGTTTCATACCTTATGACCTGGAAAAAGTACTGTTTCAGAGCTCAAGATCACATATGCTACAAAAGTGATGAATGCTATATATATATATATGCTAAATAATGTAAGGATATTTGTTATGTATTTCTCCACAACACAGCCTACTATTTTTTTTTACTGACGGAGGAATCGTTGCCAATTAAATAAAATAATTTTGCAAATGTGTAACCTGACCAAGTGTTTTTTATTTGGGTCACTTTTAATACACTCTTCAGCAATGGGAGATGCAGTTCATTTTAAATTCAAAATATGGATTGAAAGATACTAGTCAAGGTTAGCTTGGAGACCATTTCAAAGGTTGTCTTAAGGAGCCAATCAGAGGCTCCATCTGATTCTCCAAAGGGAGATGTGATGTTCATTTAACCTTGAAGCAGTATAACACAACCCTGGAGTTACTACTGTATGCTTATCAAAGTGGGAATAAGTGGGGTATAAAACGTGGAGTTATATATAATAAATTCCTGTTTTCTACAATGGCAATTTACCAAACAGAGTTAAAGTTATCCCTGTTTGATAAAAAGCATCCATGGAAAATATAAGCAATTGAGTTATTTTATATTTACACGCCACTAAACTCCTTTTAACTCCCTACTTAGCATTTCTTGGTAAAATAATCATTGTGTCTAGGAATCTTCCCAGAGTGTCATTAGTGCATATGTCAGTCCATTATTAACTGAATTTAGTGTCTTGTGTCACTCCCACAAAGGACCTCTTGGAAAATTCCATTCAGTCAACACAAAATAGGTCTATGATGAAAATATCCCATGAAATAATTCCATACATGAAACATTAATATATGAAAAACTAGACCTTCTAAGTTTATAGGTTGATATGGGCCACATATGTCTACAGAAAGGCCGTGATCTAGGAACTACTGAAGTCCTCCTGGGGCATTACAGATGTAGTGTTAATATATAATCCCATAAATTTCTCAAAGATTGAGAAGCAGATAATTGATGGCTAAAATACTTATTTCCAGTGGGTACCACAACATTCTCAAGTGGTGGTGGGAAGGTTTGGGGTGGACGATCTTTTTAGGATAACAAGTTCGGGAATTCATAATTTAAACTACATTTGCAGGTCAGTCAGATTTTTATGGTGATGCTGGATGTGCTGGATGTGTTCTGGATGGAGAATGCTTGAGAATGGTGCAAACATAGTGTATCTATGACATTTTGGTGAATCGTATGGCCTGGAGTGTTTCCATCAACCGAAACAGCTTTCAGAGTGTTTATTAAGAACTTGGAAGTGTTCACTGTAAGCAGAAATGCTACTCTATTGCAGCTAATGAGATAACCCTAGCTTATAAATCCTCTCATTACCTCTGGGTTCTTTTACAGTGTAACCTGCCAATGTGTGCTCAGTTGATAAAATATTTAGCATGATTAATATGATGGCCCCAAAGTGAAAATAGACCTTTAGTGGATGCCAACGTTTTCTGGGAGCCTTAAAGACACAAATATCATTAAATTCGGAAACAGTTATTGGTTACGATCAGAAAATCTAACAGTTTTCCTTTGACAAAATCTAATGCTTGAGTAATGTTTTAATTTTAAAATAGATTGGTCATGTTTAATTATAGAGAAAATGTTGATTCAGATAACGGAATTCAATTGGGAACTTCATATCACATGACAAAATGACTTAATGTTTGTGTTGAAATTATGCATTAGTCATTGTATGCTATATTAATAATTACTGTGAAAAGTAGAGACCTGTCTTGCTGCAGGATATACCACAATGTGAAGGTAACTTTTTAAAACTAAAGCATAACATGGGTGAAAAAATAAAAGTCCATAATTTGCAAATCAACCGTAAAATCACATTTGTGCTTAGAGAAGAAATACTTATTAAATACAGTAGTACTTTCTCAAACACTGGGTGTAACTATGAACAGAATATGACTCCTAATCTGAAACTTTATTTTCATTTATGGAGTGCTTCTGGCCTCTTTTTCAGATGCTATTCCAAATATATGAAAATATTTTTCAAAGTAGTATACATATTTGAATAATCTCATCATTTCTGAAGCCCTTAACAGTCTACATATTTATTCTTGTTTAATTGAATTTAAATTCTGCAATGGATATGGTTAACTTGTTGGGTACTTACAATTAAACTTAAACATTAAATTATATATTTTTTACTATTAGGTACAGTAAGCACCATTTTAATATTACCCTTGGGTTATATTTGATCCAAAAGAACAAAACAAATATATCTTCCTTCAAAAAGAAAATGCTACTGAAATCCATATCCTTATTCTTCACTCTAAAATAGATTAGAAGTATTTCATACAAAGTAACTAAGAGCTACATTAAATTCCCCTAATGTATAAAACCGTAGCTCGTAACATAGCCCACAAGACTTATGGCTATTAAATTGGCCTCACAAAGCAACACGCCAACGACTTGCGGGGTATGGGTGAGAAAACCCTATGAGATATTAGAATTCGTCTTGCGCGCCCGCAAGTCCTTTGATCTGTCAAGCCCGTAACCAATTATGCTATTAAATTGCAACAAAGTCACTGGCGTTCAAGCCCGTAACCCGCAGTTGAGCCAAGAAGCCAACGAGTACTAGAGAGGACATGCAAGGCCGGTAAAGTCTTATCCGTAGCACTTTAAAAGCACATATACACACACTACTGTACTTTTATTAACAGGGAAAGTGATGTTAGGTCTTAGAATTAATAGCACAACATTCTCAAGCTCGCAAATCGGCCCAAAAAATACTTTATTTCATGCTTAATTCCTGTGTTATATGGATCCCGGCAACCAATGTGTTAATACATATAATGGAACTTGCATGTAATAGAATATCATATTTACGGCTTTATCAATATTGCATTATATCTGGAATGTGGATCCAATCATAACTGGTAATTGAACCTTGTAAGACTTTGAAATGCAAGCTCCATTAATCTGTGACGCAATGATGACGATCTATGTTTAACTACGGGTTTGACTAATTGATCACGTTCACGGCTGCGCATCCAATCCCCAACAAATGGTTTACGGCTTTGCGTCTCAAGCCTGTAACGCCTAGCTCGCTCTAATTTAATAGCTCTGTAACTTGGACAAATTTTGAGCCCTCAGCCGCTGCGGGTCTCACGTTGCACTTACGGGCTTGGAATTTAATGTGGGTATAAGAGATGCAAAGTTTAAAGTTACACAACAGTGGTTGAAACTATTGTATGATTTAAAACTAGAGGTAATAACACATACTTTATCAATTGAATGTTGTTAAAAACATTGCATTTTCCTACAGTAAAATTGCATTGATATTTGCCACTTTGAGATATCAGTCAGCCTTTCAGATCCACCCACAAACCAAAATTTGAATATTTTATTAATAAGAAATTAATTTCCTTATTTGCTAATTAGCTCTTGATCTGGGTGGATCAGAAAGGATGACCAACAGCGATATATTGTACAGTTCAATGTTAGTAATTAGTAGAAAAATTGTATTGATTAAATAAAATGTATTTGATGGACTACTTGTTATTAACAAAACTTTTAAATGAAACCACATTTGGAACCGCAGCTATGTCAATCTAAGATCGCAAATGTCTTTTCTTTCTTATAACCAATCTGAGGTGAAACTATTTAAAATCTATAAATTCACTTGCATCAAATGACAAAAGGGTGATTGGAGAAATGAAGAAGTGCCTCTCCATGGCTGCCATTCTATAGTAATATGTACTAAAATATGATGTCTGCAAGAGACCTCCAACACTGTACCCTTTAGTACATACAGTATGGCTCAAAGTGGTGTAAAACTGTTCATATTGCACTATATTGTCATTGTTGAAGCAGAGTTTATATATGATACTAACATTTTAAATTAAATATAAAATGGTACAAACAATATTAAAGTATACAATGCATCCTGTATTAGATCTGTTTTAACTCCCTAAGGGCCTATTAATCGGCTTACTTGCTTAGGGCCTCATTCAATTGCGATTTGGCCAATTGAATAGGGCTCTAAAAAAGAACATAGCATACTTTATTTTTTTATTTTTTTATAATTAACTTTTTTATTGAAAGAATAAACAAATAGAACATCGTAAGTTCAGCAAATCATATAACAAATCTCTCAAGTATCAACAAGATATATCAAAAAGTTTCTTTCAAAGTTTTTCTTTTTTGGTTAGAATAACACATGAACATGTAAAACATATATATAAAGTCACACAAGGTCTTGAACATATATACATTCCTCAAAGCAGACATGTGTCTAGGAGGTACAGTAAGGTGAAACCATAGATCAAACATCAGGTCAACCCATAAAATTAGTTCACACGAACCTTATTGTGGACCTCGTAGAGTCCATAAGTCCCAGCAGGAGGCCCATCGACGGTATCTTTCATCAATTTCAGCTGAAAGTGAGCTCATAGCCCGAATGAACCTGATTTTGTGAAGTACTTCAATGTGAGTAGGGGAGGTAAGTTTCCAGTGTTTAGCTATGATGCATCTCGTGGCCAAAAATATCTGTGTTGTTAAACATTGTTCTGATTTGAATAGCCCCGTAATTGGAAGGTCTAGCAAAGCTTCCTCAGGCTTTTGTGTTACTGTCGTCCCCAAAAGTGTTTCTAATAGGTCGTATGTTGCTGTCCATGTGGGTCTTATTTTCGGACACTCCCACAGCATGTGAATCAGTGTACCAGTGTCTGTGCAGCCCCTAAAACATGTGTCAGGGTGTGTTTTGTTCAGAAGATGGAGTCTTGCTGGTGTAAGGTACCACCTCATTATTGTCTTAAAAGAGTTTTCTTTTAGTGTCACGTTTAGTGAAGAGGTATTGGCTTGTTTTAGGATCTTATTCCATTGGCTGTCGTCTAGAGTTACCTGCAAGTCAGCCTCCCATGCAGTTTGGTAATGTGGTTTAACCCTGTTGGTGAGAGACACCATCTGATTGTAAATGATGGCTATATTGGCCTTACCTCCGGGATTGTTGATACAGCATTTCTCAAAGGGAGATTTGGTGTGATATTTGTTGATTTTCGTAGAGTGTGTTAGTGTCTCATTAATTGCCATCAGATTAAGCCACTCTCTATGTGGCACCTGAATTATGTCAGTGATAATTGACGATGTGTTGCTTTGTGAGGTCACCCAGGTATCTGCCACAATTGTTATTTTGTTCTTTATCCACCATTTAATCTGGGTAAATTTATTGAGGTGCTGACCTTTGTGTGATTGCCATAGTGGAATCAAGCCAGAACCCACGCTCAGGAGGTCCACCCTTCTGTTCAGGTCTTTCCATAATTTCAAAGAGTGGCTAATACAAATTGGTAACTCTCCTGTTCGTAGGTCCCGACCTAAGCTAAGCCATAAAACCTGCGATAGTACCCAATGCTTGTCTTCTAGAAGTTGCCTCTCTATGTCTGCCCACACCGGTATGGCCTCTTTTTTAAACCAGGTCGTGGTTTGAGCTAATCTAGTGGCCTTATAATACTTGATTAGATCAGGGAAGGCTAGCCCCCCTTTCTGTTTAGGCGCACACATTGTGGTTCTATTAATTCTTGGTTTCTTGTTATTCCATGCGAACTTAAAAAGTGTTTTTTGCAACACTCTAAGGTCGGGTAACCTGATCGGGTTTGGGATTGTCCTAAATAGGTATAATAGTTTGGGAATCACATTCATCTTGATGGAATTTATTCTGCCCAACCATGAGATGTTAAGGAAGGACCACTTGGAGATATCTGCCTTGATTCTGTTAAAGACAGGAGGAAAATTTGCCTCGTATACCAACGCTATAGACCGCGGAATATGAATACCCAAATAAGTTATCTGTTTGGGTGCCCATTTTATGGGAAAGCTGTTTTCTAAGTTCTGTTTCACCGTTTGGGGTAGTGTAATGTTGAGGGCTATGCTCTTGTTAGTGTTGATTTTGAACCCTGACACTCTGCCAAAGTCTGTGAGCAATTGGAATAAATTAGGCAGGCTTGGTATTGGATCTGTAAGTGACAGCATGATATCGTCTGCAAAAAGGTTGAGCTTATGCTCATTAGGGCCAATCTGCACTCCTTTAATGTTTGGACAATTTCTAACTGCCGCTGCCAATGGTTCAAGACTAAGGGCGAAGAGCAAGGGGGAGAGTGGGCAGCCCTGTCTAGTTCCCCTAGTAATATTAAATTGTTTGGACACAAATCCCTGATATATAATACATGCTCTGGGATCGCTGTATAAAGGCATAATGCCCTTCAAAAAGCCGTCCCCCAGACCAAACTTCGCCAATGTTTTCCACATAAAAGTCCAGTCTATCCTATCAAATGCCTTTTCGGCGTCTAAAGATAGGAGCATTAGCGGGATATCCTCTCTGGTAGCCAAGTCTATCAGGTTAAAGATTCTCCTGGTGTTGTCGGGTGCTTCTCTACCTGAGATGAAGCCTACCTGGTCCGGATGGATCACGTCCGGCAACAATGGGGCCAATCTGTTTGCCATTATTTTGGAATATAGTTTGAGGTCCATGTTGATCAATGAGATCGGTCTATAACTACCGCACTGTGCTGGGTCTTTCCCCTCTTTGGGTATTACGATAATTTTAGCCTCTAGAAATTCTGGTCTGAATGAAGAACCAGAAAGGAAACTGTTAAATAATTCTTGGAGGTGCGGTAGCAAGAGATCGATGTATTGTTTATAATAAAAATTTGTGAATCCATCCGGACCAGGTGCTGCATGTGATCTCGTGGCCTTAATAGCCTGTTTAATTTCCTCAGCAGTTATGGGGTCTGCTAGGGTCTCTGCCTGTGATTCCTCAATTTGTGGCAGCTGAATCCCAGAAAGAAATTCATCAATTTGTGATTTGTGAGAGTAGGATCCTGAGTGAGAGGGGGCGGAATACAGTTCTGTATAAAATTGTCGAAAGACATCAGCAATCTGGTCTGGTTTAGAGACCGGGCCTTTCCCTTTAGTAAATATCTTTGGGATGAATGAGTCCGCCCTCTGTGCTTTAAGCTTTCTGGCCAACATACTGTCAGGTTTATTGGTGCTCATAAAGAAGCTGGCCTGCGTACGTTGTAGCATGGAGACCACCTTCTTTCTGAGCACTGTGTTTAAGGTGTGTTTGTATTTCAGAATTTCATTGTAGATCTTAGGATCATGATTCCTGGCAAATAGTGATTGTAACTCTGTGATCTTGCTATTGAGGTCCCTAATTTGCACTCTATCTGCTTTTTTCGCTGCTGCTCCTAGCTGAATACAAACTCCTCTAATCACTGCCTTATGGGCTGCCCACACTCCTCCCCCGTCTACCTCACCCCCACTATTGATCCCGAAGTATTCCACAATTGCACTGCTGATTTTTTCCCTTAGGACTAGATCGTTTAATAGACAGGGATTTAGTGCCCACGAGGGGGACCGTCCCGCTGGTAGAAGTCCAGACAGGGAGATCAGAACCAGGTCATGATCTGACCACGAAATGGGTCGAATGGAAGCTGCTTCTAAGTTTAGTGATAGGTGTTGTTGAATGAACAGGTAATCAATTCTGGAGTGTGACAGATGTCTGGGGGAGTAAAAAGTATACTCTCGATCAGTGGGGTTCATTATCCTCCAACTGTCTATCAGGCAATTAGATCTGAGAATATGTTTAAGAGCTCGGGTAGCCGTGGGAGGTGTGAGTTTAGTGGTAGCAGTTGATTTGTCTGTAGATGGATCTAGGACTGTGTTCATGTCCCCCCCTATGATCAGGAGGGAGTGCTCCCAGCCCATAATCAGATCTGAAATCTTAGTGAAGAATTGCTTCTGATCAGTGTTTGGCGCATATATGTTAAGGAAGGTAATTTTCTGGTCATGAATGGTGCCATGTACTGCCACATATCTACCCTCTGGGTCTGTCTGAGTGCGGGTGTGGCGAAATGTAAGCCTATTATGAATAAGGAGAGTCACCCCTCTTTTCTTTTCTGTTGCGGTGGAGTGGAAAGTTTGTTTATATGCTTTCCCCCAGTATTTGGGGACCGCTAGTTTCTTAAAATGTGTTTCTTGCACAAATATTACATCTCCCCCTAGTCTCTGATACTCTTTTATGGCAACCCCTCTCTTAATCGGTTCATTCAGGCCCTGAGCATTATGTGAAATGATATTAATATTCATGACTCACCGTTTGTCTGGGGCTCAAGGCCAAGCTTAGTAGAGCACTAAGGGTTATAGCCGCCTTCGAGTATCTAGTCTGATGAGCCTCCCGCTGGGACTCCGTCCAGAAACCACCTGCGTCACTTCACTGTGCAACTTGATGTAAACGTAAAGTAAAAAGTTAGGGTAGAACGGATGAGGAGAACACAACGATATACAGTGGTTGAAACTGCTTGTCAAGTAATCCGGCGTCAAATTTGTTGACACAAATTTATCAAAAAAAAAAAAAAAACTTCTTTTTTTTTTTATTCTAAAAATAAAATTATACTAATAGAATATAACAAAACTAGGAACGTAGTATAACACTACTTCAAGGAGAGCGAGCGCTGTCCTTTTAATTAAATTGGTGAGTCCAGTAGTATTAGACTCCAATACTGACTGGATTCGCCGGGGGGTGTGTATATGGTGAAGCCCTTAAGGGACACTATCAATATCTATATAAAAAAAAAAAGAAGAAATATTCTTCTAAAGTGACAGATAGTTATGCAAGAGTTTAACTAGTCATGTCTGTTCATATTTTTGGTCGCAAGTTTTAGAAGATCAAAATAGGAGGTAGAACCTAACTATAACATATCATATAACAATACATCACAGTGTTATTGGATCTATGGCACATCTGGCTGGTCAGGGGCCCTGTTTTGATGTCTTCTGGAGGGGAGGTTGGAACCTCTACCACGAGAATTAAGACCAACTGTTCTTCCTCGGGGACCCTCTGTCAACTCCCTGACGGGTTGGCTGTCGCCAGAAACTCCAGGAGCATCTGTTAAAGTAATGCCCCAGGTAGCTAGAAGGGCCATCCCCTCCTCTAGGGTTCTGATGGTAAAGAACTTGCCGTCCCTGGCAATCAGTAGGCGAAATGGAAAGCCCCAAGAGTATTTCCAGCCATGGGCCAGGATGTTGTCCAGGAGTGGTTTCATCATTTTCCTCTTGAATAACGTTTGTTGAGCGAGGTCCGCAAAGACACTTGGTCTGTGCCCTTCGATGTCAGGGATACCCCCCCTGGATGCTCTCATGAACATTTCCTTAGTTGTATAGTAATGGAAGCGGGCGATGATATCTCTGGGGCGTTCAGACATGGTGGAACGACCTCCCAGAGCTCTATGGATCCGGTCCAGTCTGTATTGCTCAGAGTCCAGATTTGGTAGCAGAAACTCACAGAGCTCTGACATGTATAGATGGAGGTCAGTTACTGATTCAGGTACGTTTCTCAGTCTGATATTCTGTCTCCGAGATCTATTTTCTAGGTCTTCCTGAAATGTTAAGTGGCGGGCTTGCTCCTCCTTTAGCATGGAGATTTCTTCCTCAATCTTGACATGAGATTGTTTTAGTTTGTTATATTTCTCTTCAAGCGAGTCAGTTTTAGCGTCCACTCTTTTTATCTCGGACGTCAAGTCTGCTGAGACTTTTTGGATGTCCGCTCTGATGTCCTCCCTGAATGTGAGGATCAGGTCTTTGAGGTCTTGGATATCACCCTTAGTGCTTGGCGCTGTATGCTCCATCGTTGTTGCTGCCGTGGTTTTTGAGTTAGGCTGTTGTTTTTGAGATACAGGGGGTGACGCTCTAGGCAAGTAATAAGATTGTATATTCTTGCTACTTTTTCTCGTAGCTACTCCAGCCATGACATAAGAAAAGGTATTTTGTCACTTTTGCGTTTGTAAGTGTCCCCATGTAACGGGCATATGGGAATAGGAAGTTACATCCTGGAGAATATCAAGTCTCTCATGTGAAACATATGCCCCATAAGCTTTGTGCTATCAGGAAGTCCCTTTGTGGTTTACCACTTTCCTCCACTAGATGGCAGTGGCAGACCAGGGAAGTATCAGATGTAATTGATAGTCTTAATTTCTTGTAGTAGTAAGTTAATGTAGTTTAAAGATCACTGATGTTATATTCCTGAAATTTCTCTGGGTAGTAGTGCTGTATATCTTTATTGCAGTACACTGAATATATGTGCACCCCATTAGACCCCAAGATATAGTAAGTTACCAGAGTGCTTCAGGAATTATCACTTTGACCATCGGGCGGCTGAATTGTAGTGTGCTCTGCTCAGCACCAGCCACATTGTAGCTTGATCCGCCAAAGAAGGAATAAATACTTTTATTGTGCACATGAGAATCTGTGAACTTCCAATGTAGGGTAGATGGTGCCCCTTTTCTACTTTGACAGATAACAATTGTATCCACCTGCCTTTGGTGTCAGGCAGCTGCATGCACTTAGTGAAATCAGAATGGCAGTCAGTCACTGGGCCTAGCCCTGCCCTAGTTAGAGCATAGAGACCACAAGTCACAAAATGCCCCCTATCACAGGGGAGTGAGGCATAAGAACTTGCAGAGTTGTGTGTCACAGTTCCAAGGTAATGATAGTTGGATTCTTTGCCACAGCTGTAAATATTGACAACAAAAAATCAGGGCTTGGTTGTCGTTTGAAATAGGACTAGAACATAAGAATGCAAATCAGGCTCTAGTCACACACTTAACAAACTTCAGTAGACAATAGCAACAAAATCAAAGGACACTGGGTTGTAAAGGCCTAAGTAGGCTTGTCAGTTGTAGTGGATTTCAGAGGCACTGATAGGCATGTCAGTTGTAGTGGATTTTCAGAAGCACAGATATATATATTGCATTCCTGATTTGCATTTTTGAGCCTGAGCATGTAATTTTCGTAAAGCTGCCACTTGGTGGTAGTGTTGAGCTGTCTTTTATACAGGTAGTAGTCATCAGCAAGCTTATACAACCAGTGTAGCCGATCCCTTTATCTCATATAACATAAACAAGTTAAGATGATAAGGGATTGAGGAAAAAAAAAAGTAAATTCCTTGTCTCAAACAGTTCACCACATTTGGCTGTGGAAGTCCCGCTTCAATTGCTTTGCTGATTAGAGTCCAGCACCAATTAGGATTCAACAAACAGAGCTTTTAATGATGGTTGCAAACATATGTGTCCCAGCAATGAGATGCTGTAAAGGTACAGTCCCTGGGGTGTGGGGGTACAACTCCACTTGCTCCTTATGATCCCAGACTGGTGTAGAAGTTCATTGAATGCACTTTAATCCCTTTTCTTCCATGTCCACCAGTGTCTGTGTGCAGTTGCAGGGCCACTGCCAGCCCACCCTGTGCTAGCCTTCAGTAGTAACCCATATAGAGTGCTTGTTAATTTTTATGAAGTGAAAAATTATATGTTGTGCTCCACTTTATATCTCCCATCAAGAGGCCCCTCCCTGGGTAGGTGAGCTGGGGTCTAGCTGGGGCAGGATGACACAAAAGGGTCCCCTTTGGGGTTTAGACTCACCAGACACCTTTCCAATAGTTGTTGATTGTGCCCCATCCAGTATTCTTCAGTCCAGTAGATCTGCGCCAAAGTGAAGTCCAAAAGTTGCTGCACAGTGCCAGAGCAATCCAGACTGCTCAGTCACTGCATCTGGTCTTGTAGATCAAAAACAATCCAAATTGCTTGGTAATTTCATGTTGTATTAAAGCCTTTTTGCAGGGAGCTCTGTAATTGTGCTTCCTCTCTGTTTGCTGCTAGCCACACCTCCTCCCGCATACTTTATTTTAAAGAAGTAAAGATGTTGCTTTTGGATAGAAGTTCACTAACTAAAAACTTCATTAAAAAAAATGCTATGTGCTTATATAGAGCCCTATTCATTTGGCCAAATCACAATTGAATGAGGCCCTAAGCAAGTAAGCCGATTGATATCTCACTTTGCTGTCTCCTCAAATAAATCTACTGTAATTATAACAATTAAAAGAGAATACAATATATCTACTTGATTAGTCTTATTTCTTTAGTTACGTGGTGTAAAACTGTTTATCAATTTTTATATTAATTATGCTGAAGATGTATTTCACTGATTACAATAAACATTTTATTGACCATGTCCAGCTATGACAATTTCAATGCAAGAGCTATGCCGGTATTTGAGGACATTTTGGCCATATGCTGTATCCCTATTCAATTAATGCACAAATATTAGAAGCAGAAAGCTTCTTCTCCACTTAGCTGAAGCATGGCAAAATTTGTATTTATATTCTTATAAAAATATTGCAGTCTCAAACAATTTTTTTTCCTTATTTCTTTATTTTTTACTAGAATTGTTTTGTTATATTTTCCCAACATTATTTTCCATACTATGAATAGCATATGATACAATCACTCTTATTCTATAATGATAGAACATATCATCACCTTTTCACAAAGTTATTGAACATTAGGGGTCACATAAAAGGACATTGAACTATTTCAAGTTGCCTTTAAAAAACTTTTGAACTGTCCTGTTCTGGGTGAACCTCTTTCATTTCCACTTCAGTAACATGATGTGACAGATACACCCTTATGTGACACATCACAGTGTAACTCCTCAACCAGGAAATTTAAATGGACAACAGTTCCAAAATTGCTCTAGGGGAAACAGAAACAATTTTCTTTTTTTTTCTCAAAAGGGAAGAAATTCCATAAAGCATGAATGTGAACTTGCATGTGTTTCTATTTTGGTAACACTTGAGCCTAGTTTTCAAATTAACCACTTCACTTCTGACATGTTCTTATCTGACACATTGCCTAAGGTTGTAAACATTGATTAAGTGTATAATTGTGTTTAATTACTTGTTTAGTTATGATCCGTTTTATATATTATGTATTTTAGATTTATTCTCTCTCCACAGTTATCTCACTTTCTAACGAAAACATCTATCTATCTATCTATCTATCTATCTCTCTACTGAGAGAAATAAAATAACATTTTCCTTCCATTGATATAATTAATTATGTAAATTATTCCTTTAGCATATTGATGTCACATAGCACTCTTATCAGTTGGGGCAATAAACAGAGTTTTGTAGGATTTTCAATTGCCAAACCGAGTAGCCTAATAGCCCTATTAAATTCCCTCAACGCGGACAGCCGTAGACTTGCAGCTATTAAATTGGCCCAGTAAAGCAAGCCGCCCACGACTTGCTGCTTAAAGCTGAAAAAAGTCTACGGGATGTGGAACGTGGAGCTTCGTGCCCGAAAATCCTTTGTTCTGTCAAGCCCGTAACTGCAAGGTTCCAATTTTGCTATTAAATTGCAACAAATTTCCAAAGACGCCATGGTTTTCAAGCCCATAACCCACAAATGGAGGCAAAAACATTATGGCCTCCAAATAGGACCCGCAAATGGTTTACCGACAACTTTAAAAAACTGTAAAGGACAATATAAACACACCAGTGCACTTTAAAATATAGTGAAAGCATGGAAAGACATTACAATTAGTTGCACAATAGTCCCCGAATAAAAAAAATGCATTTAAAAAATTTGAATTGTCATGCATATGCCAATATGAAAAGCCATGCTGCAACATGCACAAAGCAATTAAAGATACACTACCTGATTAAATAGCAACCCCAAAACATGAAACTCATGCCATATTAACCCATTCTCACTCACAGAGGCTCTATTGTGGATGCTAAAATATAATATATAATTGCCTATACATCTCACTCATCACATCTACATTTGGGGAAACAAATAGTGGCCATATTTACCCACCACATGACATATATCAAGTACACGATGAACATTTTATTATTTGTTTTTCAGTCCTTCAGTTGAGTCCGACTATGGACTGCAGCACATACAGCTAGGTCTCCGCTTGTGCTGTTCTACAAGATTTGCATGCCAAAGATACTCGAGTGGGTCACCAGTTTCTTCTCTAGTGGATTGTGATTTGTCTGACCTCTCTGCTATCACCTGCCCACCTACACTGGCCCTACATGGTATAGCTCACAGCTTCATTCAGGTACACACAACCTTTCACCACCACCACCACTTAGCACTTCACATTAATGTAAATTGATGAATAGCAGAACATAATGGGAGGTCACACAATGGGGATGGGTATACATCTTGGCACATGGCCACCAGCAAAGGCGTGTGACTTTCCAGGATGGGCGTAGCAGAGATTACCCTGATGGAGGTGAGTTGGCTGTTAATCCACTTGCCTCTGTACAGCCTCCATGTGTTTGTGCTGCCCTTCCTGATGGGTTAGAGTAGATTAGTGTGATGTTTGTTCCCCTTGTCCCCTTCAGCATTGCGTGATGTGGTGGTGAAGGGGCTTTTGTACTGTAATGAAGCTGTGAGATATACCATATAGGGTCACTCTAAGTGGGCAGGTGATAGCAGAGAGGTCAGACAAAACACAGTCCACTAGAGAAGGAACCCACTCCAGTGTCACCTGTCACATACATTTTTGGCCCTCAGGGGAATGTTCATACTCTACAGTATCACTAATTGGATTTGGCCTGTGTATTAACCCTTTATTATTATTATACTTGATATTTAGTATTATATGATAGCTAATGCTATTATGACTATTGTCCTTTTTTATATGTATTGATCTATTGCATGTTAACTAGGGCTCATTAGTTTACATATACAGGAATGTGACACTAATGTGATGCATGTGGATGCCATAATACCAACCATTGAAAACACACTGACACGGTTAGAATGGTATAACAAGTGGAGGCATGGTGGGAGGAGTGGAGGGGCCGGGCTTCGGTTGGCTGGTGATGCCTCCGGGGTGGAGGAGTCGGGGTGTGGGACCAGAGCATGTTGCATAGCTTCTGCTGTTACTCCTTGGAATGCGCTCTGGTCCGCCCCAACCCTGAGCAGCCCAGCCAGGTAGGACTCAGTCATTAGATGATGCCTCCTCTCCTCCCTATTGAGCCTTGCCAAGCTGTGCAATACCTCTGCATAATTGGAGGAGATGCTGGCCTGGATCACCAAAAGACAGTCCACTTACTGATGCAGCCTGGCCTGATTTTCGGAAAGGAGGCCCCTGGTGAGTGGCATGGTGAGGAGGTGACGGTGTGAGAGTGGGGAGGGTCTGTGGCCTGACTGGAGGGTTTTGCAGTATTGGAGGTGGTGTGGTAGGGCCCAGTGGTGGTGGTGGCTTGTGTCCACACTCCAGTTGGAGGGCTCTGGAGGAGGGGGATAGTGGGGTCGAATGCCATCAGTGTTGCCCAAGGTCCAGACGGTGACCCCACCAGCCATATGACATCCTCCTCCATCGAACCAGGGCCCTCCTCTCCACTTCTCTTCTCCTCCCCCTGCGCCGGTTCCTGCTGGCTGGGGGCTTGCTCCTCCACTTCCTGCTCTGATGGAGCTGACGCCCCCACCTCTGGATCGCCACTAGACCCAGACCTAGTTGATGGTGAATGAGAGAAAAGAAAGGTATATGTCATTAGTAAGATGTATAATATATTGTTTTGTGTGCATTCCAAACTATCTGACATATATCCTGGATGTTACTCCTACTTGCAACTCAGATTAGCAATCATTTGCTAGATTTGATCTATGTTTTTTAGTCTTGATTGTTCTTGGTTCCTAATGCTATATTGATTCCGGCTGCAGTCTGTAACTGCATAGGCTGCAGTGGGCACACCAATACATGGATTCTCTATTGGTTGATTACTGTTGTTGTGCCCAGGAATGATTTGTCAACTTCATGGATTTAATGATGCATCCATCTATCCTACATGTGTACATGTGTAGTGTGTGTGGTGTACATGTGATGGCATGTTGGTGTTTGTGATATTCATCTGACATCGAGACTGGGTCCTTCTGGGCCACCAAGCCTGAAGCTCCAGCAGCGGGCACCTGTCTCAGAAGGTCCTTGGTGACCCTCTCCCACCCATTATGGGTCACAGTCACGTTCTCTTTCTCCTTTGCCATAATCCTTCTCACCTTGGCCCTGATGTCATCAAACTGGTGCTAGACAGACCTCACATCCCTTGGCGCTGTGCCTACTGCTGTAAACTCAGCCACTATCTCCTTCCATGCCTGAGCCCTAGGCCTTGGCTTGACTTTCCTCCACCAGCCACGGATAGAACCGAGGACGACCACATTCTCCAGGAGCATGTAATTGTGGGCCCTGTGCTTTCCCTTAGTCTCTTGCCCTCCTGACTGTGGATGGGGATCCTTGCCTCCCTGATCTGTCCCTGAAGCCTGTACCCTCCCAGAACTACCACACCCCCAAGGATCAGGCGCCTTCCTCTCTGTCCCTCTTCTACGTGTTCCTGCTGCTCGGCCACCCTGCCACCACCCACCTCCTCTTCTACACTACCCTCCTCCTGCTCCTCTTCCTCTCCACCACTCTCCTCCTCTCCACCACTCCTCTCTGCCTCCTCCTCATCTCCACCACTCCTCACCAGCATTCCTCTCCTCCTCCCCACCACTATTCCTCATGGTCACCTCTCTCTCCTCTCTCTCCTCCTCGTCTCCCCTCTTCTCCTCCTCCCCATTTCAGGGGAGTCCCAGGCACTCATCTCTGTGAAACTTTCTGTAAAGCTTTGGGCTAAAGCATTTTATTTAGAGGTCTCTTCTGCAGCTCACGTGTTTTCTTGGCCTTCTGATTTATTAGGTCACTGTGAAGCTTCTGTAAGTCACCTTGTACTTTTATATTTTTGTTCTCCCTCTCTACTTTCAGGTCTGCAATCACCTGTCTTGCAATGCTGAGGACACCTTCCATCCTATGAAGTTTGGCTTCTTTCTTCTTCACCAGCACTTCCACATCACTCCATAGCTCCTTCAACACAACTAGATAGGAGGAGGAGGTCTCTGGCTCATATAGTAGCTGACTCTCTGCCTCCAAGCCTTGCAACTCTTGTTCAAATTCTGTGACACATTGAGCTTGTCAGGCTTCCTTCTTCGGCTCCTTTTGCAGGTTATCTTAACTGGCTATTGCTGATTTCATGCCTGTTGGGTTCCAGCTTTTCAAGCCTGTCAACCGTCAATTTTTCAGTCACTTAATCTGGCCACTCCAGCACCTCCTTTTTAGGTGTATCATCATCATCTTCATTATTATCTCCTTCGCTATGGCACAGCGAATTAACATGAGGTACCTCTTCCCACTTTTCACCACTCTCTACTCTATAGTCCTCCAAATGGTTCTTTGCCCATGAGTTGCAAGGACAGATGACCTGCCTCCTTCTGGTCCAGGTGTCACAATAGGCTGACTGATAATTCTCACAAAACTGTAATCAATTAATATGCTCAAACCACTTGAGCTCTGGTGCCTTAGGCTGCACATGCTCCACAAACATGACCTTTTTGTGGCCACATCGGCTCTGGTAGAAACTGCACATCAAGCACTCTTGGTACCACTGTGCCTCCCTTCCTACGAGTTCTGCAGCTCTTTATCTCTGCTAGAATGGACACCTCAAAAGATTGTGTTTTCTGAAATGTGTCCAGCTGTTCAGCTGCTGCAGACTCAATCTTCACACAGAGGCTAGCACCCTTTTTGAGTATTGGGTTCCTGGTATAAATTGGTGATTTCAGCCTTCTCAGATTTTTCTTTATCCACTTTTCTTCATCTTTTTTCTGTTATTCTTTTTGTTTTGCCTCCAAGGCTTCCAACATTTTATTTGTCTTCTCTTCCTGAAGCCACAACTTCTTATCCTTGACATGCTGCAAATCCAGTTCACACTGCTGTTGCTGGATGTCTTGCTGCATATTTAACTGAAGAATTTCCTGAAGAAGCTTTCTGCAGACACCATTCTGCACTCAGCGCATCACCTTGTATATGCAAGTCCTGTTCAATGTCAGTCTCCTCTAGACCAGCATTCCTCTAATCCAACTGTGTGTCCAAATTAGAGAGTCCGGCCATTATCTGCTGCCTGAGACAGAAAGCTGTCTTAATAATATTACCATTTTCATACTCTATGGTTCTCCTCTAAAGGATGGTGGTTCCTTTCCACCAGCTCCATCTCCAGTTTATCATCTTTCACTTTATTATGGTTTCCAGTTTTCCCATCAAAATTGGGGTATTCTTACTTTGAAATAACACTGGCTATTATCATCTGTTCGACATCCCCTTTCTCTGGGTCTGAAATATTAGTCAGGCTTTTTCTTTCTAAAGCATCATCTCCAACTTGGGAGCAATCACCAGGGACAGATGGCTGAGCCTGTCTGGGTTTCTTATGGTGGCCTCTTCTTCCCTCTTATCCATAAGGTTCCTGCCTGGGTTTTGGTTCAATTCTTCCCTAGTATCTTAATCAGCATCCTTCATACTGATGGTTTTGCACCCAGTGATTAACAACAATTGTCCTCTTTGACTTGTGTTCACAGCATCAGTCACTTTTATGGGATCATTTTGCTTCAGAGGCAGGAAAAGGCTCTTTAACTACTCAGTTGTCTACTTCAGTCTTTTAGCTTCCTCAACCATGTTTTTAGCTCCAGTTGTTTAACTTCTTCAACCATGTTTTAAGCTGCTTCAGCCATCACTTTAGCTGCTTCTGCCTTCTCTTTAGTTGCTTCAGCCATCTATTTAGCTCTGCCACTGCTACTTTTACTTTCAAATTCTCGCTTTCCTCTTTGATTTTTATAATCTTCAATTCTTACAAATCCAACTCTTGTTGCTTCTCTGACAGCAAGCTAGTTCCTTTTGTGTCTATATTTGTCAATATCAACAAATTACTTTCCAATGCTGATTTCCAATAGCATTTCCATAATATTTAGGTGAAATTCTCTAATTGCAGTTTGTTTACCACTATCCATTTTTATTTCAGATACAACATTCTCATGTTGTTGAAACTTAGGAGCATGCTTCTGGCCTTTTTGTTGCACCACTGGGACCTTTGTGCTAGCTGTAACAAAAGCCTTCTGGTCTTTCTGGGACTCCTTCTCATCCTCAGCGCTGAACTTATTGGCTTCCTGAGGTTTTTCTGCAATCATACTTTTCACTAACTCCTTATTATTTTCTACATCGGGTCCCTTTCTCAACCACTTGACAGGGACAAGGTAAGCATGCCACTTGGGTAGAGACAAACATGCTGCTTCTCAGCTTCCATTAATTTTTCAAAATCAGCTTAATACTAAGCAATGTGTGTGTATTCATTTATTACATTCATTTTGTTTTATGACATTCTCCTGCTGAGCTACTGTAGCCAGCATTAAGGCCTTTACCCTCTCTTCCATGCTCAGGTGTGGGCTGGCTTCAAAATCTAGACTATGTATTTCACTCATTGTTAAATAAAATAATAATACAAAAAAAAAATAAGGAAAAATAAACAGGCCTAGCTCCCACGGAGCACCACCTATTTACTAGAATCAGTTCCCTCACTAGCCAGGCCAGCACCCAGTTTACCATGGGTGGAGCACAACAAAGCAAACAGTCCAAATAATTTGTATATAGCTACTTGCATGTATTCTTCAGACTTTCCCTCTTCCTCACTCTTGTTCTCATCTCTATCCTTTAGTCTCTTTGTATCTCTTCTGCTGTACACCAAAACACTCTGCAAATTATTTTGTCTGCAAAATTCTCTGTCTGTAAATCCAGCAGCCTCACACAGAAAAATGCTTATATACAATTCACACTGCTTCTTAGGCGTTATCTCTCTCTGCTAGTCTCTCTCCCCATCTTTCTGGCCATCTTTCTGACCCAAGCTTTTAAAGCCAGTGCTCAGGGGTATCTTGATTAAACTGCTCCAGGCGTTAAATTCTTCAGACTTCTTAGAGAAAAAATACATCTATCTATCTATCATGAGGTTTAAATACATTAGACTGCTACATTTAGTTTTTAACATTGTGCCTCCGAGGATTGAGTTTATTGGTAGTTAATAGTATTTCTATCTTGAGAGAAATTTGACATTACACATTCTTTGTATATATGAGTAACAACAGCGTTTACAGGTTTACATGTATTTTCCTTTTTTAATTTCAAAACACTTCTGGCGTTTGTTACCTATGTCTATTCAATATTGTAGAAGATGGGTACTGATGATGGCATTGCATTGTTGCCCAGTGAAGTGAGTGAAACAAGACTGAAGAATTATATCTGCAATACATGCCCTTGAGAAAGTCAATCCATCATTCTGTGCCTCAGGTTATTTAATTGAGGCTGTGCTTAAACCTGCAAAGATACTTAATAACAAAGTTTAGTTTTGTGGAAGAATTCTTAAAAACTTGTGGCAAAAGTTTTTTTCTTTTTTTACACATATCAAAGAGTTTAAAAGCAAGTTAGAAAATGCCCTGGTATTTTTAATTTTATATAATAAAGCTTCTGACAGTATAGTGTTGTTGAAAGAAGTAAGTAATCTAATTTACATAAGTACCTGTCAGTACATCTCTTGACTTATTCTAAATTGAACTTAATAATGTTTTTTGATGTTCTAATTTTCAAAATGTTACACATTTATAGAAGTTAGGAGCACATTAGAAAAATTGCTTGTGTGCATCATTACAATGTGCTGCATATGTTAAATGTATAACCAGTAATACATTGTGCTGTTTTACAAATATTTCCTTTTCTTCTTTATGAATTTCCTGTGATCACATGGATATACCACTCTGTTAAGGAAACAGTATTACTATCTGGATAATTGATTATAAAAATTATTAAGAAGGTGGACAACTCAGAAAAAAATAATAATGGTGTGCTAAAAAAATAGCTGTCTCCAACATGGAAAATTAGAGGGCATCTGTTTATAAATCCTTCACATGGAGACCAGGGTAATTTTTGGGAAATGATTATGGTACATGGTGGCAAGTGAAAGAGCGTTCGATGCCGAGTGGGCAGCTTTCATAGGTCAACTGGGAAAAAAAGTCTTCTAAATAGGTTACAGAGTTACAAAAAAGAAGAAATGTTTGGGTTTTGAAAGCTCTGTATCACTAATCTATGGTGATTATTTCTAGTTGGTTTTCTAAAATATTCTACAACCAAATTGCTTTTCTCCAGGACCAGTGTGGCAATCTGTACTTTTATATTTTTTACTACAGGATGTAAAAGCCATAATGAATTCTTCAATACAATTTCTGGGGTCGCATGAGCTTTTATGTCACTGTCTTTCATATTGAATTTCATGGATTTGTACATGTATTCACATGTGTTTACTCTTAAACCATTATTATAATATAGTGATAGACTTGCAGTTTTGTATTTCTAATTATACTTAAAATGCCTAGAGCTATGGGCAGCACATTTTCAGGGTGCAGCAAGCTGCCTCAAGTTTCTGATGTAGTGCAATAGAATACTGTAAGAATATGCATACAAAAATACATATATGAATATTTATTTTTGTCTGTAAGCATATCTGGTACTTTACATATACATACATACATATACACTTACATTTGTATGTATATGTTAGTGATAATCTTAGGACGAGAAAAAGTATAGGGGAATTGGGAGTACTAACTGACGTGAAACAAATTTGAATGGGTGCCAGGCAGTGTTAAACCTAAATTCATACTCTACATCAGATTACAATATGTGTGATAGCAACTTTGGGCAATCACATGTAATTCAGACTCACTATAGCAGGTTCCCAGGTCACCAACCTGAGCATTCATTTTATTAAATAAAAAGTTTATGAGCTGTTAGGGCCCCTTAATATTTGCTTAACTGCTGGTGAAGGAGAATGGTGTTTGTCATACTTGTGGGTACTCTCGCCATCACATAAAAGCACTTTTTGATAGAACTCTAAATATTTATTTTATGTTGTTTCCATGTCCTGACTAGAACACCTATTCTACAAGGCTACATAACTCACATTACTACCTGGGGTGTGCTGATAAGAATTAGGGTTGTGAGCTTAATTTTCCTTCTTGTTTTCTGTAGTGTTGTACAGTACCATGGTTGGGCAGGGTTGAGGTTAGGATAAGAAAGTGCAAAAAGAAGATTGTGCTTGGTGTTCCAGTTATAGTATGTAAATTGTTTAGCCACTGTTGTGTTAAAATATGAAGAAAAGACACTGTAGGGCCAAACTTAGTCTTGATGGTAGTTTTTTTATTTTATTTTATTTCAAGGTAGGTTGGAAATACGTGCCAATTATTGAAATTTGCGATAGGATCACTGTTGTACATGAAGTGGCCTATTCCTCTTCTCCATGCCTGATCATTTACTTTGCAGACTCTTCTGAGTTTTGTTTTTTTACTTTGTGTAAGCATCTGTGTGCTGTGGATCTATGTCTGGCAGTGTGGTCCACCCAGGGTTTCAACTTCTATCTGGTGGAGTCCTTCATGGTAATCAGTTGGAGAAAACCCTCCAATGTTAAGTGATGTCAGAGACCACAGGGGCTACTAGGACTTTCAAGGCTTGGGAAAAGTGGGAAACCCCACAGGGCAGAATATTTTGGATAGCCAAGACCCGTTTTGGCAATTCTGGGCTCCATAAAAAAATCAATCAGAAGTTATAAGCCTGTACAGACATTAGCATACTTGGCTAGCTATGACTCCAGCTTCCACTTTCAGCACTGCAAGCATGTTTATGCAGACATCCAACTTAATATTTAGATCATTGTGTCTTTGAACTACTTGTGGCTCATCTCTAGTTTAGATTTTGGAATACGATTTTAAGCATACTTCTTAGGGTACAAAGTAATACATCATAGATGAGGGGTTTTAGACATATCAAGTAAAATTGATGTTTTAAAACCGTGTCTTCTATTGCAACAAAGTCAAGACACAGATAGTTCTGTGAAACTCTAATGATAAAAAAATTATCTCTATTGATTTTACCTATAATACAGCCCAAATCAAAAATCATAAGGAGGTCCAACCATTGTTGTAAATAAAAACTGCCTCTTTGTATAAACCTGTCCTTTTAAAGTTTGTTAAAAAAGCACAACATATGAGCGCCTGGAGTGCCCCTATGCAAAGTTTAACGTTCTCTAAAAAACATCCAGGCTAGCAGATTCAGAAGCTAGCAACCTCACTATGTTAAAAGAAAATGTATTATTAAAACCAGCAAAAAAAAACAACCTTTACCCTCCATATGCATAAACATATGCAACTGTGCAGCACAGTACAGTAAGCACAGAAGCATACATACATAAAAGTGATTGCCAATTGGCCATGATATCAATAAACCAACTTATACAGCAACGTATACAACACAATGAGGCCTCTTTTAAATTGCTACAATTTGAGAATTCATAGCCTGTAAAGGAGCCCGCAATGTTACGGCTATTAAATTGGCCTCTTTCAGCTACCTGAAAATGATCTGCGGGTTACAGGCGGAAAAACCCTACATGGTGTAGCTCACAGCTTCATTCAGGTACACAAGCCCCTTCACCACCACAAGGCAGCAATTCAGAAGGGAAACAGGGAATCATATACCACACTAATCTAGTCTAAGCCATCAAGAAGGGCCACAAACAAACATGGAGGCTGTGCAGAGGCCCATCCGCTAGGCCCATCCTGGAAAGTCCCATGCCATTTCCAAGATGTATACTCATTATCATCTCTTGACATCCCATTAAGTGTATTGCTATCAATCAATTCACATTATCACCTGTCTTATTCATATCAGTGGAATGTTGATACTCCACAGTATTACAGTATTTTCGCTCGAAAAAAGGTGTCTACGAGGGGATATGATTACATTATTTAAATACATCCAGGGTCAATATAAGACTTTGTCAAGTGGACTTTTTGTAGCAAGAGATTTTCAACTGACAAGAGGACACCCTTTGAGGTTAGAGGAAAAAAGATTTCCCCTTAAACAAAGAAAAGGGTTCTTCACAGTTAGGGTAGTTAAACTGTGGAATTCTCTACCAAAGGAGGTGGTAACAGCGAATTCAATAGACAACTTCAAAAAGGGGTTAGATATATTTTTGAATCAAGAGGGAATTCAAGGCTATCCTAGATAACTAGCGAAGGAATATTGATCCAGGGAGAAATTTGATCGCCAGTTTCTGGGGTCAGGAAGGAATTTTGCGTTTTTTCCCCTTATGAGACAATTGGCAAAGTTTCAATGTTTTTTTTTTCTGTTCGCCTTCCTCTGGATCAATTAACAATTAATAATAAATAGTCCACATATTAAAAAGATCAATAGAGATCTAAAAAGGTTGAACTTGATGGACTAACTCTTTATTCATCCTCTAATACTATACTATTAATAATTATTTAACAACAAATTAATTAATAACTAATCCACATATTGCAGATCAGAGGAGATCTTAACAGGTTGAACTTGATGGACTGAAAGTCTTTTTTCAACCTTAATTACTATGTACGTGTATTAACCATGTATTGTTTGTATTATTATATATGATATATATATTACAATATAATATTATCACTATTATTATTTTTACTGCATATGCTTCAGTGGGCACACCCATACATGGACTGGCTATTGGTTGATTACTGTTGTTGTGCCCACTGAAGACAGTAATTTTTAAGCCTCATGGATTTAATGACGGATGATTGATTAATCCTTGTAAATTCCATGAAGCTCCAGTATCTAGCACCTGGCTCAGTAGGTCCTTAAGGTCCCTTTTCCACTCAATGCAGGTGATAGTCACTCCGGGGCCACCACTTGTTGCTGAGGCCATCTCCTTGGCCATCTTCCTCCTCACCAGGACCCTGATGGTGCTTCACAGATCTCACAAACCTTTCTGCCGTGCCCACTGTTGTTACTGCAGCCACTACCTCCTTTCATGCCTGGGCCCTAGGCCCGGACCTAACCTACTTACCCCCTGACAGAATAACTGGTCACTCAGTGATGGCATGCAGGAGTACCACCAGCCTCTTGCCTTTCCGACTGTGGGTGGAGATATTTCAACTGTCCCTGGTGCCTGTCCCTCATGCCTGTTACCACCACCCCTGGGATCAGTCCATCCCCCTCTGACCCTGAGGATGATGTGCCTATCAATATGGCACCTGCCCACCCCCCTAGAATGTTCTCCCATCTCCTCCTCCACACACCTCCTCACCCACCCCCTCCTCGATCTCCTCTACCTCCTCCTCAATTGCCTCCACCTCCTCCTCAATCTAGTCCACCTCCTCAAACTCCTCCACTTCCTCCTGCTCCTCAATCTCCTCCACTGCCTCATCCTCCTCAACCTCCTCCACCTCCTCCTCCACCGCCTCCTCCTTTTCCACTCCTCCACTCTCCTCCACCGCCTCATTCCTCCACTCTCCTCCACCCCCTCCTCTCCAACATTCCCCGTGGCCACCTCTCTCTCCTCTCTCTCCTCCCCATCTCTCCTCCTCTTCTCCTCCCACCCTCTCCACTCCTCTCCCCATCTCTCTCCTCCTTACATTTCAATCCCAAAAGTAAAATAATGATAATAGAAAAGAGTATGAGTGTATATGTTTGTGATGTAAAAAGAAATGTATGTTTTATGTGTAATGGGGGGGGGGGGTTATGTGTTGATCTGTCTCTAAGTGTATCTATGTGTTATTTACTCTGTTTTTTATATTATGTGTAAACAGTATATATGTGAATCAAAATGTATGTGTAAAATAGTTAGGATAATAATATAAATGGATAGATCTGTGAGAACCTGCTCGCCAATATCACCTACTCTGTCTCTCTCAATTTAATCGCTCTGTGACTCCGTTGAATTTCAATTTCGAATGTAATAGGGCCATTAGACTTGCAAGCATAAAATGTGCACAGAAGGCAAGGAGTGTATAGTCCTTTCTGACAGGAGGCTATAGTCTACACCGATCTACTGATGGTAAATACTAGATCAAGCAGGTTACTTAGGAAAGAGAGAAAGTTCAGAAAAACTTAAAAAACATAGAAGTTATTATTAGTCTGGAGTGTTTTTTTTTAGTTTGAGATATGTTTAAGGCAGTAGAGAACAGACAGGATAAGCAGTTGAGGCATTGAAACTCAGAGCACTTAGGCAAAGACTCTCATCGCCTGCAAGCCTCACAAAGCGAGGTGAGCAGTGAAGGCATTGAAACACGCAGGACTTAGGCAGAAAAGAAAGCCAAAGGTGCTCCTGCGAGCTTCGCGAAGTGAGGTGAGCCGTTGAGGCATTAATAAACACGGGACTTAGCCTCCAAGCAGTTAGGAAACGCAGGATTTTCTTAGGCTGCAAGCAGTTGAGGACCGTAGGACTTAGAAAAAAAAAGATGCAAGGCACGGAAATTAGAAAAAAAAATACGAGTTCGGAAAAATACAAAGTTAACGGCTGAACCGCGTAAATCGCATAAATCACAAAAAATAAATTTAAAAAAATGCACACAGCACAGGGGGACAGCCAGGATGTCTGGCAGTGAAGTTGTACGCAAATTTAAGCCGAATCCGCTGAGTTTCAGCACTCGAAAATTGGTTAAGCAAGAAAAAAATTGGCGGCCGAAAAAAATGAAAATGAAGCTACACAACACGACTTTGCCAGGGACGTACAAGGTACAAAAATACACTGTTAGGAAGCACTGAAAATTCTCGCCAGGCGCATAACACATAGAATAACGCCGCCATTTTACAACACTAAGTTGCAAATCTACACATTACGATTCTGAAATGGCATCTTTCCGCCTAAACCAACGGTTTAGTCTTGTGCATGCAGCCTTTATATAGGACACAATTGCCATATTGCTGACACTTTCTCCTCAGGTGATGACAGTCTGACTGGACATTTTCTGCGGCCGGAAAATGCAAAGAGATTGTTAGCTCTTACGGATATTAATTGCTAGCTATTAATTATAAATAGGTAAAGTATATTAATGTATTAATTAATTAATTATTAATAAAAAAAATATATGCACAATCTTAGATTTTACACTGCCTTTACTTTATGAATATTTTAATGCTTAGCTCTTTCTAATAAATGTATTAATGTATTAATTAATTAATTATTAATGTTCATTAATTTATTAATTATGAATTACTAATCATTATGAAGAAAAAAGCCATATTTCTGACTGCATTTACTTTATGAATATATATTAATGCTTAGCTCTTTCCAATATATTTATTCTTTGATTAATTAATTATTAATGTTTATTAATTTTATAAATATTAATTAGTAATAATAATAAAAAAAAAGTTTAAACTGGCAAAAAAAAATATGTACATTATACAGTGCACTTATATATCTGTGTTGCTGCTCATTGCCTGAAAGGGATAGGATCCTCAAAGCAGCTAAATATTGAAATCAGTTTATTATATTATGAAATCTGGTACATTTAATATTTTATAGTGCATTTATTTATGTATATATCCCTGCTTACACCTTTACGTTTTGCATGTATGCCAACTAAACATCATACTCTTAATGATTAATGAATTCAGAGCATTCAAACATTAAAAATGCTTCTCATTTCATTTTACATTTTGATCATCTCTGCAGCTGACTGAATACACAGAGTGACATTTGCAGAATTTCATCTGCAATAAGATCACCTTTACAGGCATATCATTTAATGATGCTCTTTTTTAGGAGAAAATGATTAAGGCTTTTTGTTTTACATTGATCACCGCTATTGATTAATTAATTAACATCTATTAATTAATTATTAATTAGTAATCATTATTAAAAACATATATTGTTATTTTACAATGTATAGATTTCATATTGCATTTAGATATCTGGAATACTGATCATTAATGTACATACATTGAGTAACTATTAATTATTAATAATTACAGATTATTATTTTTTTACTTGCCCAAAAATTAGGTACATTTTATAATGCACTTATATATCTCTATTACTGCTCATTGTCTAACAGGAATAGGACCCTATAAGCACTTAATATATTTAAATCAGTATATTATATTATGACACTTTTTTATATTTTTTAAAGCATTTACTTATGAATATATTGATGATTAGGCCTTTAGATTTTGCATGTATGCCAATTAAACAGGATACTTTCAATGATCAATTAATTAATTAATTGAATCAAAACATTAAAAATGCTTTTACAGATGAGGCTGGTGCATAGAAGCAATGGGGCAACCCCCCCCCCCCCCCCCCCCATTTTTTGGTCCCAGACTACATTTTTACATTTATAAAATAACATTTCACATTCATTAATTGGAAAAAAAAATCTGCTGTCACTTTAAATTATTAACCATAGTATCTGCCTTTTTGCCCCCTGCTGCTAAAGCAGTTTGCATCAATGCCACAGATAAGAGCACAGCTGCCATTTGTGCGTCGCAGCATGTTGAGACTTTTTTTTGTCTAATTCTCACGTGTACTGTGCTTTTATCTGTAGAATTGAGCCTTGCTATCAGCTGCAGCATAATCCAATTAGAATGTTGGAGGTCCCCTCTGGATGCCCGAGGTCAATGGAGCCTCAAGAGTGATACAAAATAAAAAAAACTTACAAAAGCACATGATTTCCCTTCCCTCCCTACTCTGTTCCTGCACTTTTCTCAGGCTGGTCATCCCTGCAGTGCTTCTGAGACTGCACCTGACTGACTCAACTAACAGTAAGTAGGCACTGATCACACTGGCACAGGGCATGTACAGCAGACTCTGTCCACACTCTCCCCTCTAAAGCAGCTCAGTCCTAGTACTGATACACTGATCAAATGGGCACAGGGCATGTACGGCAGCGTCTGCTCCCATATGTGAGCAGAGGCTGCCGTAGATGCCCTGTGCCTGCGTGATCGGTGTATCAGTACTAGGACTGAGCTAGCTAGTCTGCTCCAGAGCGGTGAGTGTGGGCAGAGGCTGCTGTACATGCCCTGTGCCAGTCCCCGTGTGTTAATCAAGCACTAGCAGCAATACTGCAGCTAGATGGCACTATGCTGTTCTTAGCACACAAGCTCCCCGTGCCTGCAGCCATATTCCTCATACCCAATCAATATGGTTCTCATACACTGTTTCCACACATTTTCAAAAATATCTAAAACTACTAATAGTTAAAATAGAACTATATAGCATGAGTTTCATTGATTATTTGATTCAAATAAGTGAAATCCACTTATATATACAATTTGAAGGAGTAACTGCAACAAGCTGTGACTAGATTGCTGGTCTCATTTACTCTGACATTCTTCTAATATTCTTATCTTTTAATCACTTAAAAAAATATGATATTTAATTGTATTTCAGTGACTAAAAAATAAGAATATTAGAAGCAAGTCAGAGGAATAATTACATTTAGAACTTTGGGGTATAGTAGTGGTATCTAAAAGAAGAACCACGAGGAATAACCTACTCAGTCCTATAATGATACAGAAGGTGTAGTGGTCTCTCATAGTAGAACCACGAGGTATAACCTACTCAGTCCTATAATGATACAGAAGGTGTAGTGGCCTCTCATAGTAGAACCACAAGGTAAACAGCATAGATTGCCAGTTTCCAACTTGTAGTGTTTATCATAGTAGAACCAACAGATATATTAACAGCTTGCAGAAAATATAGTTGGTATAGTAGTGGCATTTTTTTGCCACAATGTAATTATTGCTGAAGTTGCAGCTTGTGAATGGTGGTCTCATAGAGATTACACAGATTGTGAGAACTATAAATACAAAGTTTATTTCAGCAACATAAATATCTTTATAATGCAATTGAACAATAGTAGGATGTAGTAGTGACACTAGCCAAGATAGTGTCACAAGATAATCACAGTCAGACTGATTAACATTTGTGAGAAAAGCAGTAAAACTTACTTATGGAAATTTATGCTTGTAATCCAATATACATAACTGATAGAATTCTAAAACTTTATTGTTCATAATAGTATCGGCAACATACTGACAGATACTCTTATACTCAAGACATCTTGATAAGACCAACCGTATAAGCAAAGAAACTATTCACAGAAGTTATATATTCAGCTAAGTGGATACATTCCACCTCCTTTGTATAGAATAAATAGCACTCTTTTCATTCTTTCACTATTTTATTTTTTAATTTGCATTTTATCACATTTAATTAGTTTATGTAAAAATAAATCACAAATATATATGTCAATATACTTTGAGAATAGTAAATCATTACTTACACGGATATAAATGTTGCTATATTTAAAGCAACATTTAAAGTCTCACTAGTCACTTATTCTAATATAGTAAGTGTTGCAATCTATAGAGAAACTCTAACCAATATTTGTAAAACACTAATATCACCTGTTATATTCACTTAGCAGCTATAGAGAAATTGTAAAAATCTTAAGGGACAAAAATATATTGGTTATAAGCCATTTTTTAAAATATATCACATTATATCTAAACCAATTACTGTAGTGATGTCATTGTATTCCCTGGAGAATAAATTCAGAGATCTGTTTGTATATATTTTTTTGTTTTAAACAATCAGATTTTAATTATAAAAATTATTTTAAATAGTTTTCATTAAAAATTGTTTAAAAAAAATAGTATGAGGCAATTCATAACATATTTAGCCACATAAAAGTGTTCCCCCTTTTTTTTGTTATTTCTCTCTGTGCCCATCTTCAGGGACACAGATAACAAAAAAGATCTATTATCATATATGATTTAATGATGACATTCTTTAGGAAAACAGGATTAAGTCTGTTTATTTTGCGTTGATGACAGTTATTGCTTAATTAATTAACATATTTTTTTGTATTAATTAGTTATTAATCAATAACTTTAAAAAGAACATTATGAATATATATATATATATATATATATATATATATATATATATATATATATATATATATATAGAGAGAGAGAGAGAGAGAGAGAGAGAGAGAGAGAGAGAGAGAGAGAGAGAGATAGATATATATACTTAGCCATTTATGTTTTAATGAATGACAAGTACACCTCATTACTTGATTTTTTGATTGATGCATTTAATCAAAACATTACAAATCCTCTTCAGGCCAATCTATAGTTTGCTCATAGCTCTTTCTGTTTGCCCTTCTTTAGGAACACATGATTACCTTCTTATGTTTTGCATTGATGACAGTTTTAGATTATTTCATTAATGTATATTCATTTATTAATTACTTCATAATTAATTATATGCAAATTAAAAATAACCCATTGATCGAATAATTAATTCATTTAATGAAAACATTACAAATGCATTTCAAATAATGTTACTGATTCATTACTGCTATTTCGGTTTTGCATTGAGGCCAGGTAAAACCAGTATGTACAATAAAAAAATAAAAAATCTTACACCTGCATTTACAATTACAGATTACAATGGTGGATAACGCAGAAGAAAAGAATGAACGTAAAAGAAGAATGGCAAGGGAATGAAAGCAAAGATGAAGAGATGCAAAGTCCCCTGAGACTTTGCAACGCTTAAGAGAAAAAGACCAACAGAGACTTCTAAATAAAAGAAAAAAATACTAAGAAAGCACAACATGAGTGTGCTGGAGCTTCAAAGAAAATAAAAAGTAAACAAAAAATGTCTGTAAAACATTGCCTAATGACCCAATATTGCCTCATGAAACTAATGTTCATACACATGACACCAATGGAGATATAGAAAGTTGTAGTGATTTCTATGTTGCGAAAGCTCACGATAGTGCTTTATTTACAGCACTAACAGTAGACACTTATTATTGTGGATTAATGAATGTGGTTTGGCAGTTTTTTGGGGCCTATCATTTTCTGAAGGAAAGACCAACTGATGGAGAATTTATTAGTTGCTATCAGAAAGGAAAGGTAAGACTTCCAGAAAGACACACATTTCCAGAATATTTAGAAAGTATGAGTGATCCAAAATTTCCAAATTATACCAATTTAAAAAAAACAAAAAAACATTAGGTCTTATAACAGTACAATTTCATTTGCTTCAATGGGTGCAAAATTAGCAGAAAATGTCCCAGGACATGGTCCTTACTGTTAAAGTACAAGGACAAATTTACCACCGGGCTTCACATTTACACCCAGAAGCAGGAGAGCAAAGGAAATTTGCACAGTTATATGTCCTTGATACAATGGAAGCTGTTGAAAAATGAACGATGCTTCCTGAAAATAAACAATGCTTGCCCATAGTCTTTGAACAGCTTGATAACATTATGGCCAACAACCCATATAGTAAAGCATACAAAAAATTAGCTGCGTTTGAAAAAGAACAACTGGCACATGCGCAAAGACATCAATTGCCAATGCCAAGAGTAAATATGGTTCTCAAAAGAGATCGCCATACTGATCAAAGGCAGTATTATTTACCAACAGCAAATAAGGCTGCCATGGTCTTTAAAAATGATGATGGTGAACCACCATTTGAGCAGGATATAAGAATATATCCACGCAATGAAGACTAAACTTTTATAAACATAAATATATTAAGTAGTAATTTGGATCCAATGACATATCCCATTTTCTTTCCAAATGGTAAGGCAGGATGGCAGCCAAAATTACAATTACAAAGGTATCCCAATAGTAAAGTTTGTGTTAGAAACAATATTTCTATGCTGGAATAAGAAAGTGGCACAAACTGCTATTCGTGATCATTTTAATCCTATTTTATGTGGGGGAAAACTCACACAACAATGGATTATTGATTCATATCTACAAGTCAAAGCAAATAATCTAAACTTTGTCAAATTTTAACAAAACAAGCTTTGAGTAGAACAATATTGTGGATTGATGGATTATGTCACTGAATTGGCTGCAAACAGAGACATTCCAGCTGGAAGAGCAATGATTTTGCCATCCTCTTTCCAAGGATCTCCTCGAAATATGCAAGAAAGATACAATGATGCTATGGCTATTGTGACTAAATTTGGCAATCCAGATTTATTCATTACATTCACATGTAATCCACAATGGCCAGATATCAAAGAAAATTTCAAACTTGGCCAAAATAATTCTGACTAACCAGATTTGGTGGCTAGAGTATTCAAAATAAAACTAAATTCATTCATTCATGATATAACTAAAGCACACTTATTTGGGAAATGTGTGGCTTTTGTTTATACCATTGCATTTCAAAAAAGAGGCCTGCCACATGCACATATACTTTTAATACTGCAAGAAAAAGATAAATTGAATAAGGTAGAGAGAGTGGATTCAGTAACTACTGCTGAAATGCCATATCCGGAAAAGAACATTCAAAACTTTATGAGATTGTTGCTCATAAAATGATTCATGGTTCATGTGGAGATATTAATCCAAATTCACCATGTATGGAAAATAAAAAGTGTACAAAATAGTTCCCAAAACAATTTCAAATGCAGACTTATTGTGATGGATACCCTTTGTACAAAGAAGAGAAGGACAAACAGCTATTATATATGTGGTTCCATACAATCCACATTTGCTGATGAAGTACAACACACACATAAATGTCGAAGCTTGCACTTCTATCAAATCCATCAAATATCTGTATAAATATATATACAAAGGATATGATGCAGCAACTGTTGTTGTGCAAGGTGCATAAAAAGAACAAGACAATAAAGTTTTACAACATGAACTTTCATCTTATTTAGATGCTCGCTATCTAAGTTCTCCAGAAGCAATGTGACGAATTCTCAAATTTGAGATAAATGATCGGTCACATGTTGTGTATCGATTAGCTAAAAAGTCAACTTGTTTGCTTCCCTGCAGGGAATGAAATAAATGCTTTTGCACAAAGTGAGCTTAGAGCAACAACACTTACTGCTTGGTTTCAATTAAATTGCCAGGACACTGAGGCCAGACAATTTTTATGCATTGACATTCCACAGCACTATGTATACGAAAATGGCCAATGGTGACAACGAAAAAAAGGTAATAATTATCCTACAAATTTATAGTTAGTCAAAGAGACATTGAACATTTAAGATGACTTCTTTTACATGTTCCAGGTGCACAACGTTATAAACATTTACGCACAGTGAATGACATGGTTTATGATACTTTCCAATTAGCTGCAATACATCAAAACTTACTGGCAGATGATACTGAATGGAAGAGAAGTCTAGAAGAAGCAGCACTATGTCAAATTCGAAAATGAGAAAACAATTTGCTTTCATTTGAATCTTTTGCAATGTACCTGATGCATTAGCTTTGTGGGAAACATTTAAATTACATATGTGTGAAGACTTCTTGAAACGTTACAATGAGTCCATTGCGCTATTAAAAGCATTAATGGAAATTCAGGAAATCTTTCTTTGTCATGGATTAAATTGTGCAAATTTTAATCTGCCTGATACAGGATTTAGAGATGAAATTAACTTTAAGGAGTATGACATTGAGATTGATTACCAAAAAACACAAGAACAAATTGGAACTTTAAATGCATTAGAATTGGAAGCATTTAACGACATTACAAATGCAATAGACAATGACATGCTCAAAGAGTGTTTTTTCTATTTAGATGGCCCTGGTGGATAAGGAAACAAATATCTATATAATTTATTGATAAGTTGCATTTGAGCACAGGGTCAAATGGCACTGCTATTTGCAACAACTGGAATTGCCGCACTTTTGTTAGAAGTTGGTATAACTGTGCATAGTGGATTTAAACTGCCATTTCCCATTCTAGAAACATCAGTGTCGGATATTCAAATGAATTCATTACAAGCCAAAAAATTTCACAAAAGTAAATTAATTATAATAGATGAGGCAACAATGATGTCATGTCATGCCCTGCAATGTATTGATCGATTATTAAAATAAGTTATGGGTAATGATTTGCCATTTGGTGGAAAGGTGATGTTGTTAGGAGGAGATTTTAGGAAAACGTTACCTGTGGTGCCACATGGCAATAGGACGGACATCGTCAAAACATGTATAAAGAGAAGTAAACTGTGGAAAATATTAAAACACCTTAAATTAGAAATAAATATGAGATCTGAAGGTCAAAATCAATGTAATGATTGGCTAATTCAAATTGGAGAAGGAAAACATCAAAAAATAACTAATCTACGTGATGATACTGTTAAAATTCCATCAGAAATGATTTGCAAAGAATCACTAATATCGAAAATCTTTCTTAATACCATCAATAACGAGGATTACTCAGACATTGCAAGCAAAGTGATATTAACATCAAAAAAATATAGATGCCTTGAATCTAAATAATGACATTTTTAAATTAATTAATGCACCCCAAAAAAATGATTTTAGTGCAGATTCCGTTCTGATGACAAAGACAGTGAATCTAACTTTACTATGGAATTTATTAATTCTTTAACTCCCTCTGGAATGCCACGACATATTTTGCAACTTAAAAAAGGGACAATTGTCATGCTACTGAGAAATATGAATCCCAAAAAAGGACTTAATTGTGAAGGATTTAAAAGATAATTTTATACATACAGAAATTATAAATGATACCAATAAAGGTGAACTAGTTACTATACCAAAACTTTATTTGGCTCCAAGTGAGAGTGGTTTGCCTTTTGTCCTTCAAATGAGACAATTTCCCATTATCATGGCATTTGCCATGACCATTAATAGATCCCAAGGACAAACTTTTAAGTCGGTGGGTATTTTTTTTTACAGGAACCTGTATTTGCACATGAACAACTCTATGTTGCATTTTCAAGATGCAACAATCCAGAGGAAATTAAAGTTCATATTGAAGAGAACCCAAGTCAAGGTGATTTATTGGAGGATGGATGCAGGTTTAGCAAAGACATTGTGTACTATGAGGTTCTGTAAACAACAGTGGTTTTATTTTGAGGACAAAATTTGATGTCACTTGGACTCTTTTTAGAGGACCACTATTCCACTAAGGAATCTCTATAAAATGGTAAAAAACATAGAGAACAGTGTCTATACCCCGCGGACCAACTTTTATGTCTGGCGGTCTCTTTCAGAGGACCACTATTTTACATCGGAAACTCTATGTGCCATTTTCAAGAACTACAACAATAACAACAAAAAAACAAAACAAATGCAAAGACAAAGTAACATGGTGGAATGTGTTAGAAGTTACCCTTTGGCATGATTGGCCCCACAAAACAATTAGGTGGTATTTTTGTAAAATTCAAGGTTAAATGTTAGTATTTTAAGGTACTATTAGAGATGTTAACATTGTATTTTAAAAGTTGTTTCATTGTATATAATTAATGATTTATGTTACTAGGAGGATAACCATTTGTTAATAAATTTAAATGTGTAATTAAATACAGAGTTTTAATCCAGGGAGTAATCTGATCACCAGTTAATTGGGTCAGGAAGGAATTAATTCCCCCCCCCCCTTTGATAAAATTGGCTAAGTTTCAATGTTTTTTTTTTTACTGTTTGCCTTCCTCTGGATTCAATGCCTATGTGGTTTACCAGTACTTGATATAAAAGTTGCATGTTACAAAGCATTATGTAATGGTTGCAAATACTTATTCAGAGAAAGTTGACCTAGTCTTATGTTACTCATGCATACCTCTGAATTAAAAATGTTAGTATTGCTAAAAAAGTGGTTCAGCATTGTTTTGAATATTAGTTGCATGTTACAAAGTATCAAAACTTCAGCCATTGTTATATTATTCTTGCATACATGAGAATTAAAATAGTTAATATTGTTCAAAAATTAGGGTTTAACTGTTGGTGAAATACAAGTTGAAAGTAAAAAAAAAAAAGTATAATAATTGTTGTACTTCTTTGTAGATAAAAAAAGGTTAAGAGTGTTAGAGACTCACATTGTGTGGCAAACAGCTTTCCCAGTCTTAAAATTGTATTGCCCTGTCATTTTTGACGGGCAAGTCACTAGTTATTTATAAATGGCAATGACACCCTGCAGTGCTCAGCACATGTTATACAGGATGCAAGAGATACAGTTAATGCATAAGACAAACATGACATAAGAATACATATTAATATTGAAGGAGTTGAAGCCCCTGCTCTCACAAAAGACACAAGTTGATATCCAGGTATCAAGATCCATGTGAGTTACCTAGCAAGGCTTTTTTAATAGGAGAGGTTCAGATAGTGCTGCAAGTAGAGAAGAGTGGGGTCTGACAGAGCTTGGTAGGGTGTTCCATCTAGAAAAGAAGATTTGATTTTATCCCTGGATGATTTAACTGGTAAAGTGGAGTGGCAAGCTAGGAATGACTTAAAATGGAAGAGCCTAGCAGAGGCATTTAGAATAGACTTAAATGGGAAGAGTGAATTGTGAAGAATGCTACTAAGAGCATGGCAAGAGAGTAAAATAGTATTTGTTATGTGATGTATGTGAACATTAAAAATGTTGAAGATGTTTTTCAGGTAACAATGACAAGATTAGGGGGTGATTTGATGGTGGAAGGACAGAACAGAATCAATATAAGCTCCATGACTGCAGACTTAGAATTTAAGGTTTAAGTATTGAGGTTGTTCCTCAGATATGGAAGGTTTCTGGATTTCACTAGTAATGTAATATACCCATATAACTATAAATGAAATAAAATTTGAAATGTAAAAATAAATATGTATTGAGCAGGGTGTACAAGTGTCCTAAATATATTAATGTACAGTACTTGCATGTACTTAACTGTTAGATAGTAGCCCCTTGAGTTGGTTATGTGCCTATATCAATCAGACTGCTGAACTCTTTATCCATGATATACTATGTGTTACATTAAAGTTTAGAATGTTTACAAAGTACATTTCATTGTTTTCCTAGAAGACATACAGTACATTTCTGAAACACTATATGTAATGACAGTTTAACTGAAAAGACAGACATTTTAAATGTTACCTTTTTCCTAAACTGAAGGCTGCTTTCTGTTTACCTTATGCAAAAATATATGAGTCAATTTGCATTGAAGCTTTAATTGACCTTGCAAGTCTATTTTTTACACAACTAAGTATGTTTAAGACTCAAGTTTATTTATTTTTTTGCAGCTAAAGTAGTTACGATTTGTCTAATCCATGATAATTGTAAGCTAAAGTCTATAGCTCCCATTCTGCATGTAAAAAAGAAAGTTTTAAACAATATGAACATATTTTTCCTTAAAAATGAGTGGCTTGAAGTTTGTGTTTCCGGCAAACAACAATGTCTTTGCAACTTTTTCAAATGTATTCCTCCTCTCGAGTATCTTCACAGCTAGCTTACAAAATGCTTTAACTTTCCATTATAATTATCAGTAATGCACCACTCTAAAAAAAATGTTTCACTTAATAAATCTGGGCCTTAATATATAATATGTTTGAGATAATTATCTTTAAGCATAAGGAAAACTTTTTTAACCAGTATTTCAAATCAAATTCTCAATAAATCTAATTTTTTTTTTCTTTAATTAATTTTAATTTAGGTGTGTGTGAAGTGTGCAGCAAACTAACAACATTAGCAGATATGCCATTGGCATAAAAGCATTTTCTGAGATAATTTAATTTTTGCAGACTATGGTCCATGAAAGCTAGCATGATAGTCATACTTTCTTTCAAGGCACAAAGGATAAGTCATAGAGAAGGGAAAGCAAGGCTTGGGAGAATATTTGCAAGCTACCTCTTCAGAGCATATGGGAAGAGAAAGATACCCATTGATGAAATTGTATCAGAATCCAGCAATGATTCAGTGAATTAACCAATCCCATCCCTATCTCCTCCTTCCACTCGTAGGGCTTCTATAGATGGAGTCAATAGAAACAGAGATCGTCATCATTGCGCCACAAGAAAATTGAGGAGAGATTTCATAGTCCTACAGGGTTCAATTAAGAGCTACGAATGAAACCACATTCCAGTCATAATGCAATATTAATAAAGCCGCAAATAGGATAGTCTATTACAAGCAAGTTAAACTATATGTCTTAACACATTGATTACAGGGATCGATATGACACGAAATATAAACATGAAATAAAGTATTTTTCGGTGCTGATTTATAGGCTTGTGAATGTTGTGCTATTAATTCTAAGACCTAACATCACTTTCCCTTTTAATATTAGTACAGTAGTGTGTTTTTATTTGATTAACAAGTGCTATGTATTGGACTCTCAAGCACACGTTGGCCTAAATGCTTGCTCGTGAGTGAGCATGTTGCAATTTAATTGCTGAATTTAAATGTAGCGGTTACGCTCTCGACGGATCAAAGGAATTACGGACTGCGAAGTTCCACATTGCTCAAAACTTAGCCTATTCTCGGCCGTCCTGCGTCTTAACACGCAAGTCCACTGCGTGCTACGTAACAGGGCTAATTTCATACCCGTAACCCGTAAATTTTGAATTACGAGGTGCGTTGTACAACATAGCCCCATTTTAATGAGGCTTTCAGATAGTAAGAAACTCAAAAAACAATCCCATTTAGTATTTAAGCCAGAAAAAAGTGTGGAGGACCCAAACATGGCATCCTTCAAACACCATGTTTGAAGGATGCATGATCTAAAAATGATTTTATGTTTACATAGCTGTTCATGTTGTTAATTTGCTACAAAATTCACAGAAATTTGATGATTTTCCCAGCCTACAGTGGCCCTTTACTTTCATTATTTTACAGAAAATTAAATAATTTTTGTTCACTTTGACCTACATGTAACAATAATCTTTGTTTCATTTCTTACATTATTTTTATTGGATACTTTGTTGCATCAACAAATGAGAATTAATATCACCCAAGAAAACATGTTCAGTAAAATGAATGGAAGGATACATAAAGTCGTTCATCACTGCATCAAGTACTGAGAATGTCAAGCAGTCTGATCAAATTTATAAATAATGAATGTAAATACTCTCAAAGCACTAAATTAACTATATAAATGGATCTTTAATTAGAGAAAATATGCCTTCAATTAGTGAAACAGCGGTGATCATTATCAAATGAACTTTATTTTACATTGGGGATAGCATAATGTTCTGCTTTATTTCTTTCTGAAAGTTGTTCCCATTGATAGATGTAGAGAATGCACAAATAATGTATGCAGACAGAGCTGTAATAGATTTTTGATGTTATCATTCAAATCTTATTGTATGGCAGGCTTGTATAGCAATCTATTTCTAGGTATGAAGACCACAAAAGGAGAAATTCTTTATGTATTAATACATAAGGATGGACCTCAATAGTAAAAGCTTTTAGCTAATACGTGCAGTTTAATTTGAAAAGAAAAACAACAACAGGCAAACATCCATATCTACCTCTACAATGGACTATTTAATATTATTATATCTGTGTTATGATAATCACTAATTCACTCATCTCATTTATTGACCCTATATCTCCTCCCACTCAAATAACTCCTTCTCTGTCTTATAGATATCTTTAAAACACACTGCAGGCCAGAATATCTCACAGAACTCCTCATTAATGCAATCCCCTCCCTCCCTGCCCCTCTACACACCCACCACTGTTTACACTTAATATATTGAGGCATACTAATTACCTTCACCTGTTCAATCAGCAACATCTACTTATGACCTCTAACCCCCCGTTAAGAATACATACTTTAACAATGTTTCCTCTTACTCCCCTCTTCCTTATCATTTCCTGCCTGTTTCCCAGGCTCTCCCTAATTTCTACAATTCAAATTTCAAATTTTGTCACCATCTCACCCTCCCTGCTCTCTTCCCCTCTTCGCTGCTCCCATGAGCTCCTTTCCTTCCTCCAGTCTCTATCTCCTCCCTCTGCAATAATCAATACCCAGAAATGCTTCTGTAAGTCCTATTCCTATATCCTCTCTCTTTCGTTGCTCATTTTACTGGTTGCTGCAGAGATATCTCCCAACCCAGCTCCTTCATCCATTCCTATCTTTTCTCAGTCACGCTCAGCCTGTATGCCAACAAACACTCATTACTTAATAACCATCACCTGTCACAAATCCTCCACTTTGCCCTTCTCATGTGCACTCTGGAATGCTAGGTCTGTTTGCAAAAAACTCACTTACACTCATGACCTATTCATCTCCAACTTCCTCAACCTTTTAGTTATCACGGAAACCTGGCTCTCTCCATCTGACACTGTCTCCCCTGCAGCACTATCATATAGTGGCTTATATTTCAGTCACACACCTAGACCTGGGAATAAGCAAGGTGGAGGGTGGGCATATTACTTTCCTCCCGCTGCTTATTTAATTGCATTCCCCCAATTCCCTCTCTCCAGTTCTCTTCTTTGAGGTTCATACAATCCGCCTTATTTCATCCATCTCTTTGCGAGTTGCTGTCATCTATCGCCCGCCTGCCTCTCAATTCTGCATCATTTTTCCAACATACCTTCACTCATTATCAGTAATTTTAACATTGTCACTGACACTCCCACAGCCACAAAACTACTTGCACTTACCTCTTCCCTCAGCCTTTTTCAATGGATGGATTCCCCTGCCCACCACGATGAGCACTCTCTTGATCTCATTTTCACCAATTACTGCTCTATCTCTAATCTTATCATCCCCCCACTCCCTCTTTCTGACCACCATCTCCTAACCTACAGCCTAACAACCCCTTCCAATATATGCACTTTTAGATGCCCAGCTATCAAAACCCACAGAAACCTGCAGGTAGTTAACCCACAACACCTTTCCAATTTACTGCAAACCCTTCTAATTTCCCTCTCTTCCATCACTTGCCCTGATATTGCTACCAGACAATAGAACTTGACTCTAACTTCCACCCTTGACACACTTGCCCCTTTACCACTGGTAGACGCCTTCGCCCTCACCTACAACCATGGCACACCACACACGCTACATCCAGAAGTGCTCCTGCACTGCTGAACAATTATGGAGAAAATCTCGCACCTCAGCTGACTTCCTCTCTTACAAGTTTACCCTACACTCCATTCACTATGCCCTCAATCTAGCCAAACAGCGCTACTTCTCCACCTTAATATCAAATTTGGCTTTCAACCCCAAATGTTTGTTCTCCACTTTAAACACTCTCCTCTGCCCTCCCCCACCTCCCACCCCGTCCTGTCTTACAGCTGCAGACTTTGCTAGCCACTTTAACAGTAAAATTCAAAATATTCAAAATGAACTCTCCTCTCAATGTGGCCAGAGTCATATCACACCTTCCCCTCAACATACCAATAACATCGTACCTACACCCTTCCACAAACCTATATCCATTATGAACTCCCTTGACCCTGCAACTGAAGACTGAAGATGTAAGACTTCTCATCTTACAACCTGTCCATATGATCCAATTCCATCACAGCTGATCCTTCCCCTCTCTACCCTCTCTTATCCCAACTCTTACACATCTATTCAACCTTTCCCTAAACACTGTCAAGTTTCCATCACCTTTGAAACATGCCATAATTACCCCCATTTTCAAGAAATCCTCCGCTGATTCAGCTGCTGCATCTAACTAACGCCCTATCTCTCTACTTCCCTTGGTTTCCAAACTGCATGAGGGTGTTGTCTACAATCACCTTACTCAATTTGTTTCCTGCTTTTCTGTTCTTGATCCCTTCCAATCTGGCTTCCGGCCCCAACACTCCACAGAGACAGCTAACAAAATTTACTAATGACCTTCTAATCGCCAAGTCAAATGGTCATTTCTCTATCCTAATTCTCCTGGATCTCTCTGCTGCCTTTGACACAGTTGATCACTCTCTCCTTATCCAAACTCCCTGCTCCCTAAGCATCCGTGACACTGCTCTCTCTTGGTTCATATCCTATCTAGAAAATAGAACATTCTTGGGCGTCTCTTCTTCCCCTTGCCCTCTGTCTGCGTGCCCCATTGTTCAGTCCTAGGCCCCCTTCTTTCTACACATCCTCCATCTGTACCCTAATTAAGTCTTTTGGATGTCTGTATTATCTATATGCAAATGACGCTCAAATCTACTTCTCTGCACCTGAACTATCAACCTCTCTGCTGGCTCATGTTGCCATATCCTTATGGATGTCCACCCGTCAACTCAACATGTCAAAGACAGAACTCCTTGTCTTTCCACCCTCTTCCTCAGCTCCCACGCCTCACTTATCTCTCACTGTTGACAGTTGACAAAGCAATTATCACTCTCACCTCCCAGGCCCGCTGTCTTGGGGTCCTACTGGACCCTTCCCTGTCTTTCATTCCTCACATTCAATCACACACAAAATCTTGTCACTTTCACCTAAAAAACATATCCAAAATATGTCACTACCTTACACCAAAAATTCTAATTCACTCTTTCATCACATCTCGCTTTGTATACTGCAACTCTCTCCTCGCTGGCCTTCCTATCATCCATATCTCTCTACTCAAATCCATATTAAATGCATTCGCTAGACTCATTTACAAAAATCAATGCATAGTGTCTGCAGCTCCTCTCTGTCAGGCACTCCATTGGCTTCACATAGCCTCCGAAATAAAATTCAAAATCATGACCCTAACATATAGAGCCCTTCGCAATAATGCACCCTCCTACATCTCTGCTCTCTTCCCAAAATACACTCTTCGCTCTGCTAATGACTTTCTTCTCTCCTCCTCTCTCGTCACCTCCTCTCACTCCCACCTACAAGACTTTTCTCGTGCTGCCCCTATAATTTGGGACTCCTTGCTTCACACCACTAGACTATCCTCATGCCTCAAATCCTTCAAAATCTCTTTAAAAACGCATCTATTCAAAGAAGCTTATCATCTTTGGCCTTTACATGGTCTATCAATCTATCACTCTCCTGTACACCATCCACACCCTTTAGAATGTAAGTTTGTGAGTTTTCGATCTAGATAGGTGCTTTACAGAAAGCACTGTATATGTCTGATTGAAAGCTCAATAACAGGGCCCTCCATCCTTTGCACTGTTTGAAATTGTTCTTGATTTGTACTTAACCCCTGTATTTGTTGGCACATTATATATTAAGGATAATAATAATAACACTATGGAAATGTACAGTCTGAAGTAGCACTGGGGGTGAGCTCTCTTGGATGCATTTTAGCTCACTGCTACCATTACGAAGTAGACATTTTCTATAGCATATCTTTCTGACTGTGCTAATGAGTAAAGACCTGTTCCAAACTGGTAAGGAAATCAGAGCAGGAGAGAAAGTGCCAAATATTTGGACCTCTATGTACTTTTATAAGACACAGTGAGTAAGAAGTCATTTTTACATTTAGCATTAAATCTTAAAGACAACTCAAACACTTAATATAAAATTCAGTCCAATTAAACAGCTGCAAGTGCACATATAGCACTAAGGGACAGCCTTTATGTAGACCAACAGTTTTGGATGCCAGGCTTTCATGGGAGTAGTTATGGACACCTTTATTTTGGAACCTGCACTGGCCTTGAATTAGAGAGTAACAGGAGAACAAGTGTTTTTCAAAACACACTGAAAAGCAGGTCACTCGCATTTAACTGCACCCTGCTATCTTGCAATCCCCGAAACACTATTAGGACAACCACTGTCTCTGATAGTTACATAGTTACATAGTATTTGGAGTTGAATAAAGACTGTTAGTCCATCAAGTTCACCCTTTTTACATCTTTTACTAATCATTTTAATATGTGGACTATTTGATAATAATTGTTAGTTGATCCAGAGGAAGGCAAACAGAAAAAAAACATTTAAACTTGCCAATTGTCTCATAAGGGGAAACAAAAGCAAAATTAATTCCGGACCCCAGAGACTGGCGATCAAATTTCTCCCTTGATCAATATTCCTTCGCTAGTTATCTAGGATAACCTTGAATACCCTCTTTATTTAAAAATATAACTAAGCCCTTTTTAAGGTTATCTATCGAGTTTATTGTCACCACTGCCTTTGGTAGAGAATTCTACAGTTTAACCACCCTAACTGTGAAGAACCCTTTTCTTTCTTTAAGGTGACATTTTTTTTCCTCAAACCTCAAGAGATGTCCTCTTGTCAGTTGAAAACGTCTTGGCACAAGAATTTCACTTGACAAAGTCTTATATTGACCCTGGTTGTATTTTAATAAAGTAATCATATCCCCTCGTAGATGCATTTTTTCTAGGGAAAATAAGTTTAATTTGGTTAGTCTTTATTCATAACTTAGCCCCTCCATTCCCCAAATTAGTTTTGTTGCCCTTCTCTGTACTTCTTTCAGCTCTAAAATGTCCTTTTTATGAAGTGGTACCCAAAATTGCACTCCATATTCCAAATGAGGGCGAACTAGGGATTTGTACAGTGACAAAATTATATCTGATTCCCTTGTTTCTATACCCTTCCTAATATATTAATATATTTTACTTTCCTTTGCAGCTGCTGCTTGGCATTGAGCAGTGCTACCTAGGTGGTTGTCCACAAGTATTCCCAAATCCCTTTCAATTTCAGATACACCTAGATTTGCTCCATTAATATTACTAATTGCATGGCTATTTTTCCTTCCCAAATGCATAACTTTACATTTATTTGTATTAAATCTCATCTGCCATTTAGCCGCACATTTCTCTAATTTATGCAAATCCCTTTGTAGGGAAAGTACATCATTATGTGATTTAATTACCTTGGAAAACTTAGTGTCATCAGCAAAAATTGAGACACTACTTTTGAGTCCTACTTCTATGTCATTAATAAATATGTTAAAAAAGGAGAGGACCTAATACTGAGCCATGAGGAACCCCACTTACCACATTAGTCCAATCGGAGTATGTTCCATTTATAACAACCCTTTGTTTCCTGTTTTTTAGCCAGCTCTCGATCCATGAGCAGATATTTAATGCAATACCTGTATCTCTAAGTTTGCTCAATAGTCTCCCATGTGGCAATGTTTTAAAAGTCTTTGCAAAATCCCAAAAGACTACATCCACTGAGTTGCCCTGATCCAAGTTCTTACTAACCTCCTCATAGAAACTAATTAGATTGGTCTGACATGACTTATCTTTCATAAATCTGTGTTAACTCCTACTTATGATCTTGTTCAAATAGACATATTCTTGTATATTGTCCCTTAATAACCATTCTAAAAGCTTTCCAACTACAGATGTGAGGCTTACAGGTCTATAATTCCCTGGATTTTCTCTTGCTCCGTTCTTAAATATAGGTATTACTTCTGCTTTTTGCCAGTCATCTGGTAGCGACCCTGTGTTGAGTGAATCCAGAAAAAATAAATATAATGATTTGGCTATTACAGAACCCAGTTCCCTAAGTACCCTTTAATGTATGCCATCAGGACCCAGGGCTTTATTAACATTTATTTTTTTCCAACCTCTTTTGGATTACTTCCTGGTTTAACCAATTATTTGGTGAAGGTTGTGTAGCCTCATTATTACACTGGTACCTCCCTTGTGTATACCAAAGAAACAAACCTATTCAGCTCATCTGCCTTTTCCTGGTCACTAATTATCAGATGGCCTCTATCACATTGTAATGTTCCTATAGCTTCCTTACTCTCCTTCTTTCCATTAATACATTTAAAAAATATTTTAGGGCTAATCTTACTCTCCCTTGCAACTGACTTCTCATTTTCTATTTTAGCCAGTCTAATAGCCCTTTTGCAAGCCTTGTTTATTTCCTTATATACACATATAGTGCCGTCAGTGTATGTGGCTTGACTACCAGTTTTAGTTGACCCACAACCACCAATTATTACATGCATTTCCAGTTTAACACTTGTACACAGTCTTAATATTAACAAATTTAAATTTTATTCAGCTGATAATGAGCAATCCTAAGGATCCACCTCATTAAAATAAATTTTCACAAAGGAGAAGTTTTCTTTAATATTTTTAAATATTTTAATCTGATTCCCGCATGCATTGACAATCCCAAAATATCATGCACATATGGGATATCTATGGGTACTTTTATCAATGTGTTGCTATATTTTTAGGAGTAGTGATGTCCCGAACAAATCGCCGGAGAACTATTCGTGGCGATTTCCGTATGTTCGCGTTTGCAACGAACGGCGAACACATGCGTTTTTCGGTCCGCCCCCTCTTCTTTATCATTGAGGAAACTTTGACCCTGCACCTTACAGTCAGCAGACACATTCCAGCCAATCAGCAGCATACACTCCCTTCCAGGGCCTTCCATCTGAAGGACAGCCTCCATTTTAGAATCATTCTGAAGCTACATTCGTTGAGAGAGGACATATATTCTACCTGCTGCTGATTTAATAGGAAAATAGATAGCCAGGCTGTGTATTTAGCTTTCACTACACACCTGAAGGACTCATTTGATATCTGCTGCAAGGACAGCAACCCAAAAAGCCCTTTTTAGGGCTAAAACATAATTTATTTTATTTATTTTTTATTTTTTCTGTGTAATCTAATTGCATATGCCTGCCTGCTAGCGTGTGTGTGAGGCCTATTGCCTCTACTCTGCCAACTTTTGCCAGTGCACAGTGACACTCATATCTGGTGCAACCGTAGTGTACAGTGCCATAAAACAACCCTATTTTTTCTGTAATCGATTGAATATCAGTTGCCTGCCTACAGGTGTGTGTGTGAAGCCTATTGCATCTACTCTGCCAGCTTTTGCCAGTGCACAGTGACACTCATATCTGGTGCAACCATAGTGTACAGTGAAATAAAACAACCCTTTTTTGACTGTAATCAATTGAATATCAGTTGCCTGCCTACAGGCGTGTGTGTGAGGCCTATTGCATCTACTCTGCCAACTTTTGCCAGTGCACAGTGACACTCATATCTGGTGCTACCGTAGTGTACAGTGACATAAAACAACCCTTTTTTTTCAGTAATCGATTGAATATCAGTTGCCTGCCTACAGGCGTGTGTGTGAGGCCTATTGCATCTACTCTGCCAACTTTTGCCAGTGCACAGTGACACTCATATCTGGTGCAACCTTGGTGTACTTTGACATAAAACAACCCTTTTTTGACTGTAATTGATTGAATACAGTTGCCTGCCTACAGGCGTGTGTGTGAGGCCTATTGCATCTACTCTGCCAACTTTTGCCAGTGCACAGTGACACTCATATCTGGTGGCACCTTAGATTGCATTCACAGTGCCCCAAATTTGAAGTGGGAGGACTGACCAAGCATCTTTTTCCAACTACCTGTTCCAAAAATCCATGCCATATACACGTCCCCTGATAGGTGACGTAACAGGTATTAAACTGATAGGAATGAATAGTACAACTTAATTCACCACTCCTATCTAGGTGGCACATTAGATTGCACGTGCAGTGCCCCAAATTTGAAGTGGGAGCACCGACCAAGCATCTTTTTCCATCTCCCTGTTCCAAAAATCCATGCCATATACACGTCCCCTAATAGTGGACGTAACAGGGATTACACTGATAGGAATAAATAGTACAACTTAATACACCACTCCTATCTGGTGGCACATTACATTGCACGTGCATTGCCCCAAATTTTAAGTGGGAGGACCGACCAAGCATCTTTTTCCATCTCCCTGTTCCAAAAATCCATGCCATATACACGTCCCCTGATAGGTGACGTAACAGGTATTAAACTGATAGGAATGAATAGTACAACTTAATACACCACTCCTATCTGGTGGCACCTTAGATTGCACGCGCAGTGCCCCAAATTCGAAGTGGGAGGACCGACCAAGCATCTTTTTCCATCTCCCTGTTCCAAAAATCCATGCCATATACACGTCCCCTGATAGGTGACGTAACAGGTATTACACTGATAGGAATGAATAGTACAACTTAATACACCACTCCTATCTGGTGGCACATTACATTGCACGTGCAGTGCCCCAAATTCGAGGTAGGAGGTCCGACCAAGGATCTTTTTCCATCTCCCTGTTCCAAAAATCCATGCCATATACACGTCCCCTGATAGGTGACGTAACAGGTATTAAACTGATAGGAATGAATAGTACAACTTAATACACCACTCCTATCTGGTGGCACCTTAGATAGCACGCGCAGTGCCCCAAATTCGAAGTGGGAGGACCGACCAAGCATCTTTTTCCATCTTCCTGTTTCAAAAATCCATGCCATATACACGTCCCCTAAAAAGTGGACGTAACAGGGATTAAACCAATAGGAATAGTACTACTTAACAGTACACACCTTATAATAACGCAGACAGAGGCAACGCAGAGAGAGGAGTCTGAAGAAGAGGAGTCAGAGGAGGAAGGTGGCTTTGAGGAGGTGGAAGACCAAACACAGCAGGCGTCCCAGGGGGCTTGTTGTCACCTTTCAGGGACCCTTGGTGGCTGGGTGGAGGAAGAGACTTTCAATGACATTAGTGAGGACAAGGAACGGGACATGGCTAGCTTGGTATCCAACCCTGTGCAAATGGGGAGTTTGCGGTTGTGCAAAGGGACTGTTTGCGGTTGTTTGTGGTGCATTAAACGGGGAGATTGGTCTGTTACTGTGAAGCGGTGTAACCCTTACACTACCTGATCGATACAACATCATACCTGATGTTTTAAAGCATGTTATTCCAAACAATTTAGGAATGTTAGGTGATTTATGCCCTTTATTGGCTTAAAACCAGACTCTGCATCAACTATGTAATTTTCCGTGGGAGTTTTGCCATGGATCCCCCTCCGGCATGCCACAGTGCAGGTGTGTTTTGAAATTCGCCTGCCCATTGAAGTCTATGGCGGTTCGCCGATGTTCGTCCGTTCGTGAACATTTGATGAAATTCGCGTCCGCGGTTCGCGAACCGAAAATTTGATGTTCGCGACATCACTAATTAGGAGTAATTAATCTTTAACATTGAGGGAGACTCCAGAGTTTTTTGTGAAAACATGAAAAATAAAGCATTGCTTTCCCTGGGTTAAATTTGCAAAAGATATATATCATTACGCCTCATACAATTCGAAGGCAGCATCTGGCAGCATATAGGCTGTATGTCTGCAGGCCTGCTGCGGGCTCGCATTCTGCTACAAATACGGTGCTATTCAGTTGAATAAGGGAGCAAGTTACAGTCCAAAGCTATGGCCACAAGCTGTTAATGGTCTGGAATAAAAGCTGTCCGCAGTTACGCAGTCCTCTCAGCTAATAGAAAACAGTATAGCCAAAGATGATTGACAGAGAGAGATTATACAGTTGCATTCCACCCGCCCATGCATTGACTGTGTTGTAGATTTTGACGAAGTAGCACGCAGGTCCCGGGGGTTGGTGGTTTGAGCAGCGTGAGAGAGAGTAGGAGAGTTTTCAGAGCAGTATATTGTGCTTTAGTTATTTTATATTCATCTATTTGCGATTTTACACTTAATCTTTGATTACACATATTTACAGATTATACATAACTAGTCGTTTGCACATCATAAATGATGGGATAATATTTTTTTCCCCCACCCCCTTCCCCTGTATCCCCACTCTCCCTCTCCTGTGTCTCTTCCCTCCTCTGTATCTCTCTCCCCCTCTCCTTCCCCTGTGTCTCTTCCCTCTCTCCCTTCCCTGTGTCTCTTCCCTCCCTCTCCCTCCCATGTGTCTCTTGCCCCCTCTCCCTCCCCTGTGTCTTTTCCCCCTTCCCCCTCTGTCTATTTCCCTCTATCCCATGTGTCTCTTTTCCCTTCCCCTGTGTCCCTTTCCCCCTTTGCCACTCTCCTCCTTCTCCTGTGTCTCGTTCTCCCTCCTCCCTCCCCTGTGTCTCTTTCCGCCTCTTTCTCTTTCCCCCTTTCCGTTTTGTCTCTTTCCTTCCTCCTCCCTGCCCTGTGTCCCTTTCCCTCTTTCCCCTGTGTCTCTTTGCCCCCTCCCGTGTGTCCTTTTCCACCTCTGTCTCTTTGTCTCTTTCCCCTGTGTCTCTTTCCTCCCTCCCCTGTGTCCCTTTCACCCCCCCTCCCTCCCCAGGCTGGTGCCATGCTTTGTGCATGTGCGGCTAGCGCTGCACTGTGCACATCCATGACTGGAGCGCCGTGCATATGCATGTGCCTTGTGCGGAAATCTGTACAAGGGAAAAAATACTTTAATAGGGAAATTGGGAAATATTTAGTGTAATCCCGGATTAAACGTCATTAATATATATAAAAAAGGATAAAAGTGTGTCTATCCTAAAGTGGTAAGTATAAGTCACGAAGGTATAACTGTCCAACAATATTCTGGGATTTTCAAAATGTGACCACCTTCATTTTGACATGTAAATATAGCAGATTATTATTGTTGTATCTCTGTGGGCCTGAAGAGCATCAATATTATTTTGTGATATTGTATGATGCTTTTATGCAGGCCTCATATGCAAAGTTTTTGCTAATCATAGGAATGCAACAAAATGGTTTCTTTAGAAAATTTCGGAATAGACATAGTACTTCTAAAAATAGTGCACTAATCAAGAAAAAGTTAAAAACATTAAGGAACAAAAAACAGGGGGTGGAGCATGGTGCTAATTTATAAACGCAGTACAATATTATACAGGGGAAAGAGAATATCACCATATGTCTCTATATATGTATATGTATCACTTATAGCTTCATCAAACCGCAACATAAAGTATAGGCTTTACTGCTCATGTGTAAAAAGAGAAAAGGAGAGAAGGAGTATCACTTTGGGTACAGTAATGATAAGATGTTCTGCTGTTGCAGTTAACAAGAGCATTAAGTAAGATGCACCATCCTCCCCCTGCTCCCGATGGTCCGTTTCGCCACTTAATAGGGCTTACTCATGGGCTAGTGAGTGTTTAAATTCATGTCCTATTCATGGCCTGGGCACTTGAGCGTTTGCGTGTCACGTGACGCACGTTGGTCACGTGACACGCATCGACGTCTGATGTCATGACGTGATTTAGATTAAATAAACTTAATTTGCGATAACATTGCGTGTTTTGAATTTGTGAGACTTTATTTAAAGGGGCCGAAAGGAATAAAGTATTGCGTAATCGCGTTTTTAAACAACGTGAACTTAATTTAGATAGTAATAAGAACAATTTATAGAAGATGTATAAAGGGGAACTGACCTACAATATATATTATACAAAGATACAGGAATATTCTGAGTGTATATAAAGTCATAGAGTTAATTGAAGTGAAATGGGATAACAGGTATGACTGAAATAATAAAAAATATGAAAGTGATGAAGGGGAATATGTGATATGTGTTAGGTTATAAATGTAATAATACATTTGTATGTATGATCAAGTGTGATATATTGATGAATGTGATAAGTGTAATGAAAGTCAAAAAGTGAATATGATATACAGTTCAATTATGTATAATTGGAATAAAAAATGTGTAAAAAATTGTGATAAGGTGAAAATAAAGTAAGTGAGTGAAAAGTGAAGTCTGTGAAGTATATAATAAGGAAATGTATGTGTAAATAGTTAAATAAGTGCTTGTTATAGTTGGTATAATTTATATAGTGAATGAGACTTTTAGGAAAAGCAATGAATGGATGGTGCTAAACGTTGGAAGGCAATTAGTGTATATAAGAAATAAATTTAATGAATAATCTAATGTAATAGACAATAAATAAATGCACTGGATTTAAAGGGCACTAGTGTATATACATAAATATTAAAAACATAAATGAAATGTTATTATATATGAAAAAATCTTATATTATGAAATATATATATATATATATATAGATATATATATATCATAGGTCTAAAGTAGAAGGACATAAAGGTTATACAACCATTTCAATACTAAGCACACCGAGGCCTATAAGTTTGTCATCTGAAAAGGTACAAGGTGAAAGGCACTCATAAAAATGCTGCATATGAGAAACCTTCATTTAGGCCATTCGGATATTGTGAGTTTAAAGTAAATATCCATTTACTTTATAACTGTAAGAGTTGTGTATTAATATCTCCTCCTCTTGGTTTTCTGCAGAGATGATCAACTACATAGAATTTCATGGTTGAAAGTTTATTGGCGTGTACCATTCGGAAATGTCGTGACACAGTAGTGTCCAATTCATTTTTCAGGTGTGTTCAAGTATGCGACGGCGTAATTGCCTTATCGTTTTACCTACGTATAGCTTTGGACATGGGCAGACCAACATGTAGCTCACATCTGTACAATATAGATTCTAAAGCATTACACACGCTTTAGAAACTATATTAGTGATACCAATATACACAAATTAAATCACACACATAGATACACATAGAGCTAGGCCACTCCATACACACACCCCCATTCCCCACACAGTTAACAAATACACATAAAACACTTTTTTTTCAATCATAATTATAAAGTAACACTTATTTTTATTAATCATTGTATTCTGTTTGGGATTGTAATGGAGGGAGGATAGAGGAGGGGTGAGAATGGAGAGGAGTGGAGAAGGGAGCGGAAGAGAAGAGCAGAGGCAAGTAGGAGAGGGAGGAGAGAGAAGTGGCCCTGGGGAGTGGTGGAGGAGAGGAGGAGGAGGTAGTGGCAGAGAAGAGGAGAAGGTGAAGGAGTTGGAGGAGGAGTTGGAGGATTAGATGGAGGAGGAGAGCGGCAGAAGAGTGGAGGCGGTGGAGATCAGAGGAAAGGAGGATAATAGAGGTGGTAGCAGGGTGCCTCTTGAAATAGGCACATCCAGTCCAGGGACATAATGGGGAGGGGTCTGATCCCAGGGGGTGTGGTAGTTTGCAGGAGGGACAGGCCTAAGGGACAGTTCAGGGAGCTACGGATCCCAGTCCACATTGTGGAGGGCAAGAGGATAAAGTGCAAGGCCCTGAACTACACAGAGCAGGAGTATGTAGACCTCTTGGTGCCATCCGTTGTTGCCCCCTTATCCTGCGGGGGAGGGAAGTTAGCCCCGGCCCTAGGACCCAGGCATGGAAGGAGATAGCAGTTGCAGTAACAACAGTGGGAAAAGTGGAAAGGGATGTGAGGTCTGTGAAGCACCGCTTTGATGACATCAGGGCCAAGGTGAGGAGGATGATGGCTAAGGAGGACAAGCAAGCTGCAGAACCAAGTGGTGGCCCCCGAGTGACTGTGCGCTATAATGAGTGGGAGAGAGTGGCGAAGGAACTTCTCAGTCAGGTGCCCGCTGCTGGAGCTTCAGCCCTGGTGGCTCAGAAGGATCCAACCAACATGTCAGGTGAATATCACATACATCACTGTAATTTGTGGGCACAACAACAGTAATCAACAAATAGAGAGTCCATATATTGGTGTGCCCACTGCAGCCTATGCAGTTACAGACCAAAGCCAGAATCAAGATAGCCTTAGGAGCCAAGAACAATCAAGGTCAAGAACCAAAGAATAGATCATATCTGGCAAATTATAGCTACTGATCATTGCAGTGAATTCAAGCCTAGATGTCAGATAGTTAGGAATGAACACAAAACATTGTATTATTGATCATACTAATAACATGTACCTTTCTTTTCTCTCTTTCAGCATCAAGGAGGTCTGGGTTTAGTGGTGAGCCAGAGGCGGGGGCATATGCTCCATCTGAGCAGGAAGTCAGCGGATGAGCCCAGCAGGAAAGAAGTGGAACAGACGGCCCTGTTTCAGAGGAGGGGGATGTCAACTGGGCAGTGGGGTCACCAGCAGGACCACTGGTGGCATTTGTCTCCCTCCTGCAGAGACTAGGCATCTCACCAGGGCCCTCCTACTGGAGGGACCAGCGGGGCTTCCAAACATACCCTACTCCCCTAACCAATGCGGCAGACTGGCCATCACCACCACCACCAAGCCCAGCAACACCACCCGCATGGAGCGAGGCTCCAGCCGGGTCCCAGACCCTCCCCACTGGGCCAACACCACCACTACTTCCTCACCCCGCAATGGCCCAAGGACCTCCATCATCCCCTGATTTCTGATGATCCTTTTTTTGATCAGATTCTGGTTGCAGTGGTGTAGTGACCACATGTGACCCTGATAGATGCTATGCATCATGATTATTATAGACTAAGGCATTACCCCCTTTAGGTATTATCTTTTCCCCAAAACTAAGCCTCTTGCCCTCCCAGGTCCGCCCACACTACACTTCTGAGTGTGCTCTGTGCATGAAATAAAGCTTTGTTATACCGTTCTCACTGTGTCACTATGTTTTTAATGGTTGGGGGTTTTGGGACATCCACATATATCACATTTCTGTCATATTCCTATATCTCTAAACTAATGAGTTACTATGCAATAGATAAATACATATAATAATAATAATAATAATAATATCATAAGATATCATATAATAATATATATCATATCTAATAATAAAGGGCTAATAAACATGGAAAGTCCAATTTGTGATACTGTGGAGTATCAACATTCCCCTGAAGGCCTGATAACAATATGACAGGTAACAATGTGAATTGTTTTATAACAAAACACGATCTTGGCACATGGCCAGCAGCAATGGCATGGGGCTTTCCAGGATGGGCATAGTGGAGATTAGCCCTGATGGAGGTGAGTTGGCTATTGCTCCACGTGCCTCTGCACAGCCTGATGAGTGAGATTTATATAAGATGATCTTTGTATTTTTAGGGTCCACATTAGAGCCTCTGTGAGTGAGAAAGGCTTAATATGGCAGCCATTTTCATGTTTTTGTGTTGCGATTTAATCAGGTAGTATGTCTTTAATAGCTTTCAGCATCTTAAAGCATGACTTTTCATATTGGCATATGAATGACCATTCCAATATATGAAAAAAATAATATTTTGAAGCTTGATAATTGGGAATTGTTGTGCAATTAATTCTAATGCCTTCCATTGCTTTGCCCATAGTTTATAGTCAATTGGTGTGTTTTTATTGTCTTTTGGAGTATTACAAACTAGTCTGTAAACTCTTTGCAGGCCCTTTTTGGAACCCGTAAGATTCGGGCCGACATTTGCCGTTTGTGGGCTTGACTGCGTTTTAGCAATTGAATAGCGATTTTCAATTTTAGTGAGTGTAAGGCTTTGGGAGGCTGTAAGTTCTAGTTTTAACAACCGCAAGGATTACAAGCCTGTGACACGTAGGCTGTTTGCGGCTCGCAAAAGAACGCCAATTGAATAGCAAAATAACTTACTGCCTCCATTACTGCCTACTATAACTTACAATTTATCAATTGAATGAGGCTCCTTGTGTTTTGCATCTTCGGAAATGTAGTTATTTTGCTATTCAATTGGCGTAATTTTTCGGGCTTCGATCAGGCTCCGGGCTCCGGCCTACGATTCACTGCGATGGTTCACACCGCAAGTTAATGTCCCTCCAAGCCTTTGATCTTTCACGGCCACAAGAGTTGCGAATGCTAAAATCACAAATTCAATTGCTCAGATTCCCCCTCGCAAAGCAAAGCCGTCAAGCCCGCAAATGGCAAATGTCGAACCACAAGTCATGGGTACCAAGGAGGACTCTCAAAGGGCTTAATGACATGTCCAGAGCACTTTAAAAGCAAATACTATACTCTTCTTAAAAGGGAAAGTGATGTTAGGTCTTAGAATTGATAGCACAACATTCTCAAGCTCGCAAATTGGCCTAAAAAAATACTTTATTTCATGGTTGATTTCCGTGTTATATCGATCCCGGCAATCAATGTGTTAATACATATAATGGAACTCGCATGTAATAGAATATCATATTTACGTTTTTTTCGATATTGCAATATTTCAGGAACGTGGGTCTGATCGTAACTCGTAATTGAAGCCCGTAGAATTTTAAAATCCAAACTCCATTTTTCATTAAAGTAATGATGATGATCTCTGTTTCCATTGGCTGTTTCTAATCTGGAGTTACAGACTTACTTAATTGATCACGTTCAAGCTTGCAAATGCTACGATGGCGCGGTTTCCGAATTTCGCTATTGGCCCATTACTTGCAGTCTTGCTGAATTGAATAGCACTGTAACTCGGGACTCCTGCGGGCCCGGAGGAGGCCCACAGACATACGGCTTACATTCCCTAACTTGCAGCCTCCAAATTGAATGAGGCTCTATGAGAGGTGAAAAAAAGTTTATAATGAATATATGCGTTGGGATCGCCTTTTTTCTCTAATTAATAATTTTGCTTTTCACTGATCAATGAGCTCTAATCCCCCACTTCTTAACCTGCAGGCATTTATAGTTTAGTGACTATAGCCTGATGCTGCAATTGATGACTCTATTAATTGTTTTTAACTTCAGCGGTTCTATAACCTTGAATTTGGGTATAAATGATAAGGGGCAAACTAGATTAAATTATTGGTTCATATCTGTCACTAAATATTTCAATAAAGCCACACAATCAAGCATCCATTCAAGTACCATATTGAAGCAGTGAATGCCCACATTTTTACAATAGTTTTTTGTATGTAATTTGTAGCATAATCTGTTTTATGTGATTTGTATTACTTTCTTTAATGTATTTACTTGTCATAAGTTTTATCATTTGTTTTTTTTTTGCCTGTTTTGTAAATTTCCTTTCTAATCAGTAATTGTGAATTTGGAGATACAACATATTTAATAAATATTACAATCTGAGTAATAACCTCTACAAATGTTCTCAGAACTTTGTCTTAATTAGAGAAGAAAAATAAAATACATTGGAGATCAATAAAAAATGCACCTACAATGAAATTTGAAAATAATATTTTGAAAAATGATTCACCTTTCCGTCGAACAGCCTCTTCACAAGATGGTGCATATTTGAAGCAGATTGTTTATACTGAATATGTTTACACATTGTCTCAAAAAAGTTAATCCATAAATAGACAGAAATAACTTGAGGAACAGAAACTAAAAATAAAATAGCACTTTTGTATAGCTCATGAGAAATTCTTAAGTACCTAACTATATATATACAGCTAAAAATGTGTTTAATATAATATTTATAATACAGATAATTAGTCTTCCAATATCATCTTGAGAAAAAATGTATTTAAGTATTTAAGTTCCTTCACAAGATCAATCTGAACCTCAAAATGATGGGTCAGTCCATCAATTGTGCATGGCATATAGTTGATTCCCATTGTCCCTACATTATTTACAATCTGAACTACATGTCTTGTCTCTTGTACCTGAATTTCATTCTCTATCCTGAATCGTATTACAATTCCCCATGTCAGAAATATTGCTTGAATTCATCAGAGTTTCCAGCATAATGATTGGGTTTCGCATTCCTTGTTTCATTTTTGGGAAAAGTTTATATTTTTGCAACACTACATTAAGAATTTTAAAGAACCAATTTTATTTGATGTTCACCTGTTTGCAAACTACCTAGAAAATAGATGAATTTATGAGTACATTCAAAGTCACATTCTTCCAGTTGAACTAAAGGACTTAATCTATCCCTAGATAGTAATAGTAATTGCATGAAAGACAAATGTGAATGGTTTCCACCAGTAAAGCAAAATTACATACAATGGTTATCTTTCTCTTTAATTCCTAAATAGAATAAAGCTTTCATAATATATAAATATAAATATATATATATATATATATATATATATATATATATATATAATTATGGTTGTCTCTCCTCCCAAATTTAGCTCATGGACAAGCTTTATCCTCCCTAATGTAAGGCCCCTCAAATCTATCAAAGCATTTTTTTTCCCTAACTCAGAACTGGGAGGGGCGATAGTAATGCTACCATGAACTAATCCAGGAAATGGAAATTTCTTTAATTACTATAATATACTTTTGGGTAATAACAAAGCTTAATATATAATGGGACAAAACAACAGAAAATTAGTTTTTAATGGTTTCTTCATTGGAAAAACACTTTAGCTGGTAATGCCTCAAGAAGGTGTTAACTGAACTATGTTATGAATCTACAAAAATCTTCTGTAGCAAGGTACTGGAAATTGTCCTAATTGTCCTAAGCATTAGTGATGAGCAATCAATGTGCTAATGTTTGTCTATGCACCTTCTTGTCTTTTTCCAGCACCAGAAGTGACCAAATACATTATTTGACTTTCTCCATCAATTCTCCCAGCAGACCATGGATCTCAGGCATTATACCACAAATTCCAGAGCTATCAGATCTGATAGATCTCCATTCATTGATTAATCATTTATGTCAACTTACTTTAATTAACTTTAGGTAATTTGAATTGAAGAATTTATCCTGCATTGGATTAATAATTCCAGATAGTTATTATTTTTTTCTAGGATGGAAAGCATTGCATACTGACTGCACAAACCTTCATTAATATTGGAAAGGTTAGAAAAAGTTTTCTTCTAGTGAAATACATCATAAGAATCTCCTCATTGTTATGACCTTATTACTCTGTATAAAAGATGATTCTAGCAAAAAACTGCCTTCTGTCTCTTTAGTCCTTGGTTAAGTTTATGGTGAAAGATTCTCAACAAAAAGAATCAAAGGTGCTCATCTGAGAATGAAGAACACCTACGCAGGTTTGTTCCATAGGTGTGCTTACCTACTCAGATAGCAGCCTCATTTACCTCACTTATGCCCTTCACATTAATGGGATCTTTACTAGCTGTAAAGGTTGAAGCTGTTGTAAAATATACTTCCTTGAGATTATTCTCTATGTTTAGTGTTTAGTTAAGTATAAGTTAACTCCTTTTGTAATCTTTTTAATGGGATCAGACACTTGAGTTAATATTTGAACTCCGCGTCCGCAAATCCTTTAATCTGTCAAGCCCGTAACTGTTACATTTGAAAATCTCTATTAAATTGCTACAGATCCACTGGCATTCAAACCCGTTACCCGCAAATGGAGCCAAAAAGTCAACGGGTACTAGAGAGGAACCGCAAGGGGGTTAAAGTCCTATCCATAGAATGTAAAAGCAAATATATATATACACATACTACTATATTTTCAATTAGAGGGAAAGTGATGTTAGGTATTAAAATTAATAGCACAACATTCTAAAGCTCGCAAATCTGCAATATAAAATACTTTTATTTCTGTTTCATTTCCCTGTTATATTGATCCCATCAATCAATATGTTAATACATATAATGGAACTTGCATGGACTAGAATATAATTTTTTACTGATTTATTAATATTCCATTATTTCTGGAATGCGGGAAAATTGTAATTGAAACCCGTAAGGCTTTGAAATCTAACCTCCATTTTTCAGTGACGTAACGATAGCAATCTCATTTGTCATTGGCTCTGTCTAAACCCGTAACTACAGGTTTGACTAATTGATCATGTTCACGGCTGCACATCCAAAGTGTACAAGAATAGTTTATGGGTTTGCGTCTACGGCCCGTAAGTCGCGCGGCATGATTCAATGTAATAGCCCTGTAACGGAGGCGAATTTCAAGCCCACAGCCTTCGCGGGTGTGCCGATGCTGCTACGGGCTTCAAATATAATGCGGCTGTTAGTATAGTCCCAACATAGGTCATATACTGTATATTACCGTGACTTTGTGTGAAATTTCTATAACCTGGACTATGCCGAAATATTTATTTCTTGGACATTTTTGTTTGTCTGGGTTAAGTATCTTAATACATTCCCAGCATGGCAACACATATAACAGAGAGGAATTGTCAAATTTCCTGTTCCATAGCTAGAACCCTTCACTCAGAAATTCATCAAGGATATCTGTTGGTCTGGGTTAAACAGTCCCCAACATAACTTACTTATACGGGTTATAACAGACTTGATAGACCCTTTTTTTTTGCATGGTTTATTAATTTTTTCGTTTGGTGTTCTGAGAAATATATATATTTTTAAGCTAGTCAAATGATTTTTCCCCATAATTTCCTGGGTCAGAAAAGTATTCACATAACAAGAAATACTACTTGACTGGTGCCTTCCTCTGGCTCAATTAACAATTAACAAATAATCTGCATATTGCAGATCAGAGGAGATCTAAAAAGTTTGAACTTGATGGACTAAAAGTATTTTTTTAACCTCAATTACTATGTAACTATGTAACTAAGTATAGAAAGATATTCTCACATAAGAATAGATAGGAAGCATACTTCATGCATGATAAAGGAGCTGTTCAAGAGCACAATTAGAACAGTCATCAGATTTTTTTGGTTAAAGTTTATGGTATTGTAATTTGAAAACCAAAATGCCTACATGGTTGCTCTTGGGACCCATCAAATGTTAACAGAGGAGTCAGGCTTAATGAGATGCAGCTGCAGAACATTTTAACCTGGAGACTAAGTGTAAACAGGATTTCTTCTGATTGAAGAGAAAGAAGGGTCCTTTCCTCTAATGAGTACTCCAGCTCACTGCCAACACAGGTGGAAGCAGTGGTAGTGTGCATCCTCTAGATGTCGCTATCAAGATTTTGTGGCCAATGTCATAGCTTTAAGGTTGGGGGTTAGGGATAGTGTAAGGGTAAGGTTGTAAGCATGGAAATTGTGTATGATCTCAGCAGCGCTTACAAACTGTGTACAATTTTGGTAGCACCATTTAGCAGCTCATTGCTGTAACTGCTGCTGCCATAAAAGGAAAGATTCAAAAGAAGCAAAATAAATCTGTGGAAAATATAAAATTTTAAAGATATGTGAGCATTTGAAACCATACAAATCCTTACGTATTGCAAGTCTCTTTCCATCAGGAAGCACATTTCAACAGAATGAAAATGTTATCCAGGTGCAAAAAATGGTAACCTGAAGCTTGAGAGAAAACATGTACCATTTTTAAAACAGAGAAAGATGGCTTAAAGCAATATCCTGGAATTATACCAGACATAAAAAACAGAGATCGTCAGCACTGTGTCACCGAAAAATGGAGGGTGGATTTCAAAGTACAGAGTTCAATTACATGTTACGATCGAACCCAAATTCTAGTCATGATGCAAAATTAATAAAGGAGCAAATATGATATTCTATCTCATGCGAGTTACTGTAGACATATTGATTGCCAGGATTGATATAACACAATAGTTATATATGAAATCAAGTATTTTTGTGGGCAAATTTGTGGGTTGAGAATGTTGTGCTATTAATTCTAAGACCTAATATCACTTTCCATTTTCATATTTGTATAGTAGTGTATTTTTATTAGCTTTACAAGTTCTACATATTGGACTTTACTCCCCCTTGCGGGTCCTCTCAAGCATGCGTTGGCCTTTGGGCTCCATTTGCATTTTACGGGTTTGCTTGTGAGTGACTTTATTGTAATTTAATAGCTAAATTGAAAACGTAGCGGTTACAGGCTTGACAAATCTAAGGATTTACGGGTGCAAAAGTTCAATGTTGCTCAACCCGTAGCCTTTTTTTGGCCCTGCTGCGTCTTAACCGACAAGTGGTCTGCGGGCTGCGTTACGGGGCTAATTTAATAGCAAAAACCTCCTAAGATCTCAGTAACAGGCTATGTTTTAACACGTAGCCTGAATTTAATAGGGCTCTATATCATACATAATTCACATACCCTATTGCACCTCCCTACATAAATCCCATGACACTCCACCCTATTGTTCTGCTCAAGCTTATATTTATTCTTTGCTATTATTACATTTTCTATGAACTGCTACAGGAACTTTCCCTTATCTGAACATATAGGGCCATATTAAATTCCAGCCTCGTAAATAAGAGGCTTCTACTTAAGCCCTACGTACTGCAAAGTTTCTCTAACTTACAATGCTATTAAATTAGCCCTGCTGCGAGCAACGTATGAGCTATGCAGCAGGGCCGTACGTATCTACACTGCGTAAATGTACATGAGGAGTGACAGCCTGCGAGATGATATCGCAGGCTCCCACTCCTCATCAATTGCTGCGGGGGTCCTAAAAGGGACATCCGCGGCAGTACACCACATAAGCCCTGCCGTGGGGGGTACTCCAAATACCCCCCCGGCACCTAAAATTAACCCCCCCTCAATGCGGGGGTCCCCGTCGGGACCCCCGAAGTGTCCTCACATGAACACCTTGCTGCAGGGGTCCATAGGAACCCCCGCAGCCCCCACACATTAACCCCTTGCAGCGGGGGTCCCTGATCGGCACCGATCAGGCCCCCGCTGCATTTAAAACTTTTAAATTCCCCGCCGCGGCTCCTTAAAGGGCCCGCGGCACACTAATTGCCAATCCTGGCCGCGGCCCAAAAAATGAACCCCCCTCTATGCTGGGGGTCCCCATCGGGACCCCCGAAGTGTCCCCACATAAACCCCCTGCAGCGGGGGTCCCCGATCGGCACCGATCGTGACCCTGCTGCAATTCAATTTTAAATTTCCCGCCTCGCGGGTCCTTAAAGGACCGTAAAGGTCCTGAAAGGACTCGCACTAAAAATATTAACCCCAGGCAACTATAATTACCCCATTAACTCATGGTGGTCAATACAGACCACCATAAGGCCTTAATTAATCCATTAACTCATGGTGGTCAATACAGACCACCATAAGGCCTTAATTAACCCATTAAATCATGGTGGTCAATACAGACCCCCATAAGGCTCTATTTAACCCATTAACTCATGGTGGTCAATACAGACCACCATAAGGCTCTATTTAACCCATTAACTCATGGTGGTCAATACAGACCACCATAAGGCCTTAATTAACCCATTAACTCATGGTGGTCAATACAGACCACCATAAGGCTCTATTTAACCCCATCAGTCCCATAAGGGTATATTATTACCATTATGGGCCTGTTACAACCCAACATTAACCACATAAGTGCCATGACGGTCCTCAAGGACCATCATGACACTAACTACAAACACTACACTATAACCCCCAATAAACCATTTAATCTAAACTAACCCCCCTCTACACTAATCTATTAACACTAACACTACCTACCTACACTACCTACCCCCTAATAAACCTCCACAACACTCTAATTACAAAAAATAAAAAAAACTACCTTACAGAACACAAAAAAACTTACCTTACAGAAAACAAAAAAACCTACCTTACAGAGAACAAAAAAACCTACAGTACAGAAAACAAAAAATCCTACAGTACAGAAAACAAAAAAACCTACAGTACAGAAAAAAAAAATACATTACAACCCCACTCCCCACTACAGAAAAAAAAGCTTTTTCAGCCAATCACAAGCCGCCAATGCCAATTTCCTCCTGGAAAGGACTCCGGGAGGCTCATTAGCGTCGGGGAGTTCTGCCAGGTCAGACCGCCGTTAGTTTTTTTTTAATTTTTTTTTAGAGCGCGGATGGTTCCAGCCGGGGCTGAAGGAGAGAAGGCCGAGGACATCGCGGGGAGGTAAGTTAAATGTATATTTAGATGTTTATATGTTTATTTTATTTATTGTTTATATATTGTATTAATGTATTAATGTATTGTGTTTTTTTTTTACAGGGCCGCGCCGGAAGAGCTAAACAATGACGGGACATGATGGAAAGGTGAGTTGAATATTTAGAATGTATAAAATGTTTATTTATTTCATGTTAATGTTTTGTACTAATTATTTTGTTTTGTTTGACCCATAGGTTAGTGAACTGAAGCAACATCTTAAAGGTAAGTGGTCTCAATTTTTTTATTTTAGATTAGAATTAGGGTCTGTGTAGTTAGGACTGTAATTATTTTAGTTTAGTTTAGAATAAGGGTCTGTGTATGTAGTTAGGATTTATTTTAAATTAAATAGATTGTATGTTAGATAGATAGGGGGTATTTGATTTGGATTATATGTAATATATTATATGTAATGTATGTAATGTCATGTATTGTATGCAATGTATTATGTGTAATATATTATATGTAATATATTATATGTAATGTATGTAATGTCATGTATTGTATGTAATGTATGTAATGTATTATATGTATGTATTGTATTGTGTTTATCGGTCTTTCCTTTTCAGGTGTGTAATTTTTTTATTTTCTGTAGTGGGGAGTGGGGTTGTAATGTATTTTTTTTTTCTGTACTGTAGGTTTTTTTGTTTTCTGTACTGTCCGTTTTTTTGTTTTCTGTAAGGTAGTTTTTTTTATTTTTTGTAATTAGAGTGTTGGGGAGGTTTATTAGGGGGTAGGTAGTGTAGGTAGGTAGTGTAAGTGTTAATAGATTAGTGTAGAGGGGGGTTAGTTTAGATTAAATGGTTTATTGGGGGTTATAGTGTAGTGTTTGTGGTTAGTGTCATGATGGTCCTTGAGGACCGTCATGGCACTTATGTGGTTAATGTTGGGTTGTAACAGGCCCATAATGGTAATAATATACCCTTATGGGACTGATGGGGTTAAATAGAGCCTTATGGTGGTCTGTATTGACCACCATGAGTTAATGGGTTAAATAGAGCCTTATGGTGGTCTGTATTGACCACCATGAGTTAATGGGTTAAATAGAGCCTTATGGTGGTCTGTATTGACCACCATGAGTTAATGGGTTAAATAGAGCCTTATGGTGGTCTGTATTGACCACCATGAGTTAATGGGTTAATTAAGGCCTTATGGTGGTCTGTATTGACCACCATGAGTTAATGGGTTAATTAAGGCCTTATGGTGGTCTGGATTGACCACCATGAGTTAATGGGGTAATTATAGTTGCCTGGGGTTAATATTTTTAGTGTGAGTCCTTTCAGGACCTTTACGTTCCTTTAAGGACCCGCGAGGCGGGAAATTTAAAATTGAATTGCAGCAGGGTCCTGATCGGTGCCGATCGGGGACCCCCGATGCAGGGGGTTTATATGGGGACACTTCGGGGGTCCCGATGGGGACCCTCAGCATAGAGGGGGGTTAATTTTAGGTGCCGCGGCCGGGGTTGCGTAATAGTGTGCCGTGGGTCCTTTAAGGAGCCGCGGCGGGGAATTTAAAAGTTTTAAATGCAGCGGGGGCCTGATCAGTGCCGATCGGGGACCCCTGCTGCAAGGGGTTAATGTGGGGGTGCTGCAGGGGTCCCGATAGAGACCCCTGCAGCATGGGGATGTGTATAGGGTGCAGGGGGGAGCCTCACACTGCTGTCTCGGGCTGTTCCGAGGCAGCACGTAGAGGCTTTCGGATCCCTTGCGTGCACTTTTTGTGCACGTAGGGATTCTTCCGATGTGCGAGAATCATGCGTAGATTTAAGGCTACGTAGCTCTCTCAGAGCCTATTCTCGGCCATTTTCTCGCAGTCATATCGTAAAGCAGGCTGCGAGAGATTAGGTACTCGCAAACAGCAGAAAAACTGCCTTTTGCGAGCACCGAGAGAACTACGAGGGATAATGTAATAGGGCCCATAGTATATAATGGAATGCCATTTCTCCAAATCAATTTTCTTCATTTTATTTGCTCCCCGAAAACTAACTCCTCCTTTCCAAGTATCACTGGTGTGTACCATTTTATAATTTTTTTTGTTTTTTGTTTTAAATCCAATACCAGAGATATGTTAAAGGGTTCTTATATAAGTCTTTATTGCATTAGATTCAAACTTGCTCAAGTCAAACTTTTTCAGGACATTGTCCATAAAATCCCAGCTGACTCTGTCAAAGGCCTCTTCCTAATCTAGAGACAGAGTCAGCATTGCAATTTCATTATCTCCAACGTATATTAATAAGGCTTTTTGTATTACCTGGATCCTGTCTTCCACTTATAAATCCTATTTGATCTAGCTTAATTACTGTGGGCATTAAACTTAACCTTTTTAGAGAAAATGGTTGAGTATAACGGTATATCTACATTTAACAATGACATCAGGAAGGGGGACAGACAACTAAAAATGGTGCTCTGTTCTCAAACTACTAACCAAAATAGACCAGAGTTAAACTCATCTTCATATGTCACTAGCCATTTAATGTTATATCTGTATATTCCATACAGTTTTAAACTTAGATAGATTCCATAAGTTTATATGCTTGTTTCAATGTCTTTTATAGATTTTTACCACAGCATGTAAAATTACTGCAATTAGATTCCACCACAGTCCTCCTTAATTATCTACCATAAGACCCATAAACTCCTACTCCATGAGGAAGTACAAAGTCTCTCTCATGCTTCTGCTTCTCTTTAGCGGCTTCATATACAGTGCCTTGCAAAAGTATTCACCCCCTTTGGCATTTTTCGTGTTTTGTTGCCTCACAATCTGGAATTAACATGGACTGTTTGAGGATTTGCATAATTTAATTTACAGAACATGTCCACAACTTTGAAGATGTTTTTTTTATTATTATTGTGAACAAAACAACAAATAGGACAATAGAACAAAAAAAGTAAATGTGCATAACTATTCACCCCCCTAAAGTCAATACTTTGTAGAGCCACCTTTTGGGGCAACCACAGCTCCAAGTTGCTTTGGATAAGTCTCTATGAGCTTGCCACATCTTACTACTGGGATTTTTGCCCATTCCTCCTTGCAAAACTGCTCCAGCTCCTTCAAGTTGGATGGTTTGCGCTTGTGAACAGCAATCTTTAAGTCTGACCACAGATTTTCTATTGTATTGAGGTCTGGGCTTTGACTAGGCCATTCCAACACATTTGCATTTTACCCCTTAAACCATTCAAGTGTTGCTTTAGCAGTGTGTTTGGTGTCATTTTCCTGGCCTCAAATCATGCACAGATTGGTACAGGTTTTGCTCAAGAATATCCAAGTATTTAGCACCATCCATCTTTCCCTCAACTCTGACCAGTTTCCCAGTCCCGGCTGCTCAAAAACATCCCCACAGCATGATGTTGCCACCACCATGTTTCACTGTGGGGATTGTGTTCTTTGGGTGATGGGATGTGTTTGGTTTGCGCCAGACATAGCGTTTCCTTTGATGGCCGAAAAGTTCAATTTTAGTCTCATCAGACCAGAGCATCTTTCTCCATACATTTTGGGAGTCTTCCACATGCCTTTTTGTAAACTTAAAACGTGCCATTTTTTTGTTGTTGCTGAAAGTAATGGCCACTCTGCCATAAAGCCCAACTCTATCAAGCATAAGGCTTATTGCTGACCTATGTACATATACTCCAGTCTCTGCTGTGGAACACTGAAGGTCCTCCAGGGTCTCTTGGCAGGTTTGCTGTTGTGCCATGATCTTTCCATTTGGTTATGATAGATAGGATGGTGCTCCTGGGGATCATCAAAGATTTGGATATTTTTTTTATAACCTAACCCTGACTTCTACTTCTCAACAACATTGTCCCTTACTTGTTTTGAGACTTCCTTGGTCTTCATGGCAGTGTTTGGTTTGTGGTGCCTATAGCTTAGGTGTTGCAGCCTCTGCGGACTTAAAATATGTCCATATGTAATGACACTTAGATTGCACACAGGTGGACATAATTTCACTAATTATGTGGCTTCTGAAGGTAATTGGTTGTTCCAGAGCTTTTTATGGGCTTCATAACAAAGGGGGTGAATACATACGCACATGCAACTTTTCTGTATTCTATTTCTAAAAAATAGTTTTATGTATATATTTTTCTCATTTCACTTCACCAACTTAGACTGTTGTGTTCTGATCCATCACATAAAATCCAGATTAACAAAACATTGAACTTAAGGCTGTAATGTAACAAATTAGGTAAAAAGTCAAGGGGGTGAATACTTTTGCAAGGAACTGTATATTAGAGTCCCTCCTAGGCTTAGTTCATGGCATATATTGCCTCTTACCCCTGAGTCAGTATCTCCTCTGCTGCTGAGTCCCTCAGCGTCCACCTGTATTCACTTGTCCGATTAATCTCAGTCTTCTCTGCGTTCCCCGCTCTCAGAAATTGGCTGATTTCTTCGTTTCTTCCAGTCCAGCATACAGAGATCACAATGGCAGCACTCCAAGCAGAGCCCTCTCAAAGCGATCTCTGCAGACATCCAGGCACTGTATATCAAGGGTCAGTGGAGGTAGCAGGCTTGTGGCTATCTCCAATTGAACCTGCAGCTGAATCAATCTGCTGGCTTAGTCATCTCTGGTTCAGTCCCCCACCCCGCTTTGATGGATTGTGTATAGAGTCACCACCCTGTTGTACTGCTCAAGCTTACATCTATTCTTTACTATTATTTTGTATTCTATCTACTGCTTCAGAAATTTCCCTTAGTTGATCAAACAGTAGACTGTGGTATTCCATTTCCCCAAATAATATTTTCTTCATTTTAATTGTTATCCAAAAACTAAACTCCTCATTTCAAAGTATAGTCTTCTAAAATGTGCTTCTACATACACATAATCTTCCTGCATGTATTATACATATCCAATTTCATAGCACAGTGAAGTGTAAGTAAGGGAAAATTATAATACATATTAATAGTTGTTTTGAAGATACAAAAACAGCAATGTAGTCTGGAAGAATGAGGAAATAAATTAGGAGAATTTTGAGATAGAGTGAGAGGAGGTAACAAGAGTGAAGGAGAGTTACAGTTTCAGAACACAACAAATAAGCAGTTGGGTGTGTATCTGAAGACAGGGATGGATACCATATATAAAAGAGAAAAATACATAATACATTTTTTGAATCCGCTCTATAAATCGGTGCAGTGTTTTCTGTCCTGTTGCAGTAATCCGTGTACAGGTGAGATTGGATGTCGCTTGGCCTGTGTAAGTTATATCTGTGTGCATTTGTGTGAGGTTCTGTTTGAATCGGTTCTGTAAATCAGTGCACAGTTTTCTGTCTGTTGCAGTAATCAGTGATACAGGTGAGAGTGGGTGTGGCTTGGCATGTGTAAGTTATATCTGTGTGCATTTTGTCGTGTTCTGCTGAATCTGTTCTGTGAGGTGTTTTCTGTCCTGTGCTCATTTATCATTGTACAGGCGAGTAGGCGGGGTCTATTTTAGCAAGGGAAGTGCAAGCTTGGGAGCTTGCAATCATTTCTAGTGTAAGTGTAGTTAGCGTGTAGGAGATTAAATAAAAGGAGGAAATCCAAAGAAAAGGGGTATTATAAGAAAAAGCAGAAAACTAGCGTATATATATTTTTTTCTGTTTTGTTTGGATTAAGGTGTAGAAAAGCAATCTTTATACAAATACATTGATATTTTTTTTTAATGTTATTTTGTAACTGATAATCATGAATCAGTCCAGTGGCAACCTCACTCAGTGTACATCAATGTCAAATGTATGCACCACTGGAACAGATGATCCAGGGTCCATACCTCTGTGACAGGTGTGAGCATGTTGCCTCTCTGGAAGCTCAAATTGAAGATCTGGAGAGGAGAATTGCAGCACTTAATGATACTGCTCCACTGGAAAGGGAGGTGGTGCTCACGGAGCACAGTTTAGCTGGGCCTAGTATGGAGGGAGGAGCTGGAGGTAGTGAGGATGTCCAGGGAGGTAGCTGGGTTACAGTTAGAAGGGGAATCAGGGGGAACAGTAGGAGGCAGGCCAGTTCTGAGTTGGCAAACACCAACAGATTTGCCAGATTGAGTGAAACTGTTGGGGATGTCCATTCAGGATTGGCAATGCCAGATAGAGCTGTTCCCTCTAACAGCCAGGAGAACAGTTCTACTGGAGGAGAGGGAGGGAAGAATAGGCAGAGCAACAGGCATGTTTTGGTGGTGGGGTACTCTATTATTAGGAAGGTAGACAGGGTAATTTGTCACCCAGATCCCAGCAATCAAACAGTTTGCTGTCTCCCTGGTGCTCGGGTTCGGCATGTTGTGGATCGGGTGGATAAATTATTGGGAGGGGCTGGTAATGAACCGGCAGTCTTGGTACACATTGGTACCAATGACAAAGTTAGTGGAAGAGGGAGCGTCCTAAAGAATAATTTTAGAGAACTAGGGAATAAGCTTAAAGCAAGGACCTCCAAGGTAGTATTTTCTGAGATACTCCCAGTGCCACGTGCTAGCCCAGGGAGGCAGAAGGAGCTTAGGGAGGTTAATGTGTGGCTAAAAAAGTGGTGCAGTGCAGAGGGTTTTGGGTTTTTAGAGCACTGGGCTGACTTCTCACTTGGGTACAATCTCTATAGCAGGGATGCACCTTAATGATGTGGGAGCTTTTGTGCTAGGGGATAGGATGGTAGAACGGCTGGGGGAGTTTTTAAACGTGTAGGTGGGGGGGAGGGACTATATAGAAGTATTGGGGTAAATAGGTTAGAGAGGGAAAGGGATGAATTAGTTACCCATGGGGGAGGAGAAAGTGGAGGGTTACACTAGACAGTCGGGAGGTATTAATAGGGACCTCAAATACAGTGGCAAGCACTTCACAATGACAGAGCCATAGAAACATAAAGTGTATGCTTGCTAACGCAAGAAGTTTGCCTGGGAAAATGGACGAGCTAGAAATATTACCAGTACAAGAAAAATGGGGTTTAATAGGCATTACTGAAACATGGTGGGATGAATCTCATGACTGGACTGATAATCTGGATGGTTATAACCTATTTAGGAAAGATAGGGGAAATGGTAAAAGAGGAAGAGGGATCTGTCTGTATGTTAAGCCTGAATTTAAGCCTATAGTCAGAGAAGATATTTATGCTGGCACTAACGGCATCATTGAATCTTTGTGGGTTGAGCTAAATAGTGGAGGAGCTCATTCTAAACGCATATTGGTGGGAGTACCTTTAGATTGTAAGTAGAGAGTCATCAATCTTGTAGAGTGCTTTGGGAAAAAAAACACTTTCTATAAAGATTCTAAGCTCAAAACAGGGCCCTCCATTTTTTGCAGTTTGTTAAAATGTATATTTTTCCTTGTTCATGTCCTCTGTATAGCGCTACGGAATATGTTTGCGCGTTACAAATAAAAGTAATAATAATAATAATAATATTGGTGGGAGTATGCTATAAACCCCCAAATATAGCTGAAAGTGAGGAAATACAATTATTGTTACAGATTGGAAATGCAGCTAAGCATGGGCAAGTTCTAATAATGGGAGACTTTAATTACCCTGAAATAAACTGGATAAATGAGACCAGCGGCTCAGCTAAGGGGAACAGGTTCTTGAGTACACTCGGGGATCATTATCTGGCCCAGGTAATACAAGAACCTATTAGAAATGGGGCCATCTTGGATTTAGTCATCACAAGTAATATTGATATAATCTCAAATGTTAAAATATGGGAACCCTTGGGGAACAGTGATCACAACACAGTATTTGAGATTGAATACAAAAAACAGAGTTGTAAGGGGCCAACAAAAACTCTAAGTTTTAAAAGGGCTAACTTTAATGGGCTATGGGCAGCAATACTACATATAGACTGGGACAAAGAACTTACAGGGAAAAATACTGAAAATAAATGGACAACATTCAAATCCTTACTAAATAAACATACTCATCGGCATGTACCATGTGGAAATAAAATGAATAGGAGTACATCATATCCCATGTGGCTTAACAAAGAATTAAAGATCATGATGAGGAAAAATAAACATGCATTTAAATTATACAAGAAGGAGGGAACAGAGGCAGCTTTATGTGACTATAAGGAAATCAACAAGGTTTGCAAAAGGGCTATTAGACTGGCTAAAATAGAAAATAAGAAGTCAGTTGCAATGGAAAGTAAGACTAACCCTAAAATATTTTTTTTATATATTAATGGGAAGAAGGTCAGGAAGGAAGCTATAGGAATATTACAATGTGACACAGGCCATCTGATAATTAGTGACCAGGAAAAGGCAGATGAGCTAAATAGGTTCTTTTCGTCGGTATACACAAGGGAGGTACCAGTGGTTGGGACACCACAACATAATGGGGCTACACTACCATCACTAAATAATTGGTTAACGCAGGAAGAAATCCAAAAGAGATTAGAGAAAATAAATGTTAATAAAGCCCCAGGTCCTGATGGAATACATCCAAGGGTACTGAGGGAGCTAAGTTCTGTAATAGCCAAACCATTATATCTAATCTTTCAAGACTCACTCACTACAGGGTCTCTACCGGATGACTGGAGAAAAGCAGAGGTGATACCTATATTTAAGAAGGAATCTAGAGCAAATCTGGGGAATTATAGACCAGTGAGCCTCAAATCTGTAGTTGGGAAGCTTTTAGAAGGGTTAATATAGGACAGAATACAAGAATATGTCTATTTGAACAAGATCATAGGTAGCAGTCAACAAGGATTTGTGAAGGATAGGTCGTGTCAAACCAATCTAATTCGTTTTTATGAGCAGGTTAGTAGGAACTTGGATCAGGGCAACTCAACTCAGTGGATGTAGTCTTTTTAGATTTTTCAAAGGCATTTGGTACAGTGCACATTGAAGACTAGTGAGCAAACTAAGGGATACAGGAATTGCAGTAAATATCTGCTCATGGATCGAGAGCTGGCTAAAAGACAGGAAGCAAAGGATTGTTGTGAATGGAACATACTCCGATTGGTCTAATGTGATGAGTGGGGTTCCTCAAGGTTCAGTATTAGGTCCTCTCCTTTTTAATATATTTATTAATGACATAGAAGTAGGACTCGAAAGTAGTGTCTCCATTTTTGCTGATGACACGCAGTTGTACGAGGTAATAAAATCAGATAATGATGTTCTTTCCCTACAAAGGGATTTGCATAAATTAGAGAAATGGGCTGCTAAATGGCAGATGAGATTTAATACAAATAAATGCAAGGTTATGCATTTGGGAAGGAAAAATAGCCATGCAATCTATAATCTTAATGGAGCAAATCTAGGGGTATCAGATATTGAAAGGGATTTGGAAGTACTAGTGGACAACCAACTAGGTAACAGCGCTCAAGGCCAAGCAGCAGCTGCAAAGGCAAGTAAAATATTAGCATGTATTAGGAAGGGTATAGAAGCAAGGGAAGCAAATATAATTCTGCCACTATACAAATCCCTAGTGCGCCCTCATATGGAATATGGAGTACAATTTTGGGCACCACTTCATAAAAAAGACATTTTAGAGCTGGAAAAAGTACAGGGAAGGGCTACAAAACTAATAAGGGGAATGGAGGGGCTAAGTTATGAAGAAAGACTAACCAAATTAATCTTATTTTCGCTAGTAAAAAGGCGTCTACGAGGGGATATGATTACCTTATTTAAATACATCCAGGGTCAATATAAGGCTTTGTCAAGTGGACTTTTTGTAGCAAGAGATTTTCAACTGACAAGAGGACACCTTTTGAGGTTAGAGGAAAAAAGATTTCACCTTAAACAAAGAAAAGGGTTCTTCACAGTTAGGGTGGTTAAACTGTGGAATTCTCTACCAAAGGAGGTGGTAACAGCGAATTCGATAGACAACTTCAAAAAGGGGTTAGATATATTTTTGAATAAAGAGGGCATTCAAGGCTATCCTAGATAACTAGCGAAGGAATATTGATCCAGGGAGAAATTTGATCACCAGTTTCTGGGGTCAGGAAAGAATTTTGCTTTGGGTTTTTTTTTTTCTGTTTGCCTTCCTCTGGATCAATTAACAATTAATATTCAATAGTCCACATTAAAAAGATCAATCGAGATGTAAAAAGGTTGAACTTGATGGACTAACTCTTTATTCATCCTCCAATACACAACTATTAATAATTATTTAATCAACAAATTAATTAATAACTAATCTGCATATTGCAGATCAGAGGAGATCTTAACAAGTTGAACTCGATGGAATGAAAGTCTTTTTTCAACCTTAATTACTATGTAACTATGTAACAATTTGTAGGCTAACCTTATGTTTTTAAACTTTTTTTCTAAATGCTATGGGAAAGATAGTGAAATGACTGAAAAAAGGGTCCTGTAGATAAAAAGTAAAGTACATGAGTGTGACAAGAAATCCTGCTGGATCTTTAGGAGATTGAGGACTGATGCTGAGGCCTATAAAGAGTGAATTAGTTTAGACAGGGTAAAATGTTTGTTTAAATTGTGCATGAAAAAAAATAGAATTCTTGAGGTGTTTTTGTGTGAAGGAGAAGTCAAGATTTATTTTATGATTGTGTTTAATGGGTGACAGAGAGTGCAATCATTAGTAAGAAAGATTTGAAGTGTGGGAGGTGTACGAAAAGTTAGTACATAGTCAAGGTTTGCATGGTCATTGCCAACAAACTTTTGTAACAGGGTTCAATTCCTATTTGAAGTAGTCAGTCACAAACTTTGATCTCAACACTCTCAGGGATTGACTCAAGTCGCTTTGATGGAGATTAGCCATGACTGTACCATTTTAGGCTGAGCAAATCATATTTAGCCTTAAACCTTTTTTCATTCATGACTTTCCAATGATTTCAATGTAAAAGATGAGAAGGGGGAGATGTATTACCATAGAATATCTTAAGTATGAGTATTGTATGGATGCTGTATGTATTCTTCAGCTGTCATATTTACCATTATATGAGTTGCCTTTATCAGCAAGCCAGATTACTATAGCAAGCATATTGGCCTATAGGCACACTGGGGCCCTCATTCAATTGCAATTTGCACAATTGAATAGGGCCCTAAATAACCACATTACATATATTTTTTAAAGACGTTTTTTGCTAGCAAGCATCTATCCAAAATAAAGGTTTTCACTAACTACAAAATTTGTTAAAAAATATATGTTATGTGCTTATTTAGGGTCCAATTCAATTGGGCAAATTGCAATTGAATGTGGCCCTAAGAATATAGCAGTATCTACTTACATCCTTAGTGCTTTAGATCTCTAGTCCGAATTGGATCAATTGTGTATTTTTTAACGATCAATACAGTGTATTTTTGTCCTATTTTATTGGTTACTAATAAAATTCAAAATGTTTTATATTTCCTACTTTACTATTGTTTACACATGTAATCTTATATACTTTTTTTCTTGTATCTATTTCTAACCAATCAGAACTAACTTATCCCCATGTTATGTGTTTAAAGATAGGTGCACGGCAGTCCGTTAGGGACCTCCAAGGCACAGAGTTTAAATATAAATGGTATTGGGATTGGATTTAGAGGCCATGATGTTAATTTTAGATGCCACAGGGTTCTCTCAAGGATCTCTGTGGCAGGGGCATGCTGACCGATGTATTATATTTAGATGTCATGGAGGTCCATAAGGTCCCCACAATATAGCACAATTTATCATGAGACTGCATCCCAAGGCTCATAGTAAATAATCAATTATGAGGGATGATCCCAGGGATCCACTGGCTAATGGGGTAGCAGTATTAATCCCATGTTGTGTCAGATTTGAGAAATCAAGCCACATTTCTGAAAGAACTAAGGTGTTAGCTTGTTGATAGCATCATATGTAATGCATGTATGTTATCAGAGGCATTTTTATTGTCTCTACAGGTGGTTAAAAGTACTCATAGGATTTTGTAAAAATCTCAGCACTCTTAACACATAGACCCATATGGCATCTAACATTAGCCTCTGTATCATAGGTGTCCTCATGGACAAGGACCTAACCCTTCCTACCTCCACCAGGGTCTATGTAGCCTGACCCCCCTCCCCCTTGGGGTTACATATGGATGCCCATAGTCACAAAAAACACTATCAAAGAAAAAAAAAATGTGGCAATTACTTGTTGAACTGTTTATAGCATCAGATGTGATGTATGTATGTCTCTGAAAGAAAATATTGCCAAACATACAGATGGCATTTCTTGTAGTATTATTTTATGGTGTGTAAAGTGATTGCTGGTAACTGATCAATGAGTAAACTTTACTCATTTTGTCCCATAAAGGGATATCTAAGTTTGCTGGATTAATAAATGTCTGCATAGAAAAAAAGGCAGGCTATGTGATTGCCTGCACATCTCATAAACATATTATTTTTATTAATATATAAAAATCCCCAGGGGGTGTCTACACAAATTCCTGATCCCCACCCAATCAGCATGCAGCATCTGGGGAGCAATATTAACCCACTATCTACCTGCTTTTGCTTGCTCAGCCAATAGGAGAGCAGTGTTGTCAGCCTCCCAGTCACTGCTGGGATATGACTCATCCCTGCTTCCTGACTATGCTGTGTGGTGTTGCCATAGCAACTAACATAGTGCTATGTTTAAAATCTTTCATCTAACCTGATTGGCCAAAACAAATTGGAGGGGGTGTTAACCTTAAGTTTAAACTGTCAGAAATTACAATAGGTTTTGCTAAATTCAAGGTAGGTGTTTAAATGTTTATTTTGGTATTTTTTCATGCAAACATTTTTTTATATACTATTAATTCTCCACTATTAGGTGCATTCATAATCCAGGGAACTTACATATCGCTTTAAGTTGTCATATAAGTAATATTAGACTATATGTGGATACATTTGTACAACAAATAACAGCAGAGGGACTAGATGATTCTTGTATTGTGAAAATGTGTCTTGTGATTCACTAGAATCACAATTTATAAGGAGATCATGACATTTACCCAACCAATGCACACAGATTAAAAATATGCCTTAGTTCACAATTGCAGCATTTATTTTAATACATGAACTGTGGCATCTTTGAAGCATGTTCTTTCAAATATATAATGGAATTCAATGCCTCTAAAGAAGAAAATAAGATTTCACATATAAATATGCTTTAAAGCTAAAATATTATTATGCTATTTTGTATTTTGCCTGAAATGCTACCAGACTGGTCTTAACAGTTGGAAAGGATTTAAGCTTGCTGCCAAAATGGTCAGCAGGAAAGATTTACTGAAGTCACAGCCAGGTATAATGGTATATGACTTTCCAGACAGCAAAGTCAGATATGTTATTAATTGTAAAACTGAGAATAAATAGTGCTCAAGAATCATGGGATGTCAGTTTACAGAAATCTGGCTTTCCCTATCATTTAAGTGGCACTTTTTTGAGTGGGTCATCACTAAAGATGAGAGCTGGTAGTTTAATTACCTAATAATTTCTTATAATCATTTTCATATCATTATACCATTGAAAAAGTCTATGAATAACCAAAACCCTTTTGGGGTTTTAGTGTATTGGACATTTAGATTATTTTATGTCCATTTTTATTGCACTGGAGCTAATTATACTCAATTTATTTTATTTATTCTTATTTTTATATACATAGTTACATAGTAATTGAGGTTGAAAAAAATACCTTTAGTCCATCAAGCTCAACCCTTTAGGATCTCCTCTGATCTGCAATGTGCAGATTAGTTGTTAATTGATCCAGAGGAAGGCAAACAGAAAAAACCCTAGTGAAATGTAGCCAATCGTCTCAAAAAAGGAAAACAAAATTCCTTCCTAACCCAAAAAACTGGTGATCAGATTCCTCCGTGGATCAATACGCTCTCTCTAATTAACCAGGATAATCCTGAATGCCCTTTTTAATCCCTTTTTAAAGTTATCTACCAAATCCATTGTCACCTCCTCCTTTGGTAGAGAATTCCACAGTTTAACCACCCTTACTGTGAAGAACCCTTTCCTTTCTTTAAGGTGGAATCTTTTTTACTTCTAACCTCAAAGGATGTCCTCTTGTCAGTAGAAAACCTCTTGGCTTAAAAAGCTCACCTAACAAAGCTTTATACTGACCCTGGATGTATTTATATAATGTAATCATATAGCCTTTCTTCATAACTTAGCCCCTCCATTCCACTTATTAGGGAAAGTACATCAATATCTGATTGAATTACCATGCACAACATCGTGTCATCAGCAAAAATGGACATACTATCTTCTTTTCCCAGAATATAGCAACTAATAAAAGTATTTGGAAGAGTGCTCCTAGATATAGATGTTTCTCTGTGTTTGTTCTTACAACTTTGGTATTCACTAATGTCTCTTCTGGGTATAAATCTCAACTATGGGAGCTAGAACAAACTAAGCTAAATAGGGTAATCCCTACATGGGTACTCCCTATTACTTGACGCTTTTCAAATTAATCTTTTTCAAGAGTCAAGAGTCTTATTAGTTGCTATATTCTGGGACAATAAGATACTACTCTAACTATAATAATATCATATTGGGAGAAGGAACTTGTACATTATATATTTTTTAACTCATGCGGTACTAGGGAAAGGTGGTAGTAATCCAGTTCCTTGGTTACTTAACCTCAAGTATATTTTTAATATTCATTTCCATGTGAGTTGTCTTATGTGCTATAAAAGATTTTAGTGATACCAATAAAAGTTACATTTTAGCAATAGATAAAATTGTAAGATAAACTGTGATCGCAGATCTTAAGTACAAATATTCAGATAACTATTTAAATTGATAGAAGTATTTTTCCTCTAAAATAATTACATTTATAATTAATTCTGTCCATCGGTAACTCATATAGCTATATATACCAGAAGCACCTATAGTGGTATGATGTAGATGGGAGCTCTATAGATCCTTTATGTACACTTCATGCAAATTCATAAAGCCTACTTATCTTGAAGACTTTGAATTTATTGGTACTTGTGTATTGAGTTTGAATGTGTCCAGGGTATTGGTGCTTTTTGAAATCCTCTTCTTTTTTATTGATCCTTTTTTTATTCTTTTTTTTATTGACCAAATGTTATTGATCATAATTTTTATTGATCCGTGCTCCTTCATTGTATACCTAGTATTGGATCAAAATCAGTGTGGTTTTTGTATACATTGTTCATTTAGCATTTTACATTCACTGGTCTCCATATATTGCTCCCTCTATGGTATTAGTATTTTCACTATGGCTACAGATCAATCCCACACTATTAGTGAAGTGTAGGATATTTTTATTTTATATAGTACAAAACATAATTATTGTTATTGGTTTTTAGTGTTAGTGTATCCAAACCTCATTAGCCACGAATTGACGGCATCAATCAAACCCCCCATAGGGTTTCTGCATATTAGCTGTGGTCAGAACAAGGTCAGGCAGCACCCACATATCTATGGCTTGGCTGGGACAGCTAGTTCCATTTCCTAACTTATCACTACATGGTAAGATACATAACAGGATACATTCCTAAAGGAAGAAGGATTTAAAGCAGTTATTTGTAGGAAAACAATTTTCAGAAAAACAATATGGAATAATAACTAAACAAAATAAATAGTGAAATAACATGAGCTAATTGCATCATTATCTTTTTGTTTTGAGTAGAACACAATAATTACTGCTCTTTTGACCTTTTTGCATCTGCCTTAAAATCACTGTCACACCCACAGTCTTTGATATGTGTGTCTTTGAGATTATCTATTTCATTTGGGTCCTTTTGATTACAAAAGACCAATTCCTCACACAAAACAAACCACTGATTTGACTTTTCAAATTAATATCATTGTCCTTGTTTTCCAATTAAAATAACACTAGAGAAACCTAACTCTGTCCACCGGGTTCCCTTGTGGTCCAGTGGTTAGGATCTGGTACTTGTAGCGCTGTGACATTGTTTCAGTTCCAGTCAGGGAACCAAGAAGTCCCACCTGCCTGAAACTATACATAGTTGGGCTTGGTCAGTATTTGGATGGGCGACCTCCTAAGAATACCAGGAGTTGTATGATGTGATCCACTGGAGAAAGAACTGGCAACCCACTCCAGTACCTTGGCTATGAATACCATCTGGATCAGCACAGCATGGTGTGTTGTAGTCCATGAAGTCACAGAGAGTCTAACACGACGGAACGGCATAAACGCACAACACACAACTCTGTCCACACACCCTACTAAATAAATATTTCTAAAGTGGATCCAATTTACTGACTAGATCAATATCTGTTATAAGTCTAGCTAACTTTCTTTTCCCACCAAAATCCAATACATTGTAAGCTCCTGGAGAGATCTCTGCTCTTCGTGTTTCATTCAATTGCACTGTTGTCATTAGTCTTTGAACTTACTTTATCCATTATAGTATTATTTAACAACAGGGATATCATACTAGAAACAAGTGCAGGTTTACAAGTAACTAGTAACAATAATTGTAATATATTATCATTAGCATTGTAAAACAGAAATGTTACCAAACAGTTTAATTGTATAACATTGCTAGTGGTTGTCAAGAAGGTAGACTTGCAGAGCTGAGATTGGGAGGTAACAAAACAGTCAGGATCCATTTTATGATAAAGCTTTCATTGAAACATATACCCTCCTCCTCTCCCTCCCCTGTGTCTCGGAAAACACTGCACTAACCCCCCAAACCACGCAAACATGAAAACACTAAAACAAAACAATAATGGAATAAAAACACTCACCCACAGCACGGGGGGACCGCCAGGACATCTGGAAGTGAGGTTAAACTCGAATTTAACCCCAAATTCCACCGTTTCGGCACTCACAAAAACAGCTAAGCAAAAAAAGAAATGGCTGCGGAAAAAAATTAAAACGAGGCTCTACGACCCCGGACCGCCCACATACAACTTACCCAAGAAGGGATCTGAGATAAGCTCGGAAACCCGCATTAACCACACATTAACCCTCACAGTCGGGGTCCCTGATTAGCTCCACATTAACCCTCGCAGTGGGGAACCCCAATTGCATGCGATTGGGGACCTCCACTGCAATCAAAATTCTAATTTCCCACCTTACGGGTCCTTAAAGGACCGTAAAGGTCCTTAAAGGACCCGTAATAATAAAAAAAAATAACCCTATCACTCATGGGGCTCTATATAGAACCCATCAACACCTAAATAATCCTGTAATTCATGGGGGTCAATCCAGAGCCCCATAATCCCTTCATTAACCCTGTCACTCATGGGGGTCAATACAGACACCCATAAATCCCTAAAAAACCCTGTCACTCATGGAGGTCAATACAGCCCCCCATAAGCACTTATTTAACCCCGTCACTTATTGGGGTCAATACAGACCCCCATAAGCACTTAATTAACCCTGTCACTCATGGGGGTCAGTACAGACCCCCATAAACTCATAATTAAACCTGTCACTCATGGGGGTCAATACAGCCCCCCATAAGCACTTATTTAACCCCGTCACTTATTGGGGTCAATACAGACCCCCATAAGCACTTAATTAACCCTGTCACTCATGGGGGTCAATACAGACCCCCATAAACTCATAATTAACCCTGTCACTCATGGGGGTCAATACAGACCCCCATAAGCCAATAAATAACCCTGGCACTCATGGGGGTCAATACAGACCCTCATAAGCCTCTATTTAACCCCATCAGTCCCATAAGGGTATATTTTATCCCTTATGGGGCTGTTACAACCCTAACATTAACCACATAAGTACCATGATGGTCTTCAAGGACCATCATGACACTAAATATAAACACTACACTGCACTATACCCCCAATAAACCATTACATCTAAACAAACACTGTCTACACTAACCTCTTAACACCTACACTACCTACCCCCTAATAAACCCCTCCCACCACTCTACTTACAGAAAATAAAAAAACTAAAGTCACCAAAAAAAAAAAATCTACATTACATAAAATAAAAAAACCTAAATCACAAAAATTTTAAAATCTACATTACAGAAAATAAAAAAAACCTAAGTCACAAAAAGTAAAAAAAGGAACATTACAGAAAATAAAAAATACACACCTGAAAAGGAAATACAAAGAATACATATCTAAATAAATACCATAATCTAATAAACATCCTATCTATCTAATATACTTCCCCAAATCTATCTAAATAAATGCCAAAATCTAATATACAATACATGCTATGCTATCTATATAAAACACATACCCCTAGCTAACATACAATAAATGCTATCTATATATAAAATAATCAAATTCTAAGCTAAAATAAAATAATTAAGACCACTTACCTTTGCAGATGTCCATTCAGATCAGGCACCTAGGGAAAAAATATAAAAAAATGAGTGCAACAATTTACAGTAAATACTAAACATTCTAAACATTCTAAATATTATACTCACCTTTCCAGCATGTCCCGTCCTTATTCTCCGTTGTGGCACCTGTTAAAAAAAACATAACATTAATACATAAACATAAAAACAAAATAAAATAAACATAATCTACATTGTACTTACCTCCCTGCGATGTCTCCAGACTCCTGCTCCCCTTCTGCCACACCCTGTAAAAAAAATAATATAATACTCACATCCGCACTCACGGACATCCCCGACGCTAATGAGGCTCCCGGAGACTTTTCCGGAAGAAAATAGGCAATGGCGCCTTCTGATTGGTTGAAATCGCTGTCTATCAAATTCACCCAATCAGGAGGCGCCAATGTGTGAGACAATCAGAAAGGGATACACCCTAAAATCCCACTCTGATTGGATAATGCACCTGTCAATATTTATTTAAATCAATCACAAGGCTCAGATGCCTTCAGCCAATCACAATGGAATACACCCCCACAGGGTGATTGGCTGGAGGCATCTGCGCATTCTGATTGGTTGCACTGACAATAGCCAATCACAATGGAATACACCCCCACGTACTGATTGGTGAAGGATTTGCGCCTTCTCATTGGCTATTGTCAATGTCAATCAGTATTACAGCCAATGGGAAGGCGCAGATGTCTTCCCCAATCAGTACATGGGAGTGTATCCCATTGTGATTCGCTGATGGCAATAAAGCCTTCAGATTGGTTCAAATAAAGATTGACAGGTGCGTTATCAAATCAGCGTGGAATTTTGGGGTGTATCCCTTTCTCATTGGTTCACAATTGGCGTCTTCTCATTGGCTGAATTTGATAGACAGAGTTTTCATACAATCAGAAGCCGCCATTGCCAATTTTATTTTGGAACACTCCGTAGGAAGCTCATTAGCGTCGGAGACATCCGCCAGGGCGGATGTGTGGTTTTTTAATTTTTTTAAAGAGCGCGGATGCTTCTGGTGCACAACACGAGGAGGCCAGAGACATCGCGGGGAGGTAAGTACAATGTAGATTGTTTTTATTTTACTTGGTTTCATGTTTATGTATGTGTGCTAATGTAATGTTTTTTTTTAACAGGGGGCGCGCCGTAGAAGCAAAGATGATGGAGGACGTGACATGCTGGAACGGGACATGCTGGAAAGGTGAGTATAATATTTAGAATATTTAGAATGTTTAGTTATTTTATGTAAACGTGTTGTATTAACTTTTTAAATCTTTTTTACCCTAGGTTGGTGATTTGAAGAAATATCTCAAAGGTAAGTGGCCTTAAATATTTTATTGTAGCTTAGAATTAGGGTTGCTATATAGAGATAGCATGTACTGTATATTAGATAGATAGGGGGATGTATAGTACATAGATAGTATTTATTGTATATTAGATAGATAGGGGGATGTATATTAGATAGATAGTATTGTATATTAGATATGGGGGATGTATATTAGATAGGGGGATGTATATTAGCTAGGGGGATGTATGATAGGTAGGGGTGTATTGTATTGTATTGTATGTAATTGTATTATATTGTATTATATTGTATGTATTATATTGTATGTATTGTATTGTATGTATTATATGTATTTCCTTTTCAGGTGTGTAATTTTTTTTTCTGTAGGTGGGGGGGTGTAATGTATTTTTTTATTTTCTGTAATGTTCCCTTTTTTATTTTTTCTGACTTAGGTTTTTTTTTCTGTAATGTACATTTTTTATTTTTGGTGATTTTAGGTTTTTTATTTTATGTAATGTAGATTTTTGATTACTTTAGTTTTTTTGATTTCTGTAATTACAGTGGTGGGAAGGGGGTTATTAGGGTGTAGGTAGGTAGCTAGTGTAGGTTTTAATAGGTTAGTGTAGAGGGTGTTGATATTTAATTGATATTGATATTTAATGTTTTATTGGGGGGGTATAGTGCAGTGTAGTGTTTATACTTAGTGTCATGATGGTCCTTGAGGACTGTCATGGCACTTATGTGGTTAATGTTGGGTTGTAACAGGGCCATAATGGTAATAATATACCCTTATGGGACTGATGGGGTTAAATAGAGGCTTATGAGGGTCTGGATAGACCCCCATAAGTGACCGGGTTAAAATGGTGTAGTGCTTACATTTTGGGTCATGAGGGTCCTGGATGACCCTCATGGCACTTATAGTGTTATTGCATGCGTTCATTAGTGTGTTAGTGGGGTCTATATAGTTGAGGCACACAGTACACTCACATTGTGTGGCAAACAGCATTTCAACACTTTCTTTTATTGACCGTCATTTTTTTGACAGGGCAAGTCGCTAGTACTATATAATATACAATAAATCCTAACTATCTAAAATACATACCCCTAACATACAATAAATCCCAACTATCTAAAATACATACCCCTATCTAAAATACAACAAATGCTATCTCTATATACAAACCCTAAATCTAAGCTAAAAGAAAATAATTAAGACCACTTACCTTTGCAGATGTCCCTTCAGATCAGCAACCTAGGGAAACACATTTATAGAAAATAAATAAACATTATAAATATTCTAAATATTCTACTCACCTTTCCTCCCTTCAAAATAAAGATTCACAGGTGCATTAATTAATCAGAGTGGGATTTTGAGGTGTAACCCTTTCTGATTGGCTCACACATTGGCGCCTTCTGATTGGCTGAATTTGATAGACAGCGTTTTCAGCCAATCAGAAGCCGCCATTGACAATTTTCTTCTGGAAAACTCTGTAGGAGGCTCATTAGCATCGGGGAGATCCGCAAGTGTGGATCTTCGTTAGTTTTTTTGAAATTTTTTTATTTTAGAGCGCGGATTGTTCGAGGACGGGGCAGAAGAGGAGGAGGCCGGGGACATCGTGGGGAGGTAAGTACAATGTATATTATGTTTATTTTACTTTGTTTTTATGTTTATGTATGTTGTATTAATGAAATGTTTTTTTTAAGAGGGGCCGCGCCAGAGAAGAAGAAAAAAAGAAGGACGGGGACATGCTGGAAAGGTGAGTAGAATATTTAGAATGTTTAAAATGTTTATTTATTTTCTGTAAATGTGTTGTACTATTTTTTGTAGTTGTATGTATTTTAGATAGCTAGGATTTATTGTAAATGATATAGTATTCATTGTATGTTAGGGGTATGTATTTTAGATAGATAGGATGTATTGTATATTATATAGTATTGTATGTTAGATAGGGGTATGTATTTTAGATAGTTAGGATTTATTGTATATTAGATAGATTTGGGGATGTATTTTAGATAGATGTATTGATTGTATGTTAGATAGGGGGGTATTGCATGTTATTTTATTTGTATTGTATTGTATTGTATGTATTATATGTATTTCCTTTTTAGGTTGGTAAGTTTTTTTTCTGTAGTGGGGCGGTGGTTGTAATGTATTTTTTTATTTTCTGTAATGTTCTTTTTTTTCTTTTTTTGTGACTTAGATTTTTAAATTTTTGTGAGTTTGTTTTTTTTATTTTATGTAATTAGACTGGTGGGGGGTTATTAGGGGGTAGGTAGGTGATTTAGGTAGGTAGTGTAGGTGTTTATACGTTAGTGTAGAGGGGTGTTAGTTTAGATTTAAAGGTTTATTAGGGGGGTATAGTGCAGTGTAGTGTTTGTACTTAGTGTTATGAGGGTACTGGAGAACCCTCATAGCACTTATGGGGTAATGTTAGGCTTCTAACTGTCCCATGGGGGTCTTTAAATACCCTTATGGGACTAATGTGGTTAAATAGCGGCTTATGAGGGTCTGTATAGACCCCCATAAGAGACTGGGTTAAAATGGTGTAGTGCTTACACTTTGGGTCATGAGGGTCCTGGATGACCCGCATAGCACTTATAGTGTTTTTACATGCCTTCATTGGTGTGTTATAGGGGTCTATATAGTTAAGGCACACAGTACACTCACATTGTGTGTCTAACAGCTTTTCAACACTTTTTTTTATTGCCCTGTCATTTTTGATGGGCAAGTAGCTATTCACATATAATAGTTGTCAAACTGCGAGACGACGTCACTCTTTGTGAGGTGCGTACGACTAAAATGAGAGCCGTTAAAATGCGAGACTCGAGACTTAGAAAAAAAAATACGAGACGAGTGACGCGTACCACATTAATAACATTACGACTATACAATCCCGCTTTACACAATAAACCAACGGCTTTACCTCGTGCACACAGCCTAATCAGAATGCACACTTCAAACATTCATTAGACTTTATAAGCAGGGCACTAACACTCAAAATGTATATTCTATGCAGACCTGAAATATAAACAGATTGTTAGCTCTTCAGCATATTGCTCGCTGCATATATCAATTATAAATAATTAAAGCATATTAATTGATTTAAGAAATCAATCATTATTACATAATTACATATACATAGAAATATATATCTCTCTGAGAGGACCAAGTACATGACAGAAGAGACTCGCAATGAGTGCCGAGGGTCCTCACAGTACAAAACGGTTTCAATGATGTGTCAAACAGCATTCTCATGGCTTCAAATTGTATTGCCCCGTCATTTCTGATGGGCAAGTCACTGGTTTAATAAATAAACTATATACACCAGTGAGTTCAGAACTTACCTTATAAGATATTATAATGCTATTGGTTGTTGAGCTTATAACTATACTTAAATTAAGCACTCGCTGGTCCAATAAAATTAAAATAGGATAATAATTAAATATAAAAATGAAGGCACTTGAGACAGTACCATCAAAATACCAGGGCCCCTATTAAATTCCAAGAACTTTGCAGGAGTTACAGAGCAATTAAATTAAACAAGGCCACAACCACAGGGCTGAAGCCTCAAGACCATAAACCCTTCCTGCGCCCGCAAGCTGTTATGGGGCTGGAATAAAAGTGGTCCATGCTTATAATCCAATCCCATATTTAGGGAGCACGACACAGGCCTCTCAGCCAATAGAAAGTGGGCTAGTCGAAGATGATTGACAGAGAGTGATTATTAAGTTGCATTCCACCCTCCCATGCATTTACTGTGCTGTAGATTATCCCAAAGTAGCATGCAAGTCCCGGAGTTGGTGGTTTGAGCAGTGATAGAGAGAGAGTAGGCAATTTTTCAGAGCAGGTTCTTACGGTTTTATTATTTTATACTATTCTAATTATGATTTTACACTTAAACTATAATTACACATATTTACAGATTACAAATAATACAAATACATATATTAAATATTTATAATTATAGCGGTAAGAGGAGGGGAGAGGAGTTGAGAGGTGGGGAGGAGGAGTAGAGGAGCAGTAAGGAGGAGAGAGGAGGGTGGCCCTCGGAGTGGTGGAGGAGAGGAGGAGAGTGGAGGAGGAGAACGAAGGAGAGGAGGAGCAGGAGAGTCGGGGAGACGATAACCAACAAAGGCACTGACATGTCAGCTCTATGGAATTAACAAGGGATAGATGGCTCAGTCATGCGTCATTAAATTCATGAAGCTGAAAAATCCCTGTCATTGGTCAACCAATAGAGAGTCCATGTATGGGTGTGCCCACTGCAGCGTTTGCAGTTCCAGACCACAGATGGAATCAAGATAGCGTTAGGAGCCAAGAACAATCAAGATCAAGAACAAAGAATAGATCACATCTAGCAAATTATAGCTACTCATAGTTGCAATTAAGAGAATCATCCAGGTTCAAGCCTAGATGTCAGATAGTTAGGAATGATCACAAAGCAATGTATTTTTTCATCATACTTAAGACATATATCTTTCTTTTCTCTTTTACAGCTTCCAGGAGGTCTGGGTCCAGTGGTGAGCAAGAGGTGGGGGCGTTGGCTCCAACGGAGCAGGACCGAGCCTAAGCCCAGCAGGAACCAGCGCAGGGGGAGGAGGAACCGAGAGGAACTGAGGGCCTTGGTTCCGAAGAGGATGACATAATTTGGGCAGTGGGGTCACATGCAGGACCATCCATCACAACAGTGGCATTTGACCCCACTGTCCCCCTCCTCCAAGGAGTCTCTCACCAAGGCCCTCATACTGGCTCCCACCACCTGGTTCCCACATGCCTCCCCCACTCCCACTCCCACATACCCGCAGCTCGGCTGCTCCTCTCCTACCCCATGCCTCAACAATGACCAGCACCAACACTGTATGTGCCACTGCCTCCTGGGGGATGCCACCCCCTGCCATGCCCCCCCCGCACCACCACCACCACCAAGGAGACTGCAGTGGCCCACAGGACAATGGGGCCATAATGCAAGGTGGAGGTGGATGTAGGGGCTGCACATATTTGGGGTGTCTTCTCAACAGAACTCCTTAGTGACAATCTATTGGTCCAAATGTTAACGTGATCTAGCCTGGCTACAGAGTATAGGATCATGGGCTATGTGATGGTGATATTTTGTATGCAGATGGCTACATCCCATTACATGGTCCATGATCCTCTTCTCTGTGGACACATAGGGTTCTGTTTAACACTTCACCAACTGATGGTCACTGAGGAATGGTGTTGTGAAGAGTTGCTGCAGTCCCTATCTTTTTTAGGGCTTTATTTTGCCGGTGTTTAAAAAAAAAATGTATGTATTGTTTTAGGCACAATTTAGGTCCATGAATGCATCTTCTGCATCTGTAAGCATTGTCAAATAAATGAAGTAATTGTAAGATATTCCCAGTGCCTCTCAGGTAGACATTCCTTCATTGACAGACCATCTTAACATGTAGCTCCCACAATATTAAAGCTGTCATATATCCAGATATCTAAGGCATGATTGTTATTAGCTTAAATGTAGACTAATATCACTATGGCAGTGGACTTGCAAAGTCTCACAATGGCATGTTAATGATAGCCAACATTCATATATGAACTAGGGAAACATGTGATCCTAACTGCAATATCAGTCTGAGAACAGATCCTTGAGCCTGATGTAAGTAACAGTGAATCTGGCTGCTGACCTTTGTGTCCTCTTCGTATTAATGGCTATTTGGCCCATATTGCTGAAGTCATGAATATCCTTTAACATGTGCCAACACCTGTATAGCTGATGGATGTGATATCAATGTTGATGAACAATATCATATGGCGAAGGTGATAGTACACCTTGACCACTGACGGTGGTTACAGCTAAGCATTTATTGTGAGATGACACATTGTTATTAATGGTCATGGCCAGTGAGATATCCTGATAACTAGCTAACCGTTAGTAATGCGTGCAGATGGGAATCAGGTGAGTTGGTATATTGTTACAGTTACAGTATTTAGCACTGTACTGTACATGCATTTTTTCTTTTTTTATCCTCCTCTGCATTTTTGTTTTTTACCACTTATTTTCACTTTTTTTGTGTTGGAACACTCTGTATGTGTGTAACTGGTTTGGATTATACAGAGGGTTTTGCATCTGTTTCATTAAACAGATCTAGACAAGTTGTAAGTTCTATGCTTTGAAATGGAGTGATTTCTGCTGATCCTTTTTTCATCAGATTACGTTTGCAGTGATGTAGTGACCACATGTGACCCTGGTATGTGCTATGCATCATGATTATTCTAGACTATGATATTACACCCTTTAGGTATCCCCTTTTTACCCCAAAAGACTCTTGCCGTCCGGGATCTGCCCACACCACACCCATGATATTAATAAACAGTCTTGTTCATATCTGAGTGTGCTCTGTGTATGAAATAAAGCTTTGTTATACTGTTATCAACATGTCAGTGTGTTTTCAATGGTTGGGGTTATGGGACATCCACATACATCACATTTCTGTCGCATTCCTTTATCAGTAAACTAGTGAGCCCTAGTTACTATGCAATAGATTAATACAAATAATGATAATAATAAAATCATATAAAAAATAATAGGATATATATATATATATATATATATATATATATATATATATATATATATATATAATATAGGGTTAACACACGTGAGAGGTGCAATTTGTGATACTGTGGAGTATCAACATTCCCCTGAAGGCCTGATAACAACATGACAGGTTATAATGTGAATTGATTGATAGCAAAACACAATGTGATTTCACCAAATGATAATGGGTATATATCTTGGCACATGGCCACCAGCAATGGCATAGGACTTTCAAGGATGGGTGTAGCGGAGCTTGTCCCTAATGGAGGTTAGTTGGCTGTTGCTCCACGTGCCTCTGCACAGCCTCCATGGGTGTTTGCGGCCCTTCCTGATGGGTTAGAGTAGATTAGTGTAGTGTATGTTCCCATTCTGGATCACTACCTTGTGGTGGTAAAGGAGCTTGTGTACTTTAATGAAGCTGTGAGCTATACCATGTATGGTCACTATAGGTGGGCAGTTCATCCCAGAGAGGTCAGACAAATTTACAGTCCACTGGAGAAGGAACTGCCAACACACTCCAGTATCTTTGGCATGCAAATCTTGTGGAAAAGCACAAACAGAGACATAGGTGAATGTGCTGCAGTCCTGAGAGTTGGACACGACTGAAGGACTGAACAACCAAATAAAAAATGTTCCCCTGGTACTTGATATATGTCATGTGGCAGTGTAATTTGGCAACTATTTATTTTCTCAATGTAGATGGGATGAGTGTGATGTATATGCACTTATATTTATATGTTAGGGTCCACATGAGAGATTTTGTGAGTGAGAAAGGGATAAAATGTCAGTTTCATGTATTTGTGTTGCTTTATGCATGTTACAACAAGGCTTTTCATATTGGCCTGTGCATGACCATTCCAACATATGATAAAATAAAAATAAAAATGTAATGCCTATTTTTTATTTGAGGATTTTTGTACAATGAATTGTAATGCCTTTCATTGCTTTCCCCATATTTTAAAGTCCAGTGGTGTGTTTGTATTGTCTTTTACAGTGTTAAGGACTTGTCTGTAAACCCTTTGTGGGTCCTGTTTGGAGCCCATAATATTTTTGGCTACATTTGTCATTTATTGGTTTGAACGCCAGTGCGTCTGGGGAATTGTAGCAATTTAATAGCGATTTGCGATTGTAACATTTACAGGCTTTAATGATCAAGGGCTTACCCGGGTCGGAGTTCCTATTTTTGCAACCACTTTGTTTTTCAGCCTGTAACCCGCTGATCATTTGCGGTTACTAAAAGAGGCCAATTTAATAGCAGTAACTTTTGCAGGCTCCTTCGCGGGCTTCAGGAACCACAATTTGGTTAATGTAATAATGGGTGAAGTTTGGTGAACTTAATAATAGGTGAAGTTTAACAGGTGCTTCACATTGTCACTGGAATATAAAATGAGACCAGTTAATCCTGTTAAGCACAATATTTGTAGATTAACTTACAGTACAATGGGTTACAACAGGCAATCAGAACCCACAACAGAGAGATCTGAGGGATCAAAACAGGTAGGCCTTCCGGTCATGCTAATAGTAAAAAATCAGGGTAAACAAGCTAATATGCAAATCATAAATCTCTCAGATTTTAAATTAACCGCACATCCTAAGAGTCTCCTTGCTAAATGTTTATAATTTTCTCCGAAAGCGCCATTTGATGTATTCAAATGGACAAAATATGTTCACCTATTTGCAAGGAAGCTCCTATTAGTGAAATACCATAATAGAAAATTTTATAAAGAATGTGAACAATTAGGGTTGATTCCAGAGGAACAAATATGTTTAAAAGATTTGTTGGGGTTATTAAAAGAAGATCCAGACAATACAGATAAAGGTTCTGGACCCTACAGAGATCTTCGACCGAACAGTAAATTCACTCCCAGTTTTAATCTTTCACCATAAATTGAAGTATTTGTTACTCTAGTGTGCAATGAATTAAAATCAATGTCATCCAATATTGCATCTTCTTGCAATCTGACTAAAGCTGAGAGAAGAACATTGGTTGATTTGCAAAATGATGTACATTTGATAATAAAACCGTCAATAAAAAGGGCGGCAATACAGTTCTGTTATCACACACTTAGTATCATGCTGAAAATCAGAAATTAATGTTACAAGTGTCTAACTTTTGATCCCACCATCCAGTTCAAAAAGGAACTATTTTCCATTCTTGATGACAATGTAACTGATGATGTCATTTCAAGGAATGAATATAATTTCATAAAAACTAGACATCCAACAATTGCTACATTTTATTCTATACCTAAAGTGCACAAAAATATTACTTCACTGCCTGGGAGACCAATTGTTTTTGGCAACAACAACCTTATTCAAAATGCCAGCATATACATTGACAAAGTATTAAGACCATTTGTCATATCACCTACATGCTCTGTAAATAACACCAAAGACATGTTACAGCGGTTAGAATCTGTATATTTGGAACAAAATTCTTTGCTTGTAGGATTGGATGTCGAGTCCCTCTACTCCTCTATTCCGCATGAGGTGGGAATAACAGCATATCAGTTTTTTCTAAACATGAGTGGGTCTCAACACTTTAATGTCTCAACACTTTTGTGTGCTATCTATTAATTTCAGATTTTCATTATTCAAATGCACTGAATCTTTATTTTTTGATGTTAATATTTGTGTGCAATAACTGAGTCTTCATTGTAAATGATTCCATTTTGGAACATTGCTGATATTAGTTACTCTTTCCGATTCATTTCATGTGGTATTTCCACAGTATCTTCAGGTAAATTACTTATGACCTCTGTTTTTCCTTAGCCAATCTTAATTAACTAATCATTGAATTTATTTTCGCCCTCTGATCTAATATTTTACTCCAATTTAAGGTGTGTAAATAGTTTCCATAGTGGACCTGACTTTATAAATGTATCCACAATGTCTGTGCAATTACCATGGAAAACAACTGGTAAAGTTTGTTTAAAATCGCCACCTAAGAACATCACTTGCCTTCAAAAGGCAAATCATTAGCCATTACTTCACGTAACAGCAGTTCAATATATATCAGAGCATGGCATGACATCATTGTCGCCTCATCAATTATAATGAGTTTACTTTTTAAAGATTTTTAGCTTGGAAAGAGGCCATTCTATATCTGATACTGAAGTTTCCAAAATTGGAACTGGTATTTTAAATCCACTATGCACAGTTATACCACCATCCAACAAAAGGGCAGCAATTCTAGTAGTTGCAAAGGAAACAACTACTTCACCTTGACTTCTAATTAAATTCATCAGTAAGTTATATAGATAGGTTTTTCCCAATCCACCTGGTCGATCTACATAGAAATAAAGCTCATTCAGCATATCGTCATCTATTGCTTGTTGTATGACATTAAATGCTTCCTATTGTAATGTATTTAAAGTGGCTATTTTTTCGTGTGCTTTTTGTTTTTCCACATCAGCATCATGCTCTTCAAAGTGAATCACATATATAGTTGTGAGCGTACGAGGGACGCAGTTCACCGCGAAGCGAGGGCCCGCATTTGCGGTTGTGGAGGCTCAACGTCGGCTGTGTTAACACACACATACACACACACGACTTTTTTAACAGAATAAACCCAACCGCCCAGCCAACAAAAACCCAACAACGTCCCCGCAAATGCGGATCCTCGCGAAGCGAGGGTCCGCATTTGCGGTGGTGGGAGCATCCCAACATCGGCTGTGTTAACACACACATACACACACACACAACTTCATAACAAAAAAAAACTCAAAGTCGCCTCACACCCGCTTACACCCAGACACACAGACGCAAGACTTAACAAAAAAACAGTAAAAAAGGCCCTTCACACGCTCTTAACACACATACGCACGACTTAGAAACAAATACACTGCGTCGTACACGTAAAAGCTAACTGCGTATATCGCAAAAAAATACAGCAACATCGCAACAAAATACGGCCTCATCGGAAAAAAATACGGCCGCGAAAGACCCATTCCAACCGCCGCGCATCAAAACATCACAAACACAAGAAATAAACACAACAAACACATAAAAAGCTTACTTACAGCACGGGGGGGCATCCGGCACCTCCAAAAGTTCATTTACACGTCCATTTAAGTCAAAACAAAGAGTTTAAACGACCGAAAATCGGCTAAGCGAGAGAAAAAATGGCCGCCGAACAAAACGAAAACGAGGCTCCAGACGTAACTACACTACACTTACTCGCAATAATGAAACACATACTATGCGGAACGGATCACACTCATATTAAACACCATTTTAACCACTACTACGCACAAAATGGCGGATGGAACGCAAATTGTAAGCTGGAACGCAAATAGCGCATGCGTATTACGTTCTAACGGTCTAACTTTCCAGAATGTTCTACAAGTTGATAAATACTGTCTATTTGACAGAGAAAAATACATTTCTCCTCAGGTGATGAACAGAGTGACTTCGGAGATAACTGCTGCTAAAACTTGAGAAGATAATTCTTTCCTAATTTACTACTTTACATTGTGCAAATTACAACTGAGAGGTAAGCTATAATATATTACTTATTTTCAAGACAGGACATCAAAAAAAATAATTAAAGAAGACAAAGAGGTTTATGTATACTGACAAGTGACACGCACATATATGCGTATAATGTATACTGACATGTGACACGCACATATATGCGTATAATGTATACTGACAAGTGACACGCACATTTATGCGTATAATGTATAGTGACATGTCACATGCACATATATGCGTATAATGTATACTGAGAAGTGACACGCACATTTATGCGTATAATGTATACTGACATGTCACACGCACATTTATGTGTATTGCCCCTGCAACAAACTAATTAAACAACTACATTTAAATTACATTACAAAAAAATAAGTTGGGACTATTAAAATACTATTAAAATATGAGTCATGTATACTGATATGTGACACGCACATATATGTGTATCATCTATAGTCACATGTCACACACACATATATGTATGTTGGCCAAAAATAAAAATAAGGTTAATTTAACAATTACAATATGATTCATGTATAGTGATATGTCTCACGCACACAAAAAAATTACTTTCAACTATGGAAATGTGCTTCATGTATGTGACATATGTGTGTAGACCCCACCAAAAAATAATGTTAATTCAAATTAATTACAGAAGTATATTTCAATGAAATTAATTTACTGCAATTTAATAGATCACCTAAAACTCAATCTTTCTACTTTTTTTAATATTCAAACAGACTCTGCATCAACAGCGTCTCTCAACAATTTGCACTGTGCACTGTGAAGCACAATCCCTTTTAAAGAACACCAACAAAGAAGAAGAGGTAAGATACAAAAATACTTTAAATGCTGAAAAGGCCATGGTTTGTTAAATACAAATAAAAAATTCTATAATTCACTATTTCACTTTATTTTTCAAACAGACACTACAAGAAGACCGGCGGATTAAGATTGGCAGGAGGGGACCCTCTGTCATTCCACACTTCAATCAAGGTAAAGTATTAAGTATAAAAAAGAACTGAACCATGAGCCTTATTCAATTGTGAGTTGGCTAATTGAATAGGGCTTTATATAAGCACATAATAGGTCTTCACTAACTAAAAACTTCTGTCAAAAAATATTTTATGTGCTTATATAGAGCCCTATTCAATTGGTCAAAACGCAATTGATTCAGGACCTAAATATGTTTAATGGCCGAGGGCCTCATTCAAATGTGATTTGACCATTTCAATAGGGCTCTATATAAGCACATTTGGCTCAATTTAACTAAAAACTTCTGTTCAAAAATATGCTCTGTGCTTATATAGAGCCCTATTGAAAAACCAAATTCAATGAGGCCCTCACAATATAACAAATCCAGCAAACAAAGGCCCTCATTCAATTGATATTTTGGACAATTCAATAGGGCTCCAAATAAGCACATTTAGAACCCTATTGAATTGGCCAAACTGCAATTGAATGAGGGCCAAAGTATGCAACATATGGTACACACAAACTGGTACACACAAAACAGGATTGTAACAAACACATAGCAAACTAAATTTATATTCTTTTTGTTTAACAACCTATAACCATTAGAAAAAACACTACATAAGTATAACAAAAGTGGTGCCCATTAAACAGGATTGTACGAAAACTCACACAAACACATAGCAAACTACATTTAAATTCTTATTTTAATGTTTAAAAACCTATAAGCCTTAGAAAGAAGCCTAAATAAGCATACCAACATTGGTGCCCACCAAACAGGATTGTATGAAAACTCACACAAACACATAGCAAACTACATTTAGATTCTTATTTTATGTTTAACAACCTATTAGCATTACAAAACTACATTAATAAGCATACCAACAGTGGTGCGCATCAAACAGGATTGTATGAAAACTCACACAAACACATAGCAAACTACATTTAGATTCTTATTTAATGTTTAACAACCTATAAGCCTTAGAAAGAAGCCTAAATAAGCATACCAACATTGGTGCCCACCAAACAGGATTGTATGAAAACTCACACAAACACATAGCAAACTACATTTAGATTCTTATTTTATGTTTAACAACCTATTAGCATTACAAAACTACATTAATAAGCATACCAACAGTGGTGCGCATCAAACAGGATTGTATGAAAACTCACACAAACACATAGCAAACTACATTTACATTCTTATTTAATGTTTAACAACCTATAAGCCTTAGAAAGAAGCCTAAATAAGCATACCAACAGCGGTGCGCACCAAACAGGATTGTATGAAAACTCACACAAACACATAGCAAACTACATTTACATTCTTATTTTATGTTTAACAACCTATTAGCATTACAAAACAACATTAATAAGCATACCATCAGCGGTGCGCATCAAACAGGATTGTATGAAAACTCACACAAACACATAGCAAACTACATTTACATTCTTATTTAATGTTTAACAACCTATAAGCCTTAGAAAGAAGCCTAAATAAGCATACCAACAGCGGTGCGCACCAAACAGGATTGTATGAAAACTCACACAAACACATAGCAAACTACATTTACATTCTTATTTTATGTTTAACAACCTATAAGCATTACAAAACAACATTAATAAGCATACCAACAGTGGTGCGCACCAAACAGGATTGTATGAAAACTCACACAAACACATAGCAAACTACATTTACATTCTTATTTTATGCTTAACAACATATAAGCCTTAGAAAGAAGCCTAAATAAGCATACCAACAGTGGTGCGCACCAAACAGGATTGTATGAAAACTCACACAAACACATAGCAAACTACATTTAGATTCTTATTTTATGTTTAACAACCTATTAGCATTACAAAACTACATTAATAAGCATACCAACAGTGGTGCGCATCAAACAGGATTGTATGAAAACTCACACAAACACATAGCAAACTACATTTACATTCTTATTTAATGTTTAACAACCTATAAGCCTTAGAAAGAAGCCTAAATAAGCATACCAACAGTGGTGCGCACCAAACAGGATTGTATGAAAACTCACACAAACACATAGCAAACTACATTTACATTCTTATTTTATGTTTAACAACCTATTAGCATTACAAAACTACATTAATAAGCATACCAACAGTGGTGCGCATCAAACAGGATTGTATGAAAACTCACACAAACACATAGCAAACTACATTTACATTCTTATTTTATGTTTAACAACCTATAAGCATTACAAAACAACATTAATAAGCATACCAACAGTGGTGCGCACCAAACAGGATTGTATGAAAACTCACACAAACACATAGCAAACTACATTTACATTCTTATTTTATGCTTAACAACATATAAGCCTTAGAAAGAAGCCTAAATAAGCATACCAACAGTGGTGCGCACCAAACAGGATTGTATGAAAACTCACACAAACACATACCAAAGTACATTTAGATACTTATTTTATGTTTAACAATCTATAAGCCTTAGAAAAAGGCCTAAATAAGCATACCAAAAGTGGTGGACACCAAACGGGATTGTAGAAAAACAAAGAAATAATGTCATTTTTTAGTTCATACAAATACATTAAAATAATATTACATTTTCATTTTTATTTTATATCAGATACTGCGTCAAGAACATCGGAACAGGAGTTTCAACTGAGGACCACACCAGCGGACGAGGACTTTCAACAGAGGACCAGACCATTGGACGAGGACTTTCAACAGAGGACTACACCATCGGACGAGGACTTTCAACAGAGGACCAGACGATTGGACGAGGACTTTCAACACAGGACCAGACCATCAGACGAAGGCTTTCAACACAGGACCAACAAAGATTCTGCTTCAAATCAAACTTCAACCAAGGTACAGTATAACAAGTAAAAAAAGAGAAAAATTAATTAATATTCTTCTTTAATGTTTAACCACCTATAAGCCTTAGAAAATAGCCTACAGAAGCATACCAAAATTGTGGCGCACCAAAAAGGATTGTAGAAAAACACAGAAATAATGCCATTTTTTCATTAATACAAAGACATTCAAATAACATAACATTTTCATTTTTATTTTATAACGGATACTGCGTCAAGAACATCGGAACAGGAGTTGGAACTGAGGACCACACCAGAGGACGAGGACTTTCAACAGAGGACTACACCATCGGACGAGGACTTTCAACACAGGACCAGACCATCGGACGAAGGCTTTCAACACAGGACCAACAAAGAATTTTACTTGAAATCAAACTTCAACCAAGGTACAGTATAAAAAGTAATATCTATCATCTATCTCTTATTTGTCTTTTAGGGCCAATAATCTTTAACAATAAATACAAACTTCAATGTAAACTTAAAAAATAAATTGGCATAGTCCAAAAAAGTCTAAAAACACAGAATCTATACAATTTGTCATTGTAACATTCCAGTCCTAAACCCTAATTTAATTGCCATTTGACAAATTGAATAGTGCTGTAAATAAGGACATAACATCTTTTTTAAAATACCTTTTTAGTTACTGAAACACTTGCTTTTGGATACATGTTTAATAAATAAAAATTTCTTTAAATAATTATCTCATGGCCTTATTTAGACTTTTATTCAATTGACTGCATTGAAATTGATTAACTATAAAATGTTAACACACTATTGATAACTATTTGTCATGAAAAACAACTTAACATCTCAAAATAAACTAATGGTACATTATTTTATTTTTACAGATTAACATGGCTGATAATGAGAGTAAACAAGAAAAGAAAAGACGCCAAGCTAGAGAACGACGACAGAGAGCAGACAGCCAGCAGACACCGGAGAAGAAGGAAATTCGACGAGAAAAAGAACGCAAAAGAATTGCAAGCAAAAGACTGTCACTTGCAGAAATTAAAGATATGTCAAAAAAAACAACAAAGAAAATAAAGCATTTACAACCTGTTGCTCAAACATCAGATGACATTTTACCAGAAAAAAGACAAGAGATACCAAAAAAAGCAACAAAGAAAACAAAGCATTTAGAACCGTTTCATGAAACATTACATGACATTTTACCTCAAACAATACAACATATACCAAGAAAAGCAACGAAAAAAACAAAACATTTAGAACCTGTTGTTGAAACATTATATGACATTTCACCTGATGAATATGAAAGTCAAAATCCTATATGCTTTGCAAATTGTCCTCTACTCAAGTCTTTAGCAGTAGAGGTTCATAGTTGTGGGGACATGACTACTCAATGTCAGTTTTGTGAGGCTTATTATTTTAAACAGGAGAGACCCAGAGATGGACAATTTATTAGTTGTTGTCAAAAAGGCAAGTTCAAACTTCCAGAAAGGAAAGAATTTCCAATTTATTTACAAAATATTATGACTGAACCTACTTTTCCAAACTACAAAAATTTTAAGACAAACATAAGATCCTACAATAGTGCCATATCCTTTGCATCCATGGGGGCAACATTAGCTGCTAATGTACCAGGACATGGTCCTTACTGTTTTAAAGTCCAAGGACAAATTTATCATCGCACTTCCCATTTACATCCAGAGGAAGGAAATAAAAGAAAATTCGCTCAACTATATGTCCTAGATACAATGGAAGCTGTTGACCAACGTATGCAGATGGAAGAAAATAAAAAATGCTTACCCACTGTTTTCATAGAGCTAAATAACATTATGGACAACAATCCCTACAGTAAAGCTTATAAAAAATTGGCAGAAGTAGAAAATGAACAACTACTTCATTCACAAACACATCAATTACCAATGCCGAAGGTTAATATGGTGCTTAAAAGAGACAGACATACTGATAAACGTCGTTATAACTTGCCAACAACAAATGAGGTTGCAATGGTGTTTCAGAATGATGAAGGAGAACCACCATTTCAAAGAGACATTCGAATATATCCTAGAAATGAGGACCAACCGTTTATTAATATGAGTATCTTAAGTCCAAATTTAGATCCAATGACATATCCCATCTTTTTCCCACACGGAGAAGCAGGTTGGCAACCAAAATTAACTCTCTTCCCAGTTACCCAAATGCTAAAGCCAGAATCCGAAATAATGTTTCTATGCTTGAATTTAAAGTAGCTCAAATTGCCATTCGCAATGTATTTAATCCAATTTTATGTGGTGGGAAACTAACACAACAATGGATTATTGATTCATATTTGCAAGTTGAGGCAAATAATTTAAACTTTATCAAATATCAACAAGATAAACTCCGTGTAGAACAATATTCTGGACTCATGGACTATGTTGCTGACGTGGCTACAAGCAGAGACATGACAGCTGGCAAAGCCATCATTTTACCATCTTCCTTTCAAGGATCTCCTCGGAATATGAGAGAAAGATACAATGATGCTATGGCTATTGTGACAAAATTTGGCAAACCCGATCTATTTGTGACATTTACATGTAATCCACAATGGCCAGAAATTACACTAAATCTACTTCTTGGACAAACTGCTTCAGATCGACCAGATTTAGTAGCCAGAGTTTTTAAGATTAAATTAAATGAATTAATACGTGACTTCACTATAAATCAGTTATTTGGCAAATGTCTTGCTTATGTATATACCATTGAATTTCAAAAAAGAGGCCTTCCACATGCACATCTTCTAATAATACTTCAAGAAAAAGATAAATTAGATACTTCGGACAAAGTGGATGCAGTCATTGTTGCTGAACTACCAGATCCAGAACTATATGGTAGACTATATGAGATTGTTACTCATCGCATGATTCATGGACCCTGTGGTGACCTTAATCCACAATCACCATGTATGGAAAATAATAAATGTTCCAAAGAATTTCCAAAAGATTATAGAGACAAAACCTATGCCAATTGTGATGGATATCCACTTTATAAAAGAAGAGAAGGAGATAGTGCCATTATTCGTGGAAAAAAAGTGGACAATAGATATGTAGTACCCTACAATCCACATTTACTCATGAAGTACAACGCCCACATCAACGTAGAAGCCTGCACTTCCATCAAATCCATTAAATATGTCTACAAATATATTTACAAAGGTTACGATGCAGCTACTGTAGTCGTCAAAAGTGCAGACAACCCTGAAAGTAGTGAGTTAGTACATGATGAACTTGCATCTCATGTAGATGCTCGCTATGTCAGTGCGCCAGAAGCTATGTGGCGGCTTTTAAAATTTGAAATGCATGATAGATCACATGCAGTATATAGGTTAGCAGTACATTTGCCACAACGACATTTAGTGTATTTCCATGCTGGAAATGAAATGAATGCATTGGCCCAAAGTGAAGATCGTCACACTACACTAACTGCATGGTTTGCATTAAATTCCACTGATGCTGAAGCAACACAATACTTATATATTGAAATTCCATATCACTATGTTTTTGTGAATGGATTATGGAGACCAAGAAAAACCAGAGGCAATAAAATTATTCCAAGAATTTACACAGTCAGTCCAAGAGATGTGGAACGTTTTTGCTTACGGATATTACTTTTAAATGTTCCTGGAGCACAAAGTTTTGAACACTTAAGAACTGTTAATGACATTGTATATGAATCCTTCCATTTAGCTGCAAGACATAGAAACTTACTCGCTGATGATACAGAGTGGGAAAGATGCTTAGAAGAAGCAGCACAATGTCAAATGCCACGACAGATGAGAGAACAATTTGCTTTTATTTGTATCTTCTCAAATGCTCCAAATGCATTAGCTTTGTGGGAGACTTTTAAAAGTAATATGGCTGAAGACTTTATGCGACGATACAATGAACCCATTGCACACTTAAAAGCGTTAATGGAAATCCAAGAAGTCTTTTTAACTCATGGATTAAGTTGTGCAAGTTTTAATTTGCCTGATCCAGGTCTTATAGATGACATTAACTTTGAAGACTATGACATTCAACTACAAGCAGAAAGAACAGAAGAAAGACTTGCAACTTTAAATACACTACAATTGCAAGCATTTCATGCCATTAAAAATGCTATAGATGATGACATGGTGACAGAGCGTTATTTCTATCTTGATGGACCTGGCGGATCAGGAAAAACATATTTGTACAATTTATTAATGAGTTCAGTACGAGCACAAGGAAAAATAGCAATGGCGTTTGCCACTACTGGAATTGCTGCACTTTTATTAGAAGGTGGAAGAACTGTTCATAGTGGATTTAAACTGCCAGTGCCTATTTTAGAAAATTCTGTGTCAGATATTCGCATGACATCCTTACAAGCAAAGAAATTGAAGAAATGTAAATTAATTATAATAGATGAGGCCACAATGATGTCATGCTATGCCCTCCAATGTATTGACCGTTTGCTTCGTGAAGTCATGGAGAATACTTTTCCATTTGGTGGAAAGGTAATGTTGTTGGGTGGCGATTTCAGACAAACATTACCTGTCGTTGTACATGGAAATCGAACTGACATTATCGAAACATGTATAAAGTCAAGTATAGTATGGAAACATTTTACCCATCTTCAACTGCAACAAAATATGAGATCAGAAGGCCAAACTGATTTCAATGATTGGCTTATTAAAATTGGAGAAGGCAGAACAGAAAAAATACTACATTTACCTGATGACACTGTAGAGATCCCACCTCATATGATTTGTCAACAAGATATTATATCGGCTATATTTGAAGGGAGCATAAATAACGAAGAATATTCCGAGCTTGCCAACCAAGTCATACTGACGTGTAAAAATAAAGATGCATTAATCCTCAATAATGAAATCTTAAAAAAAAATTATGCACCACAAAGAAATTATCACAGTGCTGATTCTGTACTTGCTGATGACAATGAAAGTCAGGCTAACTTTTCGACTGAATTCATAAACTCTTTAACTCCTTCTGGAATGCCACCACATATTTTGCAGCTAAAGAAAGGTGCAATTATCATGTTACTGCGAAATATGAACCCCAAAAAAGGCCTATGCAATGGCACAAGATTAATTGTTCAACAATTAAAGGACCATTTTATAGATGCTGAAATTTTAACTGGGACCCATAAAGGAGAGAGAGTTTTCATACCAAGAATAGATTTAGCACCAAGTGAAAGTAGTCTCCCTTTTATACTTCAAAGAAGACAATTTCCCATTATTATGGCATTTGCCATGACCATTAATAAATCACAAGGTCAAACTTTCAAATCTGTGGGTATTTTCTTGGAAGAACCAGTTTTTGCACATGGTCAATTGTACGTTGCGTTGTCACGGTGCAAAAATCCACAGGCTATTAAAGTTTACATTGAAAACAATGAAAGTCAAGGTGATTTATTAGAAGATGGACGTATTTTTACTAAAAACATTGTCTACTATGAAGTACTATAACTTTGAAGGATACAAATTTACGATGCCAAGATTTTTTTAAAGCATTGTAAAATACATAACAATTGGTTGTTTAATTCAGTCATAATTAATGGAAGTCATGTTTATGAATGATTTGCCTCACAAAATACTTGCCTTGCATTGTTATTAAAATTATGTTAAAATGTTAAGTCACTATGTTAATGTTTCTAATGTTACAAGTTTAAAAAATATATTTTCAAGTTATTTCATTCAACAGATTACAAAGTGGATGTTAAGAGGTCAAGCACCTTTTAAGTCACAATGTAAATATTGTCTGTTATCTTAAGATTACTACCTACATTTATGTTGATCGCCAGTTTATGTGCTCAGTAATAAATTACTTTAATTACGTACGTTTTAAGAAGAGTTTTACTGTATGCCTTACTCTACATTCAATGTATATTCAAGTTAACAATTATTCTGATACAAATTGAATTTTAATACTGATTAATTTAAATGTCAATTGTTTTTACATTCAAATGTTAATACTTTTAATAAAAAATTAGGTTACAAAATGTATTCACTATGTTCCTGTTTATAATGTTCAAAATTATACCAATGTTTTGTTAACTTCTAAACTTACATAAAAAATAAAGTTCAAGTTTAAAAATATATACTTTGATGGTTATTGCTTACATATAGTTTAAACTTCATGTTAAAATTCGCGACGTTTAAAGAAGGCTTTTTACTTTTTGCTTTCCTATTCATTCAATGTATATTAAAGCTAACAATTCTTCAGATACTAATTACATTTAAAAAAACCATTACATCAACATTTTACAAAAATACACGTTCATATTAAAATACTTACAAGTGTCAAAAATATATGTTAATAACTAAACAACTTGACAAACATATACATCACATTGCCGTCATTTTTTGACGGGCAAGTTACTAGTGTTATCTATAATTCCTGGATCTGGGAAATTAAAACTTGCTCAATTTAATCCATGACAAACTAATACTTCTTGAATTTTCATTAAGGCTTTTCATTCTGCAATTGACTCACTGTATTTTTGCATGAAGTATTCGCACATGTTTGTTTTAAATTTGTTCCACAAAGCTAATGCATCAGGTACATTACACAATATGCATATTAATGAGAACTGTTCTCTCATCTGTCTTGGCATTTGACATAATGCTGCTTCTTCTAAACATCTCTCCCATTCAGTATCATCTGCCAGGAAGTTTTGATGTTGCACAGCTAATTGAAAGGTATCATAAACGATGGCATTCACTGTGCGTAAATGTTCAAAACTTTTGCACCAGGAACATTTAAAAGGAGTAATCCTAAACTGAAACGTTCAATGTCTTTTGGACTCACAGTATAAATTCTTGGTATAATTTTATTTGCACTTCTTTTACTTTGTCGCATTGCCCCATTGATGAAAACGTAATGATATGGAATCTCAACGTGTAAGAATTGCCTTGCTTCAATGTCATTCAATGTAATGTAAACCAAGCAGTTAGTGTTGTTTCTCTATTTTCATTTTGTGCCAGAGCATTTCTTTCATCCCCAGCATGAAAGTAAACTAATTGTCTTTGTGGCAAATGTTACAGCTAATCGATAGACAGCATGTGAGCAATCATGCATTTTAAATTTCAGAAGACGCCACATTGCTTCTGGAGCACTTACATAGCGAGCATCTAAATAACATGAAAGTTCATCATGTAAAATTGGATTAGGTTGTTCATTTTGTTCACCTTGTACAAATACAGTTGGTGCATCAAATCTTTTATAAATATATTTATACACATATTTTATGGATTTTATAGAAGTGCAAGCTTCCACATGTATGTGTGCATTGTATTTCATAAGCAAATATGGATTATTTGGAACCACATCTATCGATTATCTACAATTTTACCATGAAAAATTGCAGTTTCTCCTTCTCTTCTTCAATACAAAGGATATTCATAACAATTAACATTAGTTTGCACTCAAAATTCTTTCAGAAATTCTTTGGTGCATTTCTTATTTTCCATACATGGTGACTGTGGGTTTATATCGCCACATGGACCATGTGATGTGTTACAATTTTGTACAGTTTGGAATGTTTGTCTGGATCTGGTAGTTCAGCACTAATCATTGAGTCCACTCTCTCAGCTGTATTCAATTTATCTTTTTCTTGGAGTATTAAAAGTATGTGTGCATGTGGAAGTTTTCTTTTTGAAATTCAGTGGTATAAACAAAAGCCACACATCTTCCAAATAAATGTTTGATGGTTCTGTAATCTATTAATTCAATGAGTTTTATTTGAAAAACTCTTGCCACTAAATCTGGTCTATGCAAAGCAAGTTGTCCATGTTTCAAATGTTCATTTTGTCCATGTTTCTTCGTTATACACAAGGGAGGTACCAGTGGTTGGGACACGGCAACATAATGGGGCTACATTACCTTTTCCAAATAATTGGTTAACACAGGAAGTAATCCAAAAGTGGTTGGAAGAAAAAAATAAATGTTAATAAAGCCCCGGGTCCTGATGAAATACATCCAAGGGTACTAAGGGAACTGGGTTCTGTAATAGCCAAACCATAATATTTATTTTTTCAAGATTCACTCAACACAGGGTCTCTACCAGATGACTGGAGAAAAGCTGATGTGATACCTATATTTAAATTGGGAGCAAGAGCAAATCCGGGGAATTATAGACCAGTGAGCCTCGCTTCTGTAGTCGGGAAGCTTTTAGAAGGATTAATAAGGGATAATATACAAAAATATGTCTATTTGAACAGGATTATAAGTAGGAGTCAACATGGATTTATGTGGGATAGGTCATGTCAAACAAATCTAATTAGTTTCAATGAGGAGGTTAGTAGGAACCTGGATCAAGGCAACTCAGTGGGATGTAGTCTTTTTGGATTTTGCAAAGGCTTTTGATACAGTGCCACATGGGAGACTATTGCACACACTAAGAGATACAGGAGTTGCAGTAAATATCTGCTCATGGATTGAGAGATGGCTAAAAGACAGGAAGCAAAGGGTTGTTGTAAATGGAACATACACCAATTGGACTAAAGTGGTAAGTGGGGTTCCTCAGGGTTCAATATTAGGTCCTCTCCTTTTTAACATATTTATTAATGACTTAGAGGTAGGATTGGAGTGTGGTATCTCCATTTTCGCTGATGACACGCAGTTGTGCAAGGTAATTCAATCAGATAGTGATGTGCTTTCCCTCCAAAGGGATTTACATAAAATTGAGGAATGGACATCTAAATGGCAGATGAGATTTAATATGAATAAATGTAAAGTTATGCATCTGGGAAGGAAAAATAGCCATGCAATTTATAATCTTAATGGAGCAAATCTAGGTGTATCGGATATTGAAAGGGATTTGGGAGTGCTCTTGGACAACCCCCTAGTTAACAGTGCTCAAAGCCAAGCAGCAGCTGCAAAGGCAAATACAATATTAGCATGTATTAAAAAGGGTATAGAAGCCAGGGTAGCAAATATAATTCTGCCACTATACAAATCTCTAGTACGCCCTCATTTGGAAAATGGAGTACAATTTTGGGCACCACTTCATAAAAAGGACATTTTAGAGCTGGAAAAGGTACAGAGGAGGGCAACAAAACTAATAAGGAGAATGGAGGGGCTAAAAGTTATGAAGAAAGACTAACCAAATTAAACTTATTTTCTCTAGAAAAAAGGCGTCTAAGAGGAGATATGATTACCTTATATAAATACATCCAGGGTCAGTATAAAGATTTGTCAAGGCAGCTTTTTGTGCCAATGTTGTGGACGAAATTCATGAAAATGTATATTATGTCCATGCTGCATTCCTTTCCTTACAATATATCATAAGATAAGGCACTAATTGCTTTTATTCTTTATTTCCTGAGAGTCCTAAGATGGCTACTGAGCTGTACCCTGGGAGTCATAAGATGGCTACTGCTGGGAGTCATAAGATGGCTACTGAATCATATCCGGGAGCTCCCAGATGACATTCATATCCGTGACCAAATAAGGATATGAGCCCCGCCACCTTCCAGAGCCAATCAGAAGCTTCACATAAACTGACCATAATGACATCAACATCCGAGACCAAATATGGAAGGACCCTTCCTACCCTGTCAACCAATCAATAACTCACTCACTGTCTAACAATGCGTCGTATGATTCTTATATCTGATCAACTTATATTATATAAGTTGCTATGTTGTATTTGGGGGGGGGTTTCGCTCGCTGGTTCGTTTGTTGGGAAGAATACAAGATGTTTTATACCAGAACTTTTGGGTCTGTGTAAATTCTTGTCTCTGTGTGCACACATGCCCAACAGACGGATTGATTTGGACAGGAACAGATATTACATAATGGGATTATTTTTATCCATCCAAAACAATTGGCGCTCCAACGTGGGGCCCTGGGTTGTGACCAACAGATAGCAGACAAGGAAGACTTTGGGACGGTCTGTCGTGGCATAAAGGAGCCTGATCAACTCAACTCAGATATATGGTAAGGTTTAATGTTTTTAAAACCTTGCATATATGTGAATAGTGCTGCTATAGATCTGCCACTTTGTCTTGGGCTGCTACTGAAGGCACTAAAAGTACAGATAAATTGCTTGCCCAGGGTCTACCTTGAAGAAATATCTGTACTGAATAATATCTGTTGCCTGTGTATGATTGTTGAGAGTGTGGGTCGAGTGAGATTTCTTAGATATTGTGTTCAAAGACATACGTGTTTTTTTTGCGTGCGGCAGGTTTCAGGGACATTGGGTAGTGTCCGAATAACACTATAGCCCTGAAATAGCCGTACGTATAGACGTACATATGCATACCTTTCTTTAGGAGGGTCTATGCATGTTGGATAGCCGATTATCTCTTTGGGGTGATTCTGTTCGTGCCTTGGTAACGTGATGACCCCGGGAGATATCTATCACACACACTTAGGTGTAAGAGCATGTATGTGGGATGCATACTTCAGGGACCGATTTATTGTGTCCGGATAACATGATAATTCTCTGAAGGCGTCAATTTTAACACACGACGGTGTGAGATTTTGAACTGCAATATTTTAAGAGTCAGAAATGTTCTGCAGAAATTGATAAATATCACTGTGACCTGTTATTGCTGGTTGTGATGCATGTTTTAAGGAGAAATGTAGTTTAGAATTTCTCTCCCTGTAAAAGCTGAAGCTGAAAGCTGATTTATCTGTAACTGTGTGATTCAAGGTCAAAGAATCAGTCTGTGAAAAGAATTTACTCCCTCCTCCCATCTCGTTAATTCTTTTAAGGATGTATCTTTCTATTTCAAATGCTTAAGGTCGTATGAAATAACTGTCATGTTTATTCTTTCTATGCAAATACTTAAGGTCGTATGAATTTTGTACAGTAAGTGAATGTCATGTTTCTGTTCATGTTTTCATGATGTTGTTAGATTTTGCTTACAAGAAATAATGTTTGTGTGAAAATAGGTGTGTCCTGGGAGGAGATTGAAAAAATAAAATAAAAAAAAAGTAAATAGTTCAAGATATATACACGGAGTTACACTTTGAGACCGCACATTAAATAGATATCTCAAAGGAAACAGTACCTTAGGATTTTAAACGTACAGTATATATATGATGCAGACTGAGAATTGGTTGTGTAACAAACACAACAACGTAACAATCATCAGAGGTGTCAATGAACACATCTTAGACAGGTATGTTGGGTTTTTGGATTATTAATCCAAGGAAGGAATCTCCATAAATTCTGCAATGTAATGGGAGATTATTTTGTTTGAATACATTGCATGTAACAGTTTGCATATTTCTGTGTATTTGTGAGTATATATGTATATATATATATATATATATATATATATATGTATATATATATGTATATGTCTTTTGAAATATTTTGTCTGAAGTTTCTGTGTGTTTGTAACTCGATATTTTACTCTTTGGAGAGTGAGGTGATTAGTCTGCATTTTTAGAAGATGTGTTAGGGGTTTGGCCCACCCCTTCTCACAATTAAGCATAGCAGACTACTCCCCTTTACTCATCCCACCCTTCTCTGTGTGTGTGTTAGTTTTTTTATGTGGAAAAATGGTTGTCTGTATCATTGAGGGGAAATGAGAAGAAGGGAGGTTGCAGGCAGAAGAATGGTGGCTGGTTCTGGGTGGGAACCAAAAGTTTGCTACAAGATAGTGGTTTGTGGAATGAAACTCTTAACACACAGCCACCGCCCCATCATGGCTCCCAACTTAGAAAAAAAAAATGGGAGTGGACTATAACTTTAGGACCAACCCCCTTTTAGAACTATGACACGCCCCTATACCCCATCTTAAAGGTAAACAACATCTACTATACCACCGCTGCTGGAGTCAGTGCCCTGTATCCACTACTCCTTGGTAATATTAATCTTTATTAAAAGGAAGGTATAGGAGACATTCAATGTTTTATTAAGCTTTACTATGGAACAAGAAGTATACGAAAGAAAAAGTAAACGCAACGTTACTTTAGGATGTTATTTTTAGATTCTCTGTGAACGCTAGTCTATGCTCATGTAAATTAACTCCTACATGCCTGTCTGCAACGCTGATACAGAATTCTGTGAGTTATTAATAGCATGCGCTCCGGATGAAATAGCAAATCAGGCTATTAATTTGTCAGATATTACACAGGATAAAACAGCCAGTGGTAATATATATCATTGCAGACACGAGTCTCAGATGCTGGGAGCAGCCTTTGTGGAGGGATTGAGAGTATCCATCAGGAAAGATTTATTAACATCTCGTCCTGAGTACAAGGTGTTGCCATTAGAGACTTTGTTATTAGTTGCTAAAAAGGGCGTGAGTTCTCACAAGGTAATGAGAAGTCTACAAACATTATGGTGTCTTCTGAGCAGGAGGAGACAGAGCCAACAAGAACAATAAAGTGTTGTAACAAAGTTGGACACCTTAGGGTTCCACCAGTTATGGTGAAGTTAAAACCAGTAGCTGAAATAGTACAAGAAACTGGTATATCATGGCCAGAAAGTCTCCCTATAGTACTGTTAAGGTAATTACACCCCTGGAGGGAAGTTTTCTCTGTCCCCTCACGAGATCCTATTTGGGTCTGCTTCTAGATTAGGGTGTTATTATCCTCAGCAATTGAATTTTAAATCTGATGTATTTGTTGATTATGTGATTGTTTTATCTCAAGCACTGACTAAAATACACGCACAAGTGTTTTCTTCTATTCCAGATCCGGAAGTAGACACTGGTACTCATCAACTACTTCCTGGAGAGTGGGTCCTGGTCAAGAGATTTGTGAGAAAGAATCCTCTGGAATCCAGATATGATGGTCCCTTTCAAGTTCTTCTAATTGCTGCACCATCAGTTAAACTTGAAGGACGGCCTACTTGGTTCTACGTATCTCATTGCAAAAATAAAGTTTCAGCACCAGACCCATAGCAGCCAACATTATGATGATCATAACACATATCCTTTCCTGTCTGTTCTTAACTAAAGTAGAACCTTCTGCATTCATTAGTGAGAAGAAAGATGGTATTACATGTTGGTACAATCCATCTAAAGCACATATGATCACATTGTCCTTTGATTATTGTCATGTTGTATGTTGCCAACAGCTAAGCGTGACTCAACAATGTAACTTGTACGAAGACACTCTCAGCACATCTATATACATATGTGTTACAGACCAGACTTGGGGAAAAGATTGTAGTCATTGGGAAGCTGTAGGATGCAACACTGGGACAGCTTGGGACTACAGACCACAGAGTGCCTCAGATAGAACAGATTTGAGTGGAAGCCCTTCACTTGAACGTATGACTCTAATAAAGCCAGGCAAATGATCGCCAAATGGCAAGACTGGAGCTAACATGCGACTTACTCTGACTATCAAGAACCCCAGACCCACAGACGCAGGTACATACCTAATGGGTGGCCCAGACCCACAGACACAGGTACATACCTAATGGGTGGCCCAGACCCACAGACGCAGGTACATACCTAATGGGTGGCTGGGTTAGAGGAAAAGCAAAAGGACGGATTGGTAAATTTATGCTCAGAGATCTAAATGCACCACTCATATCAGAAGGACTAATGCAAGTACAACACACTCAGACATTACCCCAAACGACTGATATCAGTGAACCTACGTACGAAGGAACCCTAACAAATGAAATTGGGTTCACAGACCTCAACTTATGGCTGGAATGAATGAAATATAACGTAGAGTCACATAATAAGACTAATTGTTATGTTTGTGTAAGTGCCAGACCTCACTTAGGCACTGTTCCACTTATGGTAACTATGAAGGAAGAAAAGTGTTTCTTAAGTCTTTATAAAACTACACAGACTAAAAGATCTAAATTGTGAACAATGGGAAAACAGGTATCCCATTATACCTGACAATCTACATCCAGGTGAAGGTATAACCATATACCCAGGTAATTACACATGCTTTACAAGGAGTACACCTCAAGGGAAAAACCTAAAGAGGTTTAAGCAAGAGTTATGCATTATATATTGTATTGGTTTCACAGTTTACAGAATAGACACAAACATTGGGAGACATATATTGGATATGTGGGGACATGAAGCTCAGATCAAGACTAGAGGGTATCTGGTATGGTAAGTGTACCCTGATAAAGGTCATAATGCCAGTGCACATAGTGCTTATACAAACTAATACCTCACCACACACCCTACTGACAACATCTAGACACAAAAGAAAGGTGTCTTCCCCACAAGGTAGCTTTGACCCCCATGTGTACATAGACTCTATTGGAGTCCCAAGGGGGGTGCCTAATGAGTTTAAGGCCCGAAACCAGATAGCAGCAGGATTTGAATCACTGATACCAATGATTGGTGTAAATAAAAATGTTGCTTGAATCAATTATATATATTAGAAACAGCAAAGGTTTGTGGATTACACAAGACATGCTCTGCAAGGAGTTGCAAAACAATTAAAAGCCACATCACACATGGCCATCCAGAATAGAATGGCACTAGACATGATCCTTGCTAAAAAGGGGGGAGTGTAAAATGCTCCCCGACACTGCCAACTGCTGCACCTACAAACCTGATAATACGGGTCCAAACGGTAAGATTACTTTAGCCATTAAAGAACTAAACAACTTGGCACAAGAATTGAAGAAGAGTTCTGGAACCACAGACTATTGGGATAAATGGTTTGGGTGGATAAACAACTGGTTTGGATGAATAACTGGCAGAAGGTATTGTCACAGGTTGGAATTGTCTTTCTTTCAATACTGATAATTCTTGCATTTGTTACCTGTTGTACTATCCCCTGTGTCCGAACATATTTAAAGAAGTCAGTTACTGGAGTCACACCAACCTTTGTGCACCAAGAAATTTATGAAGATGACTGTAAGGAGTCACATAAGATGTTACGGTCTATTATGTCTAGAAATGAAAGTTCTACATAAACCCCTTGTCCCACATGTTCCTGAAACAAGGGGTCAGGGATAGCATCTGACTCGCCTATGACAGTGGCAAGAGGGGTCATGGACAAGCCATGGCAACTCTAACGTACAAAGAAGAACGGGCGTTCATTGGTGCAGATGTGCTAGGGCTTTCTTACATTCATACATCTCCTCCACAGGGACAGTTGTACACATAGTCTCTAGGGGGGACTGTTACTATTTATTTGCTGTTTATATGACTTTATACTTAATTAATAAGTTTTACTAAGAAGAAACCTATATCTTTACTCAGACATTTTATGTAGTACTCTCTAGAAGAGGAAGATATAATACATCTAACCTGTCATATCTACAAGAATAGAATATAAATGTAGTATGTATCATAATATAGCATTTTAGGGGGGACTGTTGTGGACGAAATTCATGAAAATGTATATTATGTCCATGCTGCATTCCTTTCCTTACAATATATCATAAGATAAGGCACTAATTGCTTTTATTCTTTATTTCCTAAGATGGCTACTGAGCTGTACCCTGGGAGTCATAAGATGGCTACTGCTGGGAGTCATAAGATGGCTACTGAATCATATCCGGGAGCTCCCAGATGACATTCATATCCGTGACCAAATAAGGATATGAGCCCCGCCACCTTCCAGAGCCAATCAGAAGCTTCACATAAACTGACCATAATGACATCAACATCCGAGACCAAATATGGAAGGACCCTTCCTACCCTGTCAACCAATCAATAACTCACTCACTGTCTAACAATGCGTCGTATGATTCTTATATCTGATCAACTTATATTATATAAGTTGCTATGTTGTATTTGGGGGGGGTTTCGCTCGCTGGTTCGTTTGTTGGGAAGAATACAAGATGTTTTATACCAGAACTTTTGGGTCTGTGTAAATTCTTGTCTCTGTGTGCACACATGCCCAACAGACGGATTGATTTGGACAGGAACAGATATTACATAATGGGATTATTTTTATCCATCCAAAACACCAAGAGGTTTTCAACTGACAAGAGGACATCCCTTGAGGTTAGAAGTAAAAAGATTCCAACTTAAAGAAAGAAAAGGGTTCTTCACAGTAAGGGTGGTTAATCTGTGGAATTCTCTACCAGAGGAGGTGGTGACAGCGGATTCGATAGATAACTTTAAAAGGGGACTGGATTTATTTCTAATTAAAAAGGGAATTCAGGGTTATCATGGATAATTAGAGAGGCAGTATTGATCCAGGGAGAAGTCGGGTAGCCGGTGTCTGGGATCAGGAGGGAATTGATTATTATGTTATTTTTTTGTATACAACTAATTAATAAATAGTTAATCCGCATATTGCAGATCAGAGGAGATCTTAAAAGGTTGAACTTGATGGACTGAAAGTCTATTTTCAACCTTAAATACTAGGTAACTATGTAGCTATGTAACTATTTCTGGCCATTGTGGATTACATGTAAATGTAATGAATACATCTGTTTTTTTTTTCTTCAAATTTAGTTAGAATAGCCATTGCATCATTATATCTTTCTTGCATATTATGAGGAGATCCTTGGAAAGAAGATGGCAAAGAAATAGCTCTGCCATTTGGACGTTCTCTGTTTGTAGCTAATTCAGCTACAAAATCCACAAAGTTCTACACAAAGTTTATTTTGTTGAAATTTTATAAAATGTAGATTATTTGCTTCTACTTGTAGATATGAATCAATGATTCATTGTTGTGTGAGTTTACCACAACATAAAACAAGATTCAAGTCATCCCGAATAGCAGTTTGTGGTACTTTATATTCCAGAATGGAAATATTGTTTCTGACAAAAACTTTACTATTTGGATAACTTTCCATTATTAATTTTGGTTGCCATCCTGCCTCACCATGTGGGTAAAACATTGGATATGTCATTGGATCCAAATTACTTCCTAACATATTTATGTTTATGAAAGGTTGCTCTTGATTTCTTGGATATATTCTAATATTCCTCACAAATGGTGGATCACCATCATCATTTTGAAACACCATGGCAACCTCACTTGATGTTGGTAAATTATAACGTCTTTGATCACAACGGCGATCTCTTTTAAGACCATATTGACTCTTGGCAAGTTGCATTGGCAACTGACTCTGTTACTCTCTTTCTACTTCCACTAACTTTTTGTATGTTTGAGTATATGGGTTGTTGGTCATAATCTTATCAAGCTCTATAAAAACTGTGGCATTTTTTTTCCCAGAAAGCATTATATGTTGTTCAACTGCTTCCATTGTATCTCGGACATATAGCGGTGCAAATTTTCTTTGCTCTCCTGGTTCTGGGTGTAAGTAGGAAGTACTGTGGTACATTTGGCCTTGGACTTTAAAACAGTACGGGCCATGGCCTGGGACATTTTAGCTAATGTTGCACCCATTGAGGCAAAGGAAATTGCACTGTTATAAGACAGTATGTTTTGTTTGAAATTCTTATAATTTGGGAATGTTGGATCACTCAAACTTTGTAAGTATGTGGAAATGGGTGTCTTTCTGGCAGTCTTACCTTTCCTTTCCTTTTAATAACTATTAAACTCACCATGTCTTGGTCTTTCCTTTTGAAAATGATATGCCCCACAAAGCTGACAAACCACAATTGTGAGGCTCTACTGATATACCTGTAAATAAAGGACTTTCATACAAACATGTCATCATTGGTATCTTTACCATATTGTTCACATGCATCATTATCATTTTGTTTTTTATTAGAAGGTCTCTTTAACGTTCCCACTTTTTTCTTTTCATTGTAATTTTCTGCTTATCTTCTCCTCTTTGCACCATCTCCAATGAACGATGTTGTCTCCATCTTTGTACATGTTAGCCTTTTCTCCGTTCCTCTATAGTTTCGTTGATATTCTCCATTGTAATCTGTAATTGTAAATTATTATGTTTTTTTTACCAAATGTCCTATATTTTTAAAAATGCCTCCATGTTCCTAATCTTTTTTTTCCACTCTTCTTTGGCAACATATATATGGTCTATCATTTGCAGTGTGTTTGAAAAATCTAAGTGTGATATTATGAAGCCTGTGTTGTAATCTACTTAATTACCTTTTTTTTCATCGCATTTTAATACCTTATTCTACTTTTTTCTCTTACATTTTTTAATAAACTTCAAGTCGTCCATTGTCAAACATTTAAATTAGTAAGATTAGCCTCTGATTTGCTATAATACTGAGTTTATCTCTGAATGTGCTTTCGTTGCATCCATAAACACATTTTTTTTTAAATTATTAATCTATCTAATTCTTAATTGATGTAATTATTTTTAAACTTGTCAATCTTTTTTTTTTCAATTAATTATTTCAATTTCTGCATAACTAATTCTAGAATACCTCTTCTGTGTAAGTAGATGTCTGCCAATCCTGCAACGATGACACTTTGCCTGCACACGCAGCCCACAGCAGAATATATTGTATGACACTGTCTTTATCTAATGTCTGTTGAAAGTGAAAGTGACCTGCAAATAGCAAGTTAAATAATTAATACTTAATTATTATTTCTTAATTAATATAATATTCTTTTACCTTCCACACTCCCGGTTATCAAGTAAATGTTTTTTCAAAATTAATAATTAATAATAAATTAATTATTCAATTAATAATTAATACATGTACTTTACATTTTATCTTTAATGTCCTGCAGTAAAATAATCTCTTCATAAATGAGGCCTTCGGAAAATGTCCAGTCATACTGTTCATCACCTGAGGAGAAAGTGAGAAAAATCTGGAAACTGTCCAGTATATATAGAGTGCAAGCACGAGACCAAGCTGTTTTTGGCAGAGGAAAGGGTTGAAAAAGTTAACACAGGTATAAATGAGGCTAGAGCTGTTGTAAGTGTATGAACATCCTCTTTAAAGTTTTGCCATGATACTGGTCAGCTACATCTTGTTATTCCAACAAATCAGAAAATGAGAAACAGTAAGGTAATTTCTTAATATGACAAACAGTGCAGAGAGAGAAATATTAAGTTAAAGATGCACGATTCAGGTTTCAAATGTGAATGCCAGAGCATTGGCTTGTAAACTTGTATGGACTTAGGGGGTTTAATTGAAACCTAATGTGTACAACAGAGTTAGCAAGGCAGTCCAAAAAGCGAAAGAAATCTGGAGTGCTGGTTCAGCCAATACTTTGCCTTGGCTTAATTGATACTTTGTCTACTATAGCTGTTGGGGTCTTACATAGATGAAATCAAATTGAGCTGAGTGGATTCAGTTGAAAGGCAATGTTGTTCAGATGAGAACAGTGTTCACATGTCTCCAGTTGGTTATGAGTCTGCAATTCTTTGTACATACCAGACCTTCCTTGCTAATGTTTTTTTGGGGGTTTTGCATCGTTCTTCCAACTCTCCGTGACCTCATGGACTGTAACACACCAGAAAATGTTTATGTCCATGGTCATGCTGATCGACATGGTATTCATGGCAGAGATACTGGAGTGGGTTTCCAGTTCCTTCTCCAGTGGGCCACAGCATACAGTTCCTGGAATTCCTAGGTGGTCGCCCATCCCAGTAATGACCAGGCCTAACCCTGCTTAGTTTCAGGGTGGTGTGACCTATAGCTTCCCACACCTGGAATCGAACCCAGGTCAACAGCGGTGAAAGCACCCCAACCACTGGACCACCAGTGAAGCCATTTGCTAATGTTACTAACTGTCTAAAAGAGGCTCCCTGGTCCAATGTTCAGGCTGCTGTGGTGCTACATCTCTACAAGAAGACCTTGAACAGCACCAACAGCATATGGTAATGTAATCTCATCAGTGAGTATTAAGAGATCCATGACATAATTGCTTGGTTTTTGGGTGGTGTGTAGAAGCAGGTTGCAGAATGGTCTTACATAATCACCAGGGCTCACGCTAAATCTCCCAGAGCAATTAATTTGATGGCATCATAAATCTTCTGTTTGTCATTTGATTTTGTAATCCAGGTAAGGTGATGGGCTGATCTAGCGCTGAATTTTGGGAAGTGCCCAGACAGTTTGTGGCAGTAAATATTCTCTTTACTTGGCAGGAGGCTTATCTTTAGGGGTTTGTTGTAGGTGTATGTTTTTGTGGGTGATCTTGATCTTCTTTCGAAGATCTTTTTAAGACCATAGCTTAGGCTAACATACACCCTGCTTGTTCATTGTAACTTTATCAAATAATATATTAAGCATAATATAACTAGTACTAGCAAAAGTAAGCTTACATTGCTTCTGATAATGAAAAAGATTGCTGGAAAAGCAAAAATAACCCTTACTTTTAGTGTTTTAATGAGTTCAGGAAAAGAAATAGTCCGCTGTGATAAAATGAAGCAATTTGGTTAACAATTTCTATTAGCTGGGAACCTTGCAGAGGAATGAAAGCAATTAAAACTGTGTTTTACAACTACTGGGCTAGATAATAAACCAGAGGAAGTGAACATGCAGTGACTATACTACTGCCCAATATCAGTGATTAAGGCCTAGAAATGAACAGAACTCTGCATATATCATATGCAAACCCACAAGCTAAAACAACTGAAGTTATGCAAGCATTTTAGTAACTGTGAGCCTAAAGGCAACAATGTGATTGAGAGCATCAGTTTTGGATTTATGTTTGTAATGAGCCAGCTGGTACAGATATGGTTGTGCCATAGCTCAGGTACTAAGCACACAATTTAGAATACAGAGACACACAAGACCTGACAATAAGTTAAACATTTTACTTTTTTATTGAAGAACGTCTCATAAAGAATACATTGGATATTCCTATACTCACATTATTGAAAGAAATAGACATATTAATAATAATAATAAAATTGTATTATTATATTTGCTTTGTAGAGCACAAGCAGATTATTTTCAGTTTGGGTACAATAAACACCTGGATAATCTTGACATACATTTGCAGACTGTATGAATAAGACAACAGCACATTGCACAGAAATGAAAGTTTACAAGGTAGTTGAAGTAGTAGAGATATGAGGTTAGATTACTACCTGATGGATTAATTATATAGGAATAGAGAGGGAACCAAAATAGCCTTGTATGTAGTTGTTTTTGGGGTTAAGGAGGAAAGTTGGATGCTTCTCTGAGCAGGTGTGTTTTGGGCGAATGTCTGAATACCAGAAGATTACTGAAGTTAGGTTGGGAATTCCAAACAATGATGCGTCCATTGAAAAGTCCTGTAGGCAGTCATGGTAGGAGGTAATAACTTGAGGCCCAAACCAATTATCAGTATATATATTTATATAGACATACATATATTGTCTTAACACAGCATGCTTACCAGATATGGTATATAGACTGATGTAAGTAAGAGAAGCACCAGCAGAGGTATAAACAATGGACAAAGCAAAAACAAATTGATGGACAGGCGATGTCCAAATGTCCAACGGAAAGTACATTTTTTTAACATAAATAATTTACATTGTGACAATGTTGGACTGAGATTTGGGAGATAAATAGAAGGCAGGTGTGTGAGCCTGAGGCTAAATAGAGTAATTCACCCAATCCTGACCAGAATGAGTTAAAATGCCATTGCAATTAGACTGTACCTAGGAGGCTGCAACAGTCCTATTTAGGCCACAAGTGAAGCTGGAGTGAGAGCCTAATGCAGACAGAGAAAATGCAGTTGAAATCCTATGCAGTTGAGAACCAGTGGAGCACAGAATGAGAAATTGACAGAGGAGTTTGGGATCAAACCTCCAAGCAGCAACTAAGAGGAGCTAATTCAGCAGACTGAGAATGAGAGACTGACAATAGGAGACTGACAGAGCTGCTGGACATACAAGGTACAGGAATAGTTTTACATATATGAAACACAGGGAAAAGACTGTGTGTTGTGGACTTTCAGTGCAATAAACAAGAACTGCATAAATAAGGGTCCCTGAGGTGGAAAATTTGGAGTGAAAGGTCGGCCAGTGCTCCACCCGCTGAGCTTTCTACAATCAGAAAGAAGGGAATCATAAGCAATATATGCCTACAGGGAAAGAGACTTTATTTGTTCAGGCTATGTTTTTCTATCTGTGGCATACAAGTTGTACCGGTAGAGTGAGGGTGTACCAGTAGTCAGTCAGATTGAATATGTCGATTTTTATTTTCGTTATAACATGCCTTGTTTTGTTAAAAACATTGCCCAAAATTGAGAGCTGTTATAAGAGGACAAGAGTATTCTGATGGGCCACTTTCTCACAACATGTTAAATGACAGTGAATTCACGGCATACACTAGGAAAAAATAAAATATGTACTAAACTATTTTGGATAAAAGCCAAATATCTTTCAAAAAATGTATCAAGAATTTGTGGGTTTGAAAATAAAATCACATATGTTTAGAGAATCACATTAAGTAAACTTGTTTTTAGTATAAAAATTACAACAACAAAAAAAAAACATACCAAAAGTACCAAAAATATTACAATAAAAAAAAAACATTATTACGTAAAATAAAAAAACTACCCTTAATGTCCATCCAGTGATGATCAGAGATGCCCTTGTAATCAATCTTCTGCCCTGGATCAAGCAGGCTATTTGTGTGATTGAAGTTACTTGTCCTTTTCAATTCTGCTTGAAGCCAGCAGGTCCTCATCTTCTGGGCCTTTGAAATGGCCATCCACCTAAAAATCTAAATGTTCTATATAAAAAAAAGTTGTTTAAACTAATGGAGCACCTCCTACGAGGAGCTTGGCGCTACAAATGGCTTATCAATCTGAGTATTCTGACTAGTTAATTTACATTTCCCAGGCAAAAAGCTCATGGTGATATCTAAAAAGCAATTATTATTTTTTTTTTTAATAAAGAAACATTTTACAAACAATCTTACAATTCCAAACATCAAAAAAAGAAATAAAAAAAGTGGTACAAATAAATATAACAAAACAATGAAATCAAACTTGATTGATTATTTGATCAATATATTTGCCCATAATCCCCAGTTAAAATTTGCTTTAATTTTTATTTTTATATCTATTTATAGACAGTCATTTTCGATTTGTCCATTTCTAAATCTTTTTTTTCACCCCACAGTGGGACATTTTTTTTCCATTTTAGGGCTATTTAGCAATAGATACAATATGAATTACTGTAAACTTAGTTTGAAAATTAAATTGATCTGGAAATATGTGGATCAATTTTTTACTCCTCATTTTTTATTCATCTCCCTTTCCTTCCGCTTCCTCTCCTTTTCCTTCTCTTTCCAATTTCTCTTCCCTTTCTCTTTCTTTCTCTACTTACAGTGCTCAACTTTTAATATTTCTCCCCTTTTTCTCTTTAGTTCCAATTCCCCTCTATTAATAAATACCTCTTATAATTCACTCTACTGAAATAATATCACATATTATAATTGTCGAACTACGAGACGTCGTCACGCTTTGCGTGGTGTGTAAATAAAATAAAACATTATTACGTAAAATAAAAAAAAGATTATTACAGTTAAATGAAAATAAAATATATTACAATAAAATAAAAAAATATAACTACTGAAATAATAATAAATATAACTACTGAAATAATATCACATATTATAATTGTCGAACTACGAGACATCATCACGCTTTGCGTGGTGTGTAAAACTTAGGCAGTCATCGCTTGCGAGCCTCACGAAGCAAGGCGAGCTGTTAACTCAGAGCAATTAGGCGATGAGCACGGGGGAACAGCCAGGACGTCTGGAAGTGAGGTGGAACGCGAATTTAAGTCGATTTTATAGAGTTTTCGAAAACCAGCTAAGTGCAAAAAAAATGGAGGCCCAAAAAAATGCAAACGAGGCTACACGGCCCTGGACCGCGCAACACAGCGCCAAGCGCGTACCATTTTCACACAGGAATGTGCAAGGTAGAAAATACACTACTACAAAGAACGCCAAATACTCGCAAACCGCGTAGCACATAAAGAAACTACACACTCTTTACACTCTTAACTTACGAATCTACAGTAGCACTTTACACAAATACACCAACGGTTTGCCCTCCCGCACACAGCCTACTTCTAATGCACAAATGGGACATTCATAAAAAAATCGCCACAGGCCAGCAACAGTGCAACTGGACATTATATGCTGTGGGAACATGAAAAAAGATTGTTAAATCTTCAACCTATTGATTGATGGATATATTAATTACAAATAGGTAAACTATATTAATTCATTAAGTACCTTATTAATTGATTATTAGTTAAACAATATAGACATATGTATCTGTCTTTGGCATGAGCGCAGAGGCTGCTCAGAGGAGCAAAAGTACACCAGAGGAGAGAGGCTCGCAATGAGTGCCAAAGGTCCTCACAGCACAAAAACATTCACATTGTGTGGCAAACAGCATTCCCATGGCTTCAAATTTTATTGACCGAAATTTGTTTGACAGGCAAGTCGCTAGTATAATAATAATGAATACACAGTTAGACCTAATGTAGTTTAAGATGAAGTTGAGCATTGACTAAAACTTATTTACTCTCTCTTTCCATACTTCCCCTCTCTTTTTTCTCCCATTTCTCCATTCTCTTTTCTCTCCCTCTTTCTCTATCCTTTCCTTTCTTTCCCCATTCTCTTCCTATATCCTTCCCAAATTCTCGTTTTTCTTTCTTTCATTCTTTCTTTCCTTTCTTCTCTAATCTTCCCTTCCTTTTTATCTTACTTTTCAATTCCCTTTTCTTCTTCCATCCCCTTACTCTCTTCCTTTTACTATGTATTTGCCTTCTCTATCTTCTTTACTCTTTTCTTCCTGGCAGATATCCAGAAAAGAAAGACAAAAAAGACAAAAAAACAAAAAATCATGTGTTAACTAAAGATTTGGAAAGTATTTGACTCACACAATATTGCACAATTATAATCTGTACAAGTTTCAACAATTTTAATTATCTGTGGCGCTCCTTACTATATATTAATAGTTAAAAATGGTTACATTGTATATCTAAATTTAATGTGTACCTTTTATTAAAGATACAAATCATGAAAGATTTGTGCAGTGTATGTGTGAGTGTAAAGTAAAAGTTAAAAATGTGTTTTGATGTATTTATGAAAGTAAAAAAAAAACAGTGTTATACATGTGTAAGAATCTTCAAAAAAATACTAATTAATAGTAATAATAATAAAGTGTAATTTGTCATAAAAGATGTGGTAAAAAAAAGTGACATCAGTGATCGTGAAAAAACAAAATCAATCCTTTCGACTCACCTCAGTTTATACTTTAGTCCACCCCTCTAATTGGGTAATACCTTTAACAGCTAGATGAGTTAGAGATGCATCAAAGGGAATATTCCATACATTCAAGAGTTTTTCTCTTAATCGATCTAATAGAGAACATTTGATGTTTTCTAAAAACAAATATTTTTGTAGGGAATCCCCATTTGCAGGTAGAGTTTTCTTTTCTATGAGCTTCTGTAATGTCTTTAAATTCTCTTCTTTTTTGTAGTGTCTCCCCTAATAGACCTGTGAAAAATGTTTTACCCACATAGGGGTGCTTAAATATTCTTTTTTTCTAGCTATCTTTATTATTTTTTCTTTAAAAAAAAGATAAGTCAGAGGTGCTCATCAGAGAACGAACCAACCTTAATAGGTTAGTTCTATAGCCATGATAAGCCACTCTGAGAGCAACCTCTTTTAGCTCACTTGTGCCCTTCACAGGGAGAAATATTTTGTAGTATATCAGTCTGGTCCCACTCAAAAGAGTGACCCAGCCCCGAAATACCAGGCAATTCTACCCTGAACAGGAGAAACAGCAAACCCAGAAGCATTTCGGCCTTTATGGGCCTCGTCATAAATAGTTGTTGTCAAATATGCAAATGTGTCCGTCACACCAATGTTAAATTACACTGCGATGAGCAGGCAAACTCACAATTCGCTCATCGCGAGGCCCGCGGGAGTTAGGCTGCAAGTCTTGCGATGACTCTCCCTAATGTTAATAAGGTGGTGTGAAAAAGACCCCCAGATGCATTAGATACATTGGATTTAATAATAAATAAAATAATAAATCTTAACAAAATAATAATAGTATTAATTCATTACTGAATTGTTACACCGCAATCTATAGGCGCTAAGGAGTCATAACAATAACTTATTAGAGCGCCATCATTTGGATGTGGAAATATAAGTTTTATTCTTACAGCGCCATCTGTTGAATGTAAGCGTAAATTACAACAGTTGAAATACTTTTTGTAGCACCATCTATTGGATATAAAGGTGTAAGGAGTCATACAAATAAACTACAGCGCCATCTGTTGGATGTGGAAATATAAATTGCATTCTTACAGTGCATCTGTTGGATGTAAGGGTTAATAACAACAGTGGAAATAGTTTTTGTAGCGCCATCTATTAGATATAAAGGTGTATAATACCAAGAAGCCCCATTCTTCTAATGCCACTTATTGGAGATGAGGACGTAAAGTAAAGAGGGGAGAGGCTTGCAATGAGCAGAAGGCGCTCATTGAAGTACTCTCGATGGCCATCAAAGGTACTTATTGCGAGCCTCTCCCCCCTTTACTTTACGTGGCGCGACACGTAAAGTAGAGCGGGGGAGAGGCTCGCAACGAGCACCAAAGGTGCTCAGTGCGAAGCATAAAAGTGGCGGGTTGGCCAAGGCCTGCAATGACAAAGGAGTAGCTCGTAATGAGTGCCGAGGACACGAGGGCTGAAAGTCAGAGGGCTTTGCATTGTGTGGCAAACAGTATTGCCAGTCTTAAAATTTTATTGCAGTCATTTTTGACAGGCAAGTCGCTAGTAAATATTTAATTCTGAAAGATAGTCTCAGGTTGATTCCCATATCAATCCGTGTCCCACTTGCAGGACACAAAATCTGCTGTATAACGTCATGTCCACACAAAAGGTTACAGCGTAGTAGACCCATGGTTTCTTCTCGTATAAATCTGTCCCAATGCACATGTTTCCTGAATATTTAACTTGTAGAAGCACCATGACAGCTAAAATTCATGCAAAGACTATTCACATAGGCCCTCATTCAATTGCAATTTGGCCAATTGAATAGGGCTCTAAATAAGCACATAACATATATTTTTTAAAGAAGTTTTTAGTTAGTAAGCATCTATCCAAAAGCAAGGTTTTCACTAACTAAAAACTTCTTTAAAAAATATCTGCTATGTGCTTATTTAGAGCCCTATTCAATTGGCCAAATTGCAATTGAATGAGGGCCATAGTAAGCACTCTTTTGCAGCTTTTGGTTCCATTTCACCTTTAAGTGAAACGTGCTTCAAAGATTCTTAAAGGTGCACCAAGAATAGTCTCATACACTGCTGTTACAATTATCTTATGCTATGAATTAACCTAAGTATTTCCACGCATGTAGTTACAGTTGCTTAACACATTTAAAGCATCCTTGTATCTTCCATTTCTTGCTATGACAGGTTAAAATGCTCTAGATTAACAACTGTAGAGATTCACTTTAGTACATGATAAAATGTATCAATCACTAAGCATAGATTAGTTTCTCATATGGATCTGTCCGGGTAGCATAACAAGGTTGAGAGCAAAAATGTTGCAAGAGTTTTGAATTAGTTGTCACCTTTAAGTCTTCAATAAATAGTTAATTTTTAGAGACACTCACACAACGAATACCCTCTATGACTATGGTAATAAATATATCATCTCCACTTGCTGTCAGCATCGCTCTGGTTCAAGGCCAGCAAACACCTGTGACACCCAGAATGTGATATCCATCACGTCACAAACCTTCAACTCTACCTTTCTCCTGCACCCTCTGGAACGCACAATCTATCTGCAATAAACTCACATTCACTCATGACCTATTCACTACCAACTCCCTCAATCTACTGGCTCTCACTGAAACCTGGCTCTCATCCTCAGACACTGCCTCCCCTGCAGCACTCTCTAATGGTGGTTTTCACCTCAGCCACACACCTAGACCTGGGAACAAACAAGGTGGTGGTGTGGGTGTTTTACTTTCCACTCGCTGTACATTTCACCTCATGCCCCTGTCCAAACCCTCCAATTCGGCCCCAACACTCCATTGAGACAGCTCTCACTAAAGTCACCAATGGCCTTCTTACCACCAAGTCAAAAGGTCACTTTTCAATTCTTCTTCTTCTAGATCTCTCTGCTGCCTTTGACACTGTTGACCATCCACTTCTACTCCATATCCTCTTCTTCCACGGTATTCGAGATACTGTTCTCTCATGGTTCTCATCATACCTACAAAATCGATCATTCAATATCTCCTTCTCTGAAACCTCTTCTTCTTCTCACCCCCTGTCTGTTGGTGTACCCCAAGGATCAGTCCTAGGCCCCCTCCTCTTCTCCATCTACACATCCTAACTTGGTACCTTAATAAAATCTTTTTGACTGCATTATCATCTCTATGCAGATGACACCCGAATCTACCTCTCCGCACCAGATCTATCCACTTCTCTTCTAACACATGTCTCCAACTGCCTCTCTAGTATATCCTCTTGGATGTATCACCTTACAACCTAACTCGCTTATCACCTCTCTCACCCTCTTTAATCCTTACTATACCTTAGACTGTAAGTCTGGGAGTTTCTATCCTAAGTACTTTGGGAATGCACCATGGACATTGGATTCCTAGCTCAAAGACAGGGCCCTCCTTGCTGTGCTATTTGTTAATTTGTATTTATCTTTGTCTGAACGTAACTTATGTACAGCGCTACGGAATATGTTGGCGCGTTATAAATGAACTACAAAAATAATAATAATACCATTAGGCTTTCATTTTTAAATAATCATAGTGCAGAGATATTTTTACACACTAGAAATCCATTGGCAGCTCAGTGTTAAATAAGGAGAAATGTGAGCATTCTGTGGTTTTCTTTTAAGTTCTTTGCAATTTAATGGCCACTTTAAATATTCAGTACTCCATAGACTGCTAAGCACACTTCTAGGGTCTATATCAAACCCATACAACCATAGCAAGCTATGCTCTGGGCTCTTAGTATAGGTATATACAGGTATAGGGACGCCTCACTCCTGCTGCCTGAGCCTCATCTGACAACGCATCTCCACCTAGAGCTGACGTGCGGGCTCCTGTCACTTCACTGTAGAAGGGTCAAGCCAACAGTCTATAGGCAGAAGGTTCGCCCGAACAGCAATGAGGTCCGTCCATCAGCATCACATTACAGGGAAGCGGGGTAAGGGAATAAAGGGGTAGTTGTAAATACATTAGAAAAATAACCCTTCACATTCTCTGATTAGTAAGCCCACAAAGCAGTCTGTGCTTAGCTGATTCCTGGGCAGGGCATTGTGTATAAAAATCAATTTTGATTCGCTGAAATATGACACATATTTCAACCAATCAAAAGACAGAAAGTCTGGCAAAAGCCATTTTTGGTGGGGGAGCTCTCCATAGGAGGAGCTCTGTTATTTTATATTATTTTTTTAATATACATCAGGATTTTTAGTTGGTGGCCATTTCAATGGCCTAGATAAAGATCCACTGGCTTCAAGCTAATTTGAAGAGGATGTGAATCTCCAATCAATACGGACAGCCTGTTTGATCTAGGGCAGAAGATTAAGAACAAGGGCAGTGCTGATCCTCGCTGGATGTGCATTGAGGATAGGTAAGTCAAGTTTTAAACCCACAACTAGTTATTTGCAGTTCACACACTGGGCTAAGTGTCTACAGAGAACAAAATATCTAATCTAGAGCTAACATTGGAATTCCTTCCACAACCTGCACAACTGATATTAATTAGTCCCAACAGCTGGAGCAACTTAGTATGTATTCTGAGAGTGCATGGGTGGGCTAGAACTAGTCGCAAACAGTTAACGTCAAACATGCATATTTCAATTAGCAGCACTTTTAAAAAGGAAAACACATTTCCATATGCTTTTCCATCCTATATCTCATGTTGCAGAGCACATACAGTGTCCTTTTAACTTTTTTGATGTTCATGGGGTCATCACTTTTCCACTTTAAGTGAATTGCACATAAGTTGTGCATACTGTAGGTTCTTCCCACTAAAGAATGCCTCAATTCTAACCGGAAATGGAAACCACTACCAACAGTTTATCAGATCTGACACTCAAGGTACTTATTTTAACTTAAAGTATTTCTAGGGTATCTGGTAATATTTTATACTGACAATCCTTGCCTGATAATCATGAAACAATTTGTTCTAATCTTGTCAGCCTATGCAACAAACTGCCACTGCAAACATCCGGCAACTCTAAAAAGTTAAAGAAGCGTTGAATGAACTCTTGAATACATTCTATAAAAATATATCAAATTAACCATTTTAAGAAATATAGCTTCAACAAAAGAACAATAATGAATGTGTACAGTTTCTTATCTCATATGTTGCTTAGGCTGAAAAAGGTGCTTATCTTCTTATGAAGAGATTTTAGGCATATTACTCTTTATATAATTATTTTAAAAGTGTTTCTACATTTGTGTTAATATACATTTAATTAATGAAGCTTAATGGGGGGAGAGAACATTCAAAACACAAAATATATGTATTTAATGTTCCTGTGTATCACATACAAAAAAGACTACTGCTTGTAATTTTTTTGTATTTATTATTCATCAATACAACTAAACTTTCACACTTTTAATAAATTACTATGGCAAAAAAAAATGTTTGCTAAATATATCATTTTTACCAGTACATATAATGTGAAATTACAGTGGATTATTTTGAGACGCCTACATAATTCACATGTTTTTCCCTTATAGTTTCACATTATAACCTAAGCTATTTCCCAGAAAGCAAAACAAGTTTTTTTAAGTTGAAGTTTTATACCATGGCTTTCAAATGCTTTCCCTTAAAGAGCCAGAAATATTGTGGAAATAGGCCTTCAGCATCATTTTGATCTCATTAAAAGATTTGGAAATAGTATTTTAATTTTATCTTGTTTTGAAGATCGTATGCTTACATTGCTTTCAGCCCACCCCCCAGCTCTTTAGCCAATCAGAATAAATGGTTGTTTTCTGCTTGTCTACTGAGTTCACTTAAAGTGAATTAACATAGTTACTGCTCAGACCATAGCAAAGATATAAGGAAATTACCATATTGTTGATAGATAGATAGATAGATATATAGATAGATAGATAGATAGATAGATAGTTAGATAGATTCTTTATTTTTAAGTATGTTCCAAACAGTTGATTTGGTCACACCTAATGTTTTTGCTATCTCTCTGATGGGTTTGTTTTGTTTTTTTCAGCCTAATGATGGCTTACTTCACTGATAGTGACAGCTCTTTGGATCTCATATTGAGAGTTAACAGCAACAAATGCAAATAGCACACTTGAAATGAACACTGGAGCTTGTATCTGCTCTTTGTAAATGGGATAATGAGGGAATAACACACACCTGGCCATGGAACAGCTGAGCAGCCAATTGTCCCATTAATTTTGGTCACTTCAAAAGTGGGAGGCACATATACAAACTGTTGTAATTCCTACACCGTTCACCTGATTTGGATGTAACTACCCTCAAATTAAAGCTGAAAGTCTGCAGTTAAAGCACATCTTGTTCATTTCATTTCAAATCCATTGTGGTGGTGTATAGAGCCAAAAAGATTAGAATTATGTCGATGTCCCAATATTTATGGACCTGACTGTATAAAGGGAAACTTGTTTCTGCCTTCGTCTGAAGTGAAACATTGCTTTATCATTAAACAAGCCCACAACGCAGCTTGCTTGAGCTTTGTCAGGGTGATAGTGTTCAACAAAATGTTGTAATTTAGCCCATTTAGCACACATTTCTTAGATGAGTGCAGTAGATGCTTTCTCCCTACCCTCCTCCTGAAGAAGAAGGTTCATCAGCCACTCCCTCTTGCTCCTCTCTCTGAAGTTACTGCAGCCCCCAGTGCTGAGCTCTTCTCTGTGCTCCTCCACTAGCTCTTCGATGTCTTCATTACATAGCTCCAGGAACTTGTACTTGGCCAGAGACATAATGTCCTCCACTATTCTGCTAGGTTCAGCCTTTACCAGAGCTACAGCTTCTGGCCACAATTTCCTCCAGTCACAGTTCATGGTCTTGTGAGAGACCTTATTCCAGGCATTTACAGGATATGGAAATGGTCCTTCCAGAACTCTCTGAGCATCAACTGAGTATCCAAGGTCACCTCAAAGCATCTCCGGAAGAGGGCTTTGGTATACAGCTTGTTAAAGTTGGAGATGAACCTGCTGGTCCATTGGCTGAATCAGAGGAGTTATGTTAGGGGGAAAGAACTTCACAGTTATGCACTTAAAGTCCCCCAGCAAGTTGTCCTCCATGACTAGAGGGTGAGCAGGAGCATTGCCCATGATTACCAGAGCCCTCAGAGGCAGATCTTTCTTCTCCAAATATTTAGTCACATTTGGGCCAAAAACGTAATTCATCCATTCAGTGAAGAACATTCTGGTTACAGCTACAGTTACAGGCTTTTCTGTTGGCACTCCATATGACACTGGTAGCACGTCTTTTGGGTGCTGGTGAACAGCATGCTGTCATCAGCACGACGACAGCTGCACAGCAGACAACAGCGCATTAGAGAACAGCACTCGTCCTTTACTGCGCGAGAGACAAAAGCACGCACCGACTGCACAAATCCCTCTTTGCCCTCACATCAGACTCCCCTTGTCTCTTCCCCTCCATTTAGTTAATAGATCAAGTGCTCTCATTGCACCAGAACCTGAAACCAAAACATTTGTAGCAAATGGCAGCGTTACATGTGTTGTGTCCCATCTTGATCCACAACTAATAGGGTGCAGTCAGGGATACAACATGTATAGCTGAGAATCAATTATTAGGGCTGCGGCTATCCAAACAAGACTTATCTGTCAGGTGGTAGCTATGAGGTTCTTAAACTAAGGTAGCTGGTTAATTTTCTTGAGGATGGAAAACTTTTGTGTGTTGGGAGTCTAAGCGTGACTTTTTTATCTAAAAAACTTGTGTAAAATATAAAAATTATTGTTTTGGGGAGATGCAAGAGGTTGGGTTTGTTGGGAATTAGGGGTAACGTTGAAGGGTCATTTGGACACTGTTGTGAAATAGTTATTAATATACAGTACATGTGTCTTTTTTTGATTCAATGGATGATTTACATATTTCAATGCTTTAGCTTGCATTAATGATGACATGTTATATTATTAGAAGTTGGTATGCTTGTACTAGAAATATATTAGATGATATATACAAAAGTTGATGCTTACCACAGAACTGCGTTCTTGGCATCCATTACTGTCTGAGGCGCTGCGTGTCACTGACCTGCACAGAGTGTCACATTATTATGGATGGAGGGCAGAGAATAGAGAGAACAGTGCAAGCTCATGTGAATTAATGATCAATAACCTACAGTAATAAATGGGCAGATAAAGACTATCAGTTGAGATATTCTCAAGCTTACTCTGTTTCCTGCATTATAATATCTCAATGTGATGGGCAGCTCCGTGGACAAAATAATCCCTTACTTATAGGGACACAGCAAAGGTTCAAGATATTGCAGAAGTAAAAAAAATAAAAATAGTAGGAGCTGCCCACAGTAATGGATACCAAGAACACAGTTCTGTGGTAAGCATCAACTTTTGTATATATCAGCTAATATACTTCTAGTACAAGCATACCAACTTCTAATAATATCACATTTCAACATTAAAGCAAACTAAAGCATTGAAATATGTATATCATCCATTGAATCAAAAAGACACATGTATATTAATAACTATTTCACAACAGTGTCCAAATGACCTTTCAATATCCCACCAAACTCCCAACCAAACCAACAAACCTCTCGCATCTCCCCAAAACAATCAGGTTTTAATTATTTTTCACAAGACTTATAGATATAAAAAAAGTCACGTTTAGACACCCAAAACACAACAGTTTTCAATCCTCATGAGAATTAACCAGCTGCCTTATTTTAAGGTTGCTATTCTCTGGTGCGCTGTTGTCTGTCGTGCAGTTTTCCGTGCATGCATTTGTCGGCGCGCTGATGACAGCAAGCTGTTAACCAGCGCCCGAAGGACAGGGTGCCAATGACACTTAAGTTGCTTTTCTGTGCATTATCCCTTTTAAAAACTCAGGGGTTCTCGCTGTGGTACTCTAGTAGAGGCTTGCTGCCTTATTAAATTCCAGCCTCGTAGATACAAGGTTTCTACTTAAATGCTACGTGTTGCAAAGTTTGAAAATTTATGACGCTATTAAATTAGCCCTGCAGCGAGCAACGTATGAGCTACGCAGTAGGGCCGTCCGTGTCAACACGGAGAAAATCTACATGAGGAGTGGAAGCCTGAGAAATGATCTTGCAGGCTCCCCACCTCATAAATTGCCGCGGGGGTTCTGAAAAGGGACCTCAGCAGCAGTCCTACATATAAGCCCTGCCGTGGGGGGTACTCCAACAACTCCCCACTGAGACCTAAAATTAACCCCCCTCTAAGCTGGGGATCCCAATCGAGATCCCCAAAGTCCATAGGGGCCCCCCAGCCCCCCCACATTAACCCATTGCAGCAGGGGGTCCCCAAACGACATAGATCAGGACCCCGCTGTATTTAAAAATGTTAAATTACCCCTACATGGCTCCTTAAAGGACCCTCAGCACACTATTAGCCAATCCCGGCCATGGAAGCTAAAATTACCCCACTCCCCTCTATGCTGGGAGTCTCCATCGGGACCCCAAAGTGTCCCCACATTATCCCCTTGCTGCAGGGGTCCATAGGGGACGCCCACAGCCTGCCCACATTACCACTTTGCAGCAGGGGTCCCTGATCGACACCGATCGTGACCCCACTGCATTTCAAATTTCCTGCCTCGCGGGTCCTTAAAAAAAATAATAATAATAATTTTAAATTAACCCCTGCCGCTGGGGATACTATAAGTACCCCCCCAGGCCACTAAAATTAACCCCATCACTCATGGGGCTCTATACAGAGCCCCATGAGCCCTTTATTAACCCTATTACTCATTGGGGTCAATAAAGAACCCCATAATCCCTTAATTAACCCTATAACTTATGGGGGTCAATACAGTCCCACCTAATCCCTTAATTAACCCTATAACTCATGGGGCTCTATACAGAGCCCCATAATCCCTTAATTAACCCCATAACTCATGGGGGTCAATACAGACTCCCATAAACCCTTAATTAACCCCATAACTCATGGGGTCAATACAGACCCCCATAAACCCTTAATTAACCCTTTAACCCATGGGGCTCTATACAGAGCCCCATGAGCACCTAAATTAACCCTATAACCCATGGGGCTCTATACAGAGCCCCATGAAACTATAATTACCCACCTCAGTCCAATAGGGGTCTATATAGACCACTATAGGACACTAGTAACCCCTAGGTTAACCCTACAAGTGCCATGATGGTCCTCCAGGACCATCATGACAAAGTCTAAGCACTACACTACAATATTAACCCTAACTATACCCCATTAACCCATACTAAACCCTATCTAACTATAACTGGGCCAATCTAACCTAAATTGAGCCAATTTAAACCTATCTGGACCAAATAACCCTAACTGGGCCTATACAGACACCTGCAAGCCTCTAATTAACCCAATCAGTCCCATAAGGGTCTATGAAGACCCTCATAGGACAATTAGAAGACCATAATTAACCCCATAAGTGCCATGAGGGTCCTCCAGTACAAACACTACACTACACTATTCCCCCCCAATAAAGCACTAAATCTAAACTAACCCCCTCTCCCCTAACCTATTAACCCCTACCTACCTAACACTACCTACCTAACCCCCTATTAAATCCACTACCCTACTAATTAGATAAAATAAAGCAACATAAGGTACATAAAATAAAAAAACCTAAGGTACACAAAACAAAAAAGGACATTACAGTCCCCCTCAATACAAAAAAAAAAATCACAACAACCCCCCTTGCACTACAAAAAATAAAAAAAACATCACAAATCCCCCTGCCACTACATAATACAATACATTTCCCCGTATCGATACCTAACCCCCAATCGAAACATCAACCCCTATCTGATGTATTTTTTTTTTTTGTACTGAGGGAGGTTGTGATGTTTTTTTTGTTTTTTTTTTTGGAGTGAGGGGGTTTGTAATGCCTTTTTTGTTTTGTGTGCCTTAGGTTTTTTTTATTTTGTGTACCTTAGGTTTTTTATTTTATGTACTTTAGGTTTTTTATTTTATTTAATTAGTAGGGTGGGGGTTTAATAGGGGGTTTGGTAGGTAGTGTTAGGTAGGTAGGGTTTAATAGGTTAAGGGAGAGGGGGGTTCGTTTAGATTTAGTAGTTTATTGGTGGGGAATAGTGTAGTGTTGTGTTTGTACTTAGTGTCATGGGGATAATGAAAGGCTTTTAATTGTCCTATGAGGGTCTTCATAAACCCTTATGGGACTGATTGGGTCTGTATAGACCCCCATAAGTGATGGGGTTAGATGGAGGCTTATGGGGGTCTGTATAGACCCCCATAAGGGATGGGGTTAGATGGAGGCTTATAGAGGTCTGTATAGACCCACATAAGGGATGGGTTAGATGGAGGCTTATGTGGCACTTGTGGGGTTAACCTAGAGGTAAATAGTGTCCTGTAGGGGTCTATATAGACCCCTATTGAACTGAGGGGGGTAATTATAGTCTACCGAGCCCCATGAGTTATAGGGTTAATTAAGGCTTATGGGGTCTGTATTGACCCCCATGAGTTATGGGGTTAATTAAGGGTTCATGGGGTTCTTTATAGAGCCCCATGAGTGATGGGGTTAATTTTAGTTGCCTGGGGGGGTACTTATAGTACAGAGGTTAATTTTTTTAAGCGTGGATCCTTTACAGTCCTTTTAAGGACCCACGAGGTGGGAAATTTGAAATTGGAAATGCAGCAGGGTCACGATCGGTGCCGATCGGGGAACTCCTGCTGCAAAGGGGTAATGTTGGCGGGCTGCGGGGGTCCTTATGGACCCCTGCAGCAAGCGATTAATGTGGGGACACTTTGGGGGTCCCGACGGGGACACCCAGCATAGAGGGGGTCTATTTTAGGTGCAGCGGCCAGTGTTGGCTAATAGTGTGCAGCGGGCCCTTTAAGGAGCCGTGGCTGGTAATTACAATTTTTTAAATGCAGTGGGGTCCTGATCTATGCCAATCAGGGATCCCAGCTGCAAGGGGTAAATTTGGGGGGGCTGCAGGGGTCCCGATGGGAACCTCCAGCACAGAGGGGTTAATTTTAAGTGCCGGAGGGGGGTAGTTGGAGTACCCCCCATTGCAGGGCTTATATGTAGAACTGCCGCGGAGATCCTGTTCAGGACCCCCACAGCAATTGATGAGGTGGAGGTGCCTGCAAGATCATCTCGCAGGCTGTCACTCCTTATGTAGATTTTCTCCATGTTGATACGGACGGCCCTGCTGTGTAGCTCACATGTTACTCGCAGCAGGGCTAATTTAATAGCGTTGTAACTTTTCAAACTTTGCAGCACGTAGGGTTTAGGTCGAAACCTTGGCCCTCATTCAATTGCGATTTGAAAAGGGCTCTAAATAAGCACATAGCATATATTTTTTAAAGAAGTTTTTAGTTAGTGAAAAGCTTGCTTTTGGATAGATGCTTACTAACTAAAACGTCTTATGTTATGTGCTTAGAGCAATTGGCCAAATTGCAATTGAATGAGGGCCCTTGTATCTATGAGGCTGGAATTGAATAAGGCTGTTAATATGGACTTGGGTTTTTTCTAACACATTATCAGGATTTCATGTGATTTTTTTCTTATTATACCATATGTTTGTCCAACAGGAAAGATATCATTGTGGTTGGACTACAGTGCTCGTTTTTTGCATGTATATATTGATGTATATGTGTATCTAGTATGTGTATATATGTTTCCTTTACTATGTTGTGTTTTCACCCATATATGTATTTACCTGATGAGGTCAGATTCTGTTTCCACTCTCTCTGCATCTGCTGTTTTTATTCAAACTGAGGGTTCTCGAAAGCTCATCATTATAAATAAGACGTTTGTCCAATACAAAAGGTATCAAATTATATTGCAATTCTCATTATTAATCTATATATATATATATATATATATATATATATATATATATATATATATATATCACATATAATAGTTGTCAAACTACGAATCGTCGTCACGCTTTGCAATCTCGAGGGGCCGCATTTGCGGAGGCTCTACGGTGCCTCACAAACGGTTACAAACACGCACACAAGCAGCACTTTACCAAAATAGATCTAACACGCAATCACTATATACGGAATAACACAAAAAATTACGAACCGCAGGACTTAGAACGGAAAATTTCGGGATTTAGCATAAAAAAATACGAGACGCGGGACTTAGAAAAAAAAACATTACGACCTCGCTAAAATACGACCTTAACGCCTGAATTGCATTGCATCCTGAAAACATTAAAAACACAATAAATACTCACAAAAAATACATAACAAGCTTACCCACAGTTACATATCAATTTAAGTCCACATTCCTGACTTTAGACATCCGAAAATCCCCTAAGCAAGAGAAAAAATGGCCGCCGAAAAAAATGAAAACGAGGCTACAGGACCCTAAAGAGGCAAAACACCACCAAGCACATACGGCTTTTCAAAAAAGCCGTACGAGGTACAAGATACACTCTTACCAAGGACGCTACATCATACACAGCCGCGTACCACATACACATTCGCAGCCATTTTAAATACACATAAAAAATACATAAAAAGCTTACCCACAGCAAGGGGGGGCACCCAGGACCTCTGCAAGTGAAGTTACACCTCAATTTAAGTCCAAATTCCCGACTTTAGACACACGAAAATCCCCTAAGCGAGAGAAAAAATGGCCACCGAAAATAACGAAAACGAGGCTACAGGACACTCAAGACGCAAAACACCACCAAGCACATACAGCTTTTCAAAAAAGCCGTACGAGGTACAAGATACACTCTTACCAAGGACGCTACATCATACACAGCCGGGTACCACATACACATTTGCCGCCATTTTACAACACTAACTTACACAATGCGGAAGTACACAGCTACCCTAACGACTTTCCCTCGCGCACGCAGCCTATTTAAACTATACACTGCACACATTGCTGACACTTACACCTCAGCTCCACAACAGTGCAAACCTACAATGTATGCTGCAGGAACATCAAAACAGATTGTCAGCTCTTCAGCACATTGCTTCCTGCGTATATTACTTCCAAATAGGTAAAGTATATTAATTTATTAATTTATTAATTATTTCATTAGCATAAAAAAACAAATATACACAAAAGCAAAAAAAAACACTCTCACAATAAACACAAAACCCATTCACCGCGCGACTCACAACGAGCGCCAACGCACACAAAGCCTTGCAATAAGCGTAAAAATCAGATCACCGCCGACAAAACAATAACAGCAAAAGCGCCTATCAGAAAAAAAAAATACAACAACCAACAGCCTTGCAAAGAGCACCGAAGGAGCTCAGCGCCAGGCTCGCAATGAGCGCCAAAAGGATCTCGGACCACCCAAAAAATTAATGTCTGGCCCAAACAGCATTCCCTGCCTTACAATTTTATTGCCCCAACATTTTTGACGGGCAAGTCGCTAGTAGATTAATAATTACTAAATAACTAGATTACTGGACATTCACAGCTGCTTCACTGTTCAATATATATGTGTATATATATATATATATATATATATATATATATATATATATATATAGTAAATGAATAGTACATCTGTACATCTGTGTTCACATTTGAATGTCTTAAACAAATTAAAAAACTACTTCCAGCTCAGAATTCCAAGAAAAACTGTTATTACACTGCATTCTGGGAAGCTGACCTGGGACATGCAAATGTGCCGACAAATGCCCTGCTCTTCAATCCATAGCTATTTTCAAACATGGCTTCCTTTAAGCATATGCCTGCTGTATCACACAGCTTTAATGCAAAGCCAAGGCTGGATTTTACACAAGCTGAGAATCCTATCCATGTACAGCTGTTTCAAGCTTACTGGCTATCATGAGTATATATATATATATATATATCCCTCCCTCCCAGGACTTAAATATTTTCCTCACCGGCTCTTCTCTTTAGATCCCGCTTACTTCTAGTCTGTTTGAATCTGATAGCTGGGTCTCACGAGATCATGCAATATAATCTCACTCAATCTCATGAGACCCGGCTAAAAGTAATCCCAGGCAAGCAAAGGAATAGGAAGTAAGAGGAGAACTACTGGGAACTGCTTGTAAGGGAGTACTAGTCACCAATAAAATCCTTTACCGATAAATATGAGTACATTTAGATATATATTGTAAATATTAGTGGAGGCATGGGTAAGATTAAAATAAACACCACACCCCTTCCCCCTAACTGCCTTACTGTCCCAGAAGCAAACACCTTGCATCATTCAGTGCAACCATAGCTCTTCAGAAATGCAAATGCCCATATCACACACAACGTCCACCAGTGTATCACAGATCCGTCTAGGTTCCTGCAAAGTCATGAATTTTGTTCTAATTAAAAATTAGCTGAATTACTTTTCCTGATTAAATATGCGCTTAGCCAGACTTAAAGTTTTAAAATATATATTTTATTTTTCATTGTACTGTGGTCCTTTAAGTTTCCACTAACAGTAACAATTTATTCAAGTAAACAGCTTCCTTTCTGAGGAATGAGCCTACCTTGGACTTTTCATACTGTGAGCAATTATAGGTGTAGCATGTACACTTGCAGTTTTTATTTCATACAAACATTGTACACGCATAGCACATAGTACTTCCAAAAACTTAGGTTGTTTAGATCTTGTACAAAACTCGAAAGTATCGACACTGGAAACCTTTCATTTGTGCATCATACATTTAACACAGTGCCATCTGCTGACAAACAAACGTATTTATCTAAAAGCATCATGTGGATTTAACAAACATTACTATTTTCTTGATAACAATTCAATTTGTACCATACATTTGTTACAAATTGCTAAAAAGAAGTGGAATATATCTTACTCTCTCTGCTGACTGCTGCCACCATATTTTTTGTGCGACTAATATCTGTAAACAAAAGAATACAGCACTGCAGTCAAAATACAACTTTGGTCACAATGCTGTATGGGAAATGTTACTTACAAAGGGTATCATATTCAGAAACATGGGGTTTTGTTGTTTTACTTTACTTCATAGTGAAGACATCTCAGACATATAATTAAAGGGCACTGTAATGGTCATACAACATGGTTTCATTTGCTACTGATTTTCAATAACATCAATATCACCTTCAATATCAACATCACCTCCAGCCAGGCAAAGAGTGGAGGGTGAGTGCGAGTAGCACCAGATCTAATGAAGTATTGAGCCAAAGTTAAGAGGACGCACTGATACGGATGTATCTGGAGGGGAAGAGAAAGTCCACTGCTGAAACAAACCATCCAGCACAGCAACCTGGAACATTAGAACTATAAAGCAAGGCAAACTGGACGTGGTCAAACATAAGATGACAAGTTTAAATATTGATATCCTGTGAATTAGTGAACTCAAATGGACTGGAATAAGAAAGACATTCCATATCAAGCAACCATCAGATCTTCTACTGTAGTTGATAACCCTGGAGAAGAAATGGAGTAGCCCTAATAATCAATCACAGCTCTGATAAATAGCTTCTTATGGTGAAGGTCAGAAGTAAATTCAGCAAAATAGGGACATTTGTCATACCAAGAAGATACCAATCAAATAATATCCCCTGTGAATATGTAGTGGAGGTAAAATATGATCTAAGGAACTAGGTAGTTGCTAGTCCTTTATAAACTTCTCGTTTCACAACTTGTCCACATGATCCTATTCCATCACAGCTGATCCTTTCACTCTCTACCACACTTATCCCAGCTCTCACACATCTATTCAACCTTTCCCTAGACACTGGCAAGTTTCCATCACCTTTGAAACCAGCCATAATTACAACCATTCTTAAGATCTAATTACCGTCCTATCTCTCTACTTTAAACTACTTGAGCGTGTCGTCTACAATCGCCTTACACAATTAAATTCCTCCAACTCCCTCCTTGATCCCTTCCATTCTGGTTTCCGGTCACAACACTACACAGAGACAGCTCTCACAAAAGTTAGTAATGACCTGCTCAGTGCCAAATCAAAGGGTCATTTCTCTATCCAAATTCTCCTGGATCCTCTGCTGCCTTTGACACAGTTGATCATCCTCTTCTTATGCAAATTCTCCACTCTCTTGGCATCCGTAACACTGCTCTCTCTTTGTTCACATCTTATCTAGAAAATCGAACATTTATTGTCTCCTTCTCTGGAGCCTCTTCATCTCCTTGCCCTTTAACTGTTGGTGTACCCTAAGGCTCAATCCTAGGCCCCTCCTTTTCTCCATATATACATCCTCCCTTGGTGCCCTAATAAAATCTTTTGGATTTCAGTATCATCTATATGCTGATGACACCCAAATGTACATCTCTGCACCCGAACTATCCCCCTCTCGAGCATTTCCACATTGATGTCTGCCAGTCAACTCATACTCAACATGTCTAAGACAGAGCTCCTTATCTTTCCACCTCTTCCTCAGCTCCCACCCCTCACTTATCTCTCACTGTTGACAATGCCATCATCACTCCCACTCCCAGGCCCGCTGTCTTGTGATCCTACTGGACCGTTTTCCTCTCTTTCATTCCACATATTCAATCGCTCACAAAATCTTGTCACTTTCACCTAAAAAACATATCCAGAATACGTCACTATCTTACACAAGTCACAACTAAAATTCTTATTCACTTTCTCATCATATCTCGCCTCAATTACTGCAACTCTCTCCTTGCTGGCCTTTCTATCACTGTCTGTCTCCACTCCAATCCATTTTTAATGCATCTACCATACTCATCTCATCTACCATACTAAACGATCAGTGTCTGCAGCACCTCTCTGTCAGGCACTCCACTGGCTTCCCATAGCCTCTAAAATAAAATTCAAAGTCATGACCCTAACATATAAAGCCCTCCACAATAGTGCACCCTCCTACATCTCTGCTCTCATCCCAAAATACACTCCCACCGCCCTCTTTGCTCTGCTAATGACCTTCTTCTCTCCTCCTCTTTCATTACCTCCTCTCACTCCCACCTTCAAGACTTTTCTTGTGCTGACCCTATTCTTTGGAACTCCTTATCTCGCTCCACCAGACTATCATCCTGCCTCAAATCCTTCAAAATCTCTCACATCTATTCAAAAAAGCCTCTTCATTCACTATGCATCTATCACTCTCCTGTACCTCAACCACACCCTTTAGAATGTAAGTTTGTAAGTTTTCAATCTTGTAAGGTGCTTTAGGGAAAGCACTGTGTATAGATAGAAAATTATTTTTCCAACTGAATTCAGAATTCCAGAGGATAGCAAGAAGAACAAAGGTATGGACTTAACAGAAGCAGATCAGATAAACAAAAGGTAGAAGATCTATACATGAATGATCTTAACAGTTTGTTCAATGAACCAGTCATCTTGGAGAGTGAGGTGTAATGGACCCTAGGAAGTCTTGTTAATAACAAGGCTGCAGGAGATTATAGAATCCCAACTGAACTGTACAAAATCCTACAATATGATGCTGTGAAAGTGTTGCTTGCATTATGCCAATGAATTTTGAAAACTCAACAGTGGGTAGTGGACTAGAAAAGGTCAAGAATTACAAAAAGGGAGTGACAAAGAGTACTCCAATTGCACTCATTTGGCATGCAAGCAAGGTAATGCTTAAGATCCTAGAAGCTTGTCTCAAACAATATAGGGCCAGGAACTATCAGATGTGTAAGCCAGGTTCCCCAGAGTAAGAGGCACAAGAGATCAAATTGCCAATGTATGCTGTATATAAGAAAGAAAAACATTTACTTCTGATTCTAAAGCCTTCAACTGAACAACTAATTGGTTAAAGATCAGAAAGGAGTGTGACAACGTTGTATAATGTCACCTTATTTATTCAACTTTTTTTGTTTTTGTTAAGTTGTTCATTTGTTTCTGACTCTCCATAACCCTATGGACTGCAGCACCCATGCACTCTGTGCTCATACTCATTACTTCAGTGATCTCATCTATTCATATCTATTCAACTTATATGCAGAATACATCATTCATAAGGCCAGGCAGGTTGAATCCAAAGCCGAAATTAATATTGCTGGAGAAATATCAACAACCTCAGATACGTGAATGATACCACTCTGATGACTGGAGGTGAGGAGGAAGCAAAGGGCCAATTAATGAGGGTGAAAGAAGAGCGTGCAAATGCTGGAATGCTGCTCAAAGTTAAAAAGATGAAGATCATGCCAAACTCAGTTCCTGGCAAATAGTTGGGAAAGAGGTGGATCCAGTTTTATTTTCCTGAGGTCCAAGATAAATTTAAAAGTCAGCTCAAGGTCTTGTGTTTTTCTGACTGTATATAACTCCCATCTTTAGTAACAAAGTTAATTTGATTTCTATATTGTCCATCTGTCGATGTGTGGAGTCATTTCTGAGGCTGTTGATAGATAGTGTTTACTATGACCGGTATACTAATCTTGATGTTAATATCTACGAGGTGTTGAATATTCCTGTAGAATTGGATATAAGCCTCTTTAGCATCCATGTTTGGAGCAAAGACTTGGGTTACTGTGATGTTATTTGGCTTGCCTTGAATTCAAATTATAATCATTCTATTGGGCTGTAACCGAGCACTGCTTTGGCCACCATTTTATTGAATATGAGGGCTACTCCATGTCTTGAACACAGTACTGTCTTGAACACAGTAAAAGATCTGGTGATTTCTTGATTTGAATATGTCCCATTCAAGTTTATTTGATTTCAATAATTCACAGGAAATCAATGTTAAATCTTATCATCTAATGTTTGACCACTTCCAGTTTGCCTTGGTTCATAGTTCTAACATCACAGAAGGCTATGCTGAATTATTCTTTGCAGAGGAAAACGTGTATCAATTATAAAATATAACTTTTATCAGCATTTATTTAGAATATTAATAAAGGCATTGTTAAATCATTCTGTTACAGCATAATTTTCTGTTATTATTATTATCCTTTATTTTTATTTCACCAAGATATTCCACAGCGCACATACATGGAACGAGTACAAGGTAAAAACAACTTAATACAATGCACACAAAGAGGGTTCTGTCTTTGAGCTTAAAATCTACCATACAAAGTACTTTCTTAAGCACCTTATAAGATTAAAAACCTTCAATCTAAAGAGTTTGACTGTGAAGCAGGAGGGTGATAGACTCATTGTGCATGTTAAGGATAAAGGTGATCAGCTTCATTAAACAAATGTTTTTTTAGTGTGTTTTTAAAGGTCTTGAGACAGGAGGAAGGCAAGGAGTTTTAAAGAAAGCAGGCCAAAGATAAACTTACTCATATATTCACTATAACCTTATGTAAGGTAGTGTGTAATGTGTTTACAAAAAGTAGTGTGTAATGTTCTGATCTCAAGTTGCATCTTTGTACAATATTCTTCTGTGCACCAGATATTATTCAAAGATACACAAAAATTAACTTGTTCTGAGCTATTCCTTGGCCCCCATTCAATTGGGCAAATTGTACTTACTAGAGCCTGTGGTGGAGTCTGTAAATGTTAATGATATTCAGTTGGGCTCTTCTATCTTTTGGGGCTACAGGCTGAAAACTCCAGCTGGTTGTCAAAGCCTGCATTCCGACCCATCTCCGCCTTTGATCTTTCAAGACTGCAAATATTACAAATGCTAAAATCGCAAATCATGATTCAATTGCAACAATTTCACAAGGCCGCAATTGCTTTCAAAGCCGTAAATAGCAAAAGTAGCAAAAAATATTACGGGTCCCAATTTGGACTCGCAAGTGGGTTAAACACCTCTTCTTAACACTGCAAAAGCAAATATAAACACACCAATGCACTTTTTAATACCGGGAAAGCAATAAAAGGCATTAGAATTAATTGCACAACAATCCCCATGGAAAAATAGGACTCAAAACAATATTATTATTTTTTTATATGTTGGACTTGTAATACATATGCCAATATGAAAAGTGTTGCTGCAAGATGCATAAAGCAATTAAAGACACACTACATGACTAAATTGCAACACAAAAGCATTAAACTGCCTGACAAATGATCCCTTGTGGACCCTAAAAATAATAATATATTCATTTATATATGTCACTCATCAGATCCATATTAGAAAAATAAACAGTGGCAAAATTATACAGCCACATGACATATATCAAGTACTAGGGGAACATACACCACACTAATGTAGTCCAACCCATCAGGAAGTTCTGCAATCACACACAAAGCCTGTGCAGAGACATGTGGGGCAACAACCAACTCACCTGCACCAGGGACAATCTTGGCTACGCCCAGCTTGTAAAATCCCACATCATTGCTGTTGGCCATGTGGCAACATGTATACCCATTATGATGTTGTGAACCCATATCAAGTGTTCTTGTAATAAACAAATTCATAATATCTCCTGTCATTTTGTGATCAACCGTTCAGGGGAATGTTAATACTCAACAGTATCACAATTTATATGTGTATTAACTCACAAACCTCACCAAGAATGTTCTGCAAGTAGGATATCCCAATGCTGAGAATCAAACCTAAATAGTCATGGCTAATACATGTGACCACTTTGAAACTACGCCTGTGTCACTGTAATGGGCTGGAATGTTCACATAATGATCTACTGGACAGTAACTAGGGCTCATTATTTTACATATGTATGAATGTGACAGACATGTGAAGTATGTTGATGTCCCAAAACCCCAAGCATTGAAAACACCTGGAAACAGTGATAACGGTATAACAAAACTCTATTTGATACACAGAGCACACTCAGAAATGTATATGAAATGCATTTACCCATTTAGAAACAGCCAATAGAAAATGAGACGGCCATCATTATGGCAGTAAAACATGGAGGTGAAATGTCAATTTACTTAGGTTTGTCGGTCTGATGTACGATTGGACTCGCAAACCCACAAAACACAAAATTATAAAAATTAATGCCAATACTGTTCTAGTCCATATGGGTGTCATGATATGTATTCACTCATTGATTCCCGAGACCGAAATGACATATAAAAAAATTTGATTTATTATTGCCGATTTGCGAGCTTGAGACTGTTGTGCAATTAATTCTAATGTCTATCATCGCTTTCCCCATCATTTACAGTGCAGTATTGATTTTTATTTTAATTTACAGTGCTACGGACAGGGGTTAAACCCCCTTTGCGGGTCCTCTCTAGCACTCGTAGGATTCTCTCCTACATTTGCCGTTTACGACTGTGAAACCATTTACAGGCTTGGGGAATTGTAGCAATTGAATAACAATTTGTGATTTTAGCGATAGTAACTCTTGCGGGCTCCAAGCATAAACCATAAACGGTTTGGAGCACTCAACAAGACGCCCATTGAATAGCAAATTTACTTACAGCCTCACGGACTCCAGTAACTTATGATTTCACAGTTGTATCAGGCTCATTGATTGCAAAAGAAAGTTTGCATAACATCGAACAATCAGAAAGATAATTATATAGAAAACAAATGTTAGATCTGATATATCTTGGCTGTAATTTAACAATATTCTAAAATATGGCATAACATATTTATGCAATTAATTATTGTCCCAAATAATGTTTAATTACCTTACAACACTTTCCAAATAGAATGGTACAAAAATGAAAGAACATATTTAATGGAAAAAGAAATTAACTTCCTCTTTGAAGCACAGACTTTTGACATAAATCTTTGGAATTAATGTGCCTTGTCATTGTGAACAGTGAACAGAAATCTACAGGAATCATAACAACAGTATAATGAACAAAACAGGGACATGAATATAAATGTAATTTAACAAACTCATTTAATAAAGTGTTAAAAAGATAAATTGTAATAAATAAGTGGATATATTAGTTAATTGTAGTGTAGGTTGGCTTAGTGTCACCTCTGGAGTTTTTGTTTAAGCCCTATCTCATTCATAAACTGCTCAGTGAAAATAAACATTGTGGTAGATTCTCTCTATTGGTGATATTTTTCCCCCATCTCAGCCTCACCTCCTCTCCCCGGTTCCCCTCAGCCTCACCCTACACCCCCGCCCCGGATCCCCTCAGCCTTACTTGAATCTCCTCTTGTGGTCCTCTAAAGCTGATCTTTGTATCCTCTACTTCTCCCAGCACATGCACGTCCTTGTGCAGAGTCTGGGAATGCTGAGAGATGCCACATGTGTGTGACGTCATTCAGCATTCCCTGCCTCTGCAGTAAGGTGCGCAGCTGCAGGGAGACACAAAAGAAGCAAGATCAGCATTAGAAGACCACAAGAGGAGATGCTCGTAAGGCTAAGGGGATCCAGGTGGGTTTGTGGTGAGGCTAGTGGGATCCAGGGGGAGAGAGGGTGAGATGGGCTGTGGGCCCTACACTACGAAAAAAATAATAATATATATATATATATATATATATAGTGTGTGTGATATGTATCCAATATTACATATTATATTTATCACATATAATAGTTGTGGCGAAATTGTCGGTAACGCTATGTTAAAAGTTATGGGTTGCTCTCGGCCTGAAAGTTACGGGTTTGATGGGGGCTGCAATGAGCGCCTCTGGCACTCATCACGTGGCGCATACATGACTGAGGCCCACAAGTTAAAGGGAGGAGAGCCTTGCATTGTGCAGCTGAAGGCGCTCATTGTGGGACACAAAAGTTGCAGGTTGGCCAAGGCTGCAAAAAGCGAGGCCTGTAAAGTAGAGGGGGCGGCAAAGGCGCTCATTGCGAGGCCCGCTAGTTACAGGGGGAGAACATTTTGGTGGCAGTGGTGGGATATACATTGTCTGTGCTTAAGAAGACAGCCCACAGTACAAAATGGAGGCGCTAGTGAAAGCCTTAATAGAGACCACGACCCATCAGCAGGAGACTACATAACAGTTCCTAAGGCAACAGGCCCAGGCGACACAAGCACTGGCCAAACAACAAGCTAGAGCCACCCAGGTCCTGGCAGAACAACATGCCCAAGCCATGGAAGAGCGGAAGCTGCAGCGGGAGACAAAGCAAATACTATTGGCCCAGCTACAGCAAATGACACCCCTCAAACCTGCTGTGTCACCAGAGACCTGTATGAGGGGCAAGCCAAATCAGTTTCTACAAAAAATGAGTCCTGACTCAAGACGATGTGGAAACTTACCTATTGAGCTTTGAAAGAACTGCCGTCAGTGAAGCCTGGCTTCAAGGGCACTGGGCCAGCATAGTCGCACCATATTTATGTGGAGAAGCACAAAAAGCATACCTCGACCTGGACAATGAACAAGCCTGAAATATGCCACCTTGAAAGCAGAGATCCTGGCCAGATCCGCAGTTACCCGCAGTGTCAGAGCACAAAGATTCCATTCATGGAAGTTTGGGGAGAATAAGCCCCCTCGCCCTCAGATGTTTGAGTTGCTGCACTTAGCCCAAAGGTGGCTACAGCCTGACAGCAATGGAACAGGGAGAATTGTAGAATTGCTGATCATGGACCGCTACTTGCGAAGCTTACCACCAGGCTTAATTGAATGGGTGGGGCAAAACGAGCCAGAGACCCCAGACGAGTTTATCTCACTAACAGAAAGATATCTCGCCATGAAGGAACTAACCCGTTTCTCAAAAGAGGAAACCTCTGGTGTTCAAAGGCGGCCTAACAACCCTAAGGTTCAAACTCCTAAATGGATGAGAACCAGACCAAGACTCATGAAGCCGGAAGTTGGAAGACACTTGCTACAAGGGAACCCAGAAAGGTTAGTTCCTGAAGAAAACAAGCAAAGAGGGACCCCAGTAAGCAAGATCAAATGTTTTTACTGCGGGGAATTAGGACACATAGCTGTCTATTGCCCAAATAAGGAGGAACCCATGCAGTGCAACCTGGGGGAACATAGGTACCACTGCAATATGATCAACCTGGTAGGAGTGGCTGGAAAACTACATCAGTTCGTCATTGCCATAAAAGTTAATGGAAAGGAAACCATAGCTTTAATTGACTCTGGGAGTGCGGTGACCCTATTTTTGGTCAAAATTATAAAATCTAGCAAAATACAAAACTCAAGGAAGGTGGGCATCACCTGTGTTCATGGGACAGTGAACCTGTACCGTACTGGTACAGCAGCACTGGAGGTTCAGGGGAAAAATATGTTGCTCACCGCTCCTGTAATAGACAATCTACACTACCCTGTTGTACTAGGCAGGGATTTTCCACAACTTGAAGACCTTCTCCAAACAGGAAAAGGTGGAAACCAAACACAATCCGAACAGAGTGCCCCAGAGGCCAAGGAAACCCTGTGGTCACTCCCACCATTTATGGACCAGGATCTATTCTCCGGATCCGGTAAAACCCACAAAACAAAGCGGGAAAGAAAGAAAGCTAAGAGCTTAGGCACCGAAATAAGAAGGAAAGCTGTTGAGGAGGCTTTAGCAGCCGGCCAGACAGAAGAAAGGCGGGAGACCGTTGAGAAAGGTCCCACGGCTCAACCTGATGAAGAAAGCGCCCAAACGGGAGAACATGTGGAAGAGGAACTTACTCCACTGCAGTGTTTCCCTGACAAGTATGACTTTGCACGTGATCAAGCTGTTTATCCGATTCTACAGAACATACGTCGTCAGCTTGTGGAAGTGAACGGGGCTCCAGACACCGGAAGAGAGAGGAGACAGGGTCCTTATTTCATACTGTGGAATAACTTGCTGTACAGGGTCGTTCCTTCAAAGGAAGAAACACTGGAGCAGCTATTAGTTCCCAGAGCACAAAGGAAGAAAGTCCTTGATGTGGCTCACTGTAACCTACTTGGGGGCCACCTTGGAAAGGATAAAACCCTGGGAAAGATATTTAAATGTTTGTTCTGGCCTGGCATATTTGCTGTAGTAGCCCAGTACTGTGCATATTGCCCTGAATGCCAGTTGACAGCTTCCCGCTCCGATCTAAGAGCTCCACTGGTGCCTTTACCCATAATTGAGGAGCCGTTTTCAAGAATAGCAATGGATCTGGTGGGTCCACTAGAAAAATCAGCCCGAGGGCACCAATACATCCTTGTAATAATGGACTATGCCACCAGATACCCGGAGGCCATACCCTTAAGCACCGCCACCTCGAAAAATATAGCAAAAGAACTCATGCAACTTTACTCCAGGGTGGGGATACCCAAAGAAATCCTAACAGACCAAGGGACCCCCTTTGTGTCAATGCTGATGAGAGACATGTGCCAGCTTTTACAGGTTAAATCACTCAGGACCTCGGTTTACCATCTGCAAACAGACGGACTGGTAGAAAGGTTCAATAAAACTTTGAAAAGTATGCTAAGAAAAGTTGTAGCACGAGATGGGAAAAATTGAGACTTACTCCTGCCCTATTGACTCTTCGCAATAAGAGAAGTCCCCCAAGCTTCCACAGGATTTTCTCCCTTTCAACTCCTCTACGGACGCCATCCCAGAGGAATTCTGGACATATTAAAGGAAGAATGGGAAGAGTAAATGGTGCCGGGTGAAAATATTTTGGATTATGTAAGGAACATGAGAGAAAGAATTGCCAAAGTTATCCCTCTGGTGCGAGACCATATGGAACAAGCTCAAAGTAACCAGCAAACCTATTACAACCACACGGCCCAGGTGAGGAAGTTTCAACCCGGAGACAGGGTTCTAGTGTTAGTGCCAACAACCGAAAGCAAATTACTGGCCCGATGGCAAGGCCCCTACGAAGTTATTGAAGCTATCGGTGAGGTGGACTACAAAGTCAGTCAACCTGAACGTCGCAAGAGAGAACAAATATATCATATAAACCTTCTAAAACCCTGGAAAGAGCAAACAAAAGTGATGGATGTCACTTGTCTGGCTGAAGAGACAGAAGATGCCAGCGAGTCCAAAATCTGCATTGAACCTCCGAAAGCATATGTGTCACAAGAGTTGTCCCCTGCACAAACCGAGGAAACCTACAAAATGCTGAAGCGGAACTCGGGTGTGTTCTCCACCAACCCAGGTGGCATCACTGCCATTTACCATAATATCGTCACTAAACCAGGCGTGAGAATAAGTATTAAACCTTACTGCATACCTGAAGCGAAGAGAACCGGGCTGAGGTGAACAAAATGTTAGAACTTGGAGTAATCGAGGAGTCTCAAAGTGAATGGTGCAGCCCCATCGTCCTGGTTCCAAAACCTGATGGAACTGTCAGGTTCTGCAGTGATTTTCGCAAGCTAAACGCTGTATCAGAGTTCGATGCATACCCTATACCTAGAGTAGACGAACTAATAGAGCGACTCGGAAAAGCGAGGTTTCTAACAACGTTGGATTTGACTAAAGGGTACTGGCAAATACCCTTGACACAAGCGGCAAAGGAGAAAACGGCCTTTTCAACCCCTGACAGGCTTTTTCATTACAGGGTACTACCGCTTGGATTGCACGGAGCACCGGCTACTTTCCAGAGACTGATGGATAAGCTGTTATGCCACCATTCAGAGTACGCAGCCGCTTACCTAGATGACATAATCATCTATACTGACGACTGGGAAACACATCTGCTAAAAGTGGAAGCAGTTTTGGAAGCCCTAAGGCGCGCACACCTTACAGTAAACACCGGCAAGTGTGCCATCGGTCTGAGTGAGGCCAAATATTTGGGATATACGGTAGGGAGAGGAGTCGTTCCACCCCAGTTCAACAAGCTGAAGGCAAATCAGGACTGGCCACAACCTCTGAATAAGAAACAAGTAAGGGCCTTCTTGGGGATAGTAGGGTATTATAGGAGATTCATACCCCATTTCTCTACAAGAGCTGCCCCACTGACAGACCTTACAAGAAACAGAGTGCTCAATATGGTTAAATGGAGTTCAGAGGCTGAAGCAGCGTTCACGGACCTAAAGTCGGTCCTATGTCAGAATCCTGTGCTAGTGACCCCAGATTTGGAGAAGGAATTCATCTTGCAAACGGATGCTTCGGGAGTAGGACTGGGTACTGTGTTGTCGCAAGTAGTGCAGGACGAGGAACATCCCATTTTATACCTGAGCCGTAAACTGTTGCCATGAGAGCAGAAATATTCCATCGTGGAAAAGGAATGCCTGGCCATCAAATGGGCCACTGAGGCGCTACGTTACTATCTCTTAGGGAGTACGTTCACTCTGGTGTCTGACCATGCACCCCTGCAGTGGATGCAGCAGAATAAGGAAAAGAACAACCGGGTAACGAGATGGTTCCTGTCCCTGTAGCCCTACTGTTTCCGTGTCCTCCATAGAGCCGGCAGCCTACATGCTAATGCAGATGCTTTGTCTCTAATTCATTGCCTCACGGTGTTGGCCGCCCAACCCTGTGGTGTCGAGCTGGGGAGGGGGATGTGTAATAGAATCATACAAGGGGTGTATGTAAGTAGCAGACTTACCAGAGCCATTTTTCCCTCAGGAAGTGAAAGAGTTAAGCCTCCTGCAACAGACTAATCAAGCCCAGCAGCATTCTACCTTTAAAAGGACTACAGAGCACTCAGCAAGGGGGGTTCAGTCTGGACTGAGAGCCAGGAGAGACAGCTCTGCACGCTGAAGCAAACCCACAGACTTTTGCAGCAGAAAACTTACAGGCCTGTATACATGAACGCTTTATTTTTACATTAGTTGATGGTAGTGAGGAAAACTGCTTTTTCTGTTTAGTTAGTGCTTCAAGGAAAGCTAGGCTTTGTTTTGTATTCTTTTTGTTTGTACCTGCTGAAAAAGTTTTCAGTAAAGCTCCTTAAAGCTACAACGCCTCCTGAGATACTTCATTAGAGAGACAGTCAACAGGGCATTGACCCTGGAAGTGACAGCCAGCCTGTCACAATATATATATATATATATATACACACACATACAACCTTGGACCCCCCCCCCCAAATAAAAATGTTTTTGCACTGGGGCCCTCCATTTGCTAGCTCCGCCAATGGCCCTAATATAGAGATAACATTTAGATTGCTTATTATGAGATCATCTGTGTAAAACTCATTGAAGCATTCTCAAAGTTGGCGTCAATCTATCTCGCATCTAGACGGTGATGGGCCACGCCCCCGGAAGATGTTAGCAAGTGCAGCTAACAGGGCAATGGCGCGTTCGCCCGCAGCGTGCTGACAGTGACGCAGCAGAGAGAAGCGCGAGTTAAGCAGGAGCAGTAGGAGCAAGGGCATCAGTGTGCTGGTAGGAGAACCTGGCGTTTTGACCCTGCACCTACCCCCCAGCGCCAAGCAGCGAGGACAAACGGTGCATGGATGAGAGGAGCACCGTGGAGAATGACCACTGAGGCTGCACAGCGGAGCTGGCGGTAGGAGGGAGGCCAAGAGGCCAAGAGGCTGACCAGGGAGGTGAAGTGAGGGGGGAAGCCACGTTATTATAGAGGATAGGGTGGAGAGGGTGAAGATATGGCTAGCCTGAGAAGTGTTTTGTGAACCACAGCAGGATATATGGCTGCAGGCCACAGAGATAAGTCCCTCAATACCCCAATACCTAAAATGCATGGCAACCCCCAAAACTAGATGGGAAACCCGTCTCTAGACCTCAAAAAGAAAATCAGTTAAGAAACTGGTCCTGTAGTTCAGAGAACTTTTCCTCCCGGAAAACCCAGCTAAATACCCTCCCTCAGTCCAGTTGGTAAACAATGTTTTGTATGGAAAAATTCCTGTGCTAATACACATTGTGGAAGCACTTTAAAGTAACTCTTTTGGTCATTTTGGACATTTGGGTAAATGGACTATATGGGCAATAAGATTATATGGCTATACGGACTATATGGACTATAGCCCTCCAGTCCTTAAAGTTCCAGAAAGAAATGATGCCCATAATATGAAAGACTGCTCCCTCGCCAGGACTTTTTTTGTTTGGAGTAAAAATTTCTTTATTCGGGTATTGTAAAATTCAGGTCCATATATCAAGCGTGCAATACCATCAAGACAAAGCAGACAGTACATTGTACATGGGCCTGAGTGTGGTTTACATCTAATTGTTCCTATGGACAGCATACTTGTTTAAAGTTGTTTAAGGATTTGCTTATTCATTACTGCAAACGCTTGTTAGAGGGGAAAAAAAAAAGAAAAAGAGGGGTCATTTGCTATCTGTGAGTGGGCCAAAGATAAAAGAGGTCTGACGCGAGTTGGGGTTAAGAATAGATATTCTAGTTATAGAAACTAGGAGAAGAAAGTGTTGGAAGTAGGTACTGATAACAATACTATACAAATAATTAAAAAAAAAATAAAAAAAAAATAAATAAAAGAGAAAACATGAACAAGAAACAAGGCCGAGTAGTTAAAAATAGACCTAAGGCGGATAAAGTGCAACAAAATCTAGTAACATCGAGAGCTTTTTTCTCACCATCTTCTAAAGGGAACACCGCTGATCTAACACACCCAGAACCCAATAGGAAAGATAATTTTTCAAGTACGGATCAATCATCTCTGAACGAGACACTTAGATCAGAAGCGTCTAGCAAAGCTTCAGAATCAGAAGATAGTGGGGTGACATTGTCCGCTCTTAAAGAGCTCTTCCTTGAATTTAAAAACTCAATTATCTCTGATCTAACAGGGAAAATTGCTGAAAATGGAAGAGCAATAAGTATGGTTCAAGTAAAGTCAGAAAATCTAGTAAAAGAGCTTAAATTAATAAGGGAGGAAATACAAACTTTAAAATATAATTATCAACGACTTGAGTCAGAAGTTGCTTTCCTTAAAACCTGCAATACTAAATTAGATGATCACTCCAGAAGGAACAATATTAAAATCAGGGGGATAGGAGAAGAAATCGGAAGTACAGACTTAAATAACTATGTAGCTACATTTTTATCCACCATAGTCAGACCAAACTTTGATATATCTATTTTGATTGAAAGAATACATCGTCTCCCACTTCCAAAGTCTGCCCCTAAAGATCGCCCCAGAGATGTAATACTTAAAATCCACTTTGCTGCTTACAAGGAATTAATTATGAGATATTCGTTTGAAAAAAGATCACTTCCACCGCCCTATGAAAATTTGCAGATTTTTCAGGACTTCTCCAGGGAAACTACTCTGAAGAGAATGGAATTGAAGGGTATTGCCAAAAGTTTAAGAAATAAAAACATTCAATATAAATGGGGGTTCCCAACAAAATTGATAGTTTCATTGGGCAATAAAACAGTAATAATTAATAATCTTCAAGAAGGTGAAGTAGTCCTGAAGGATCTGTAAATATGCCCCTCGCCTTCCAATTGTTTGGGTATAGGAAGACTGGATTGTCGGGCTGTTAGATAATCAGTAGTACTTAAATGGTTTTTTAATGTATAGCACAATTAATACTCATCTAATGTATTGTGTGTCTGTAAAGATTTGTCATTAATTTTAATCACTATAAGTTGAATTCACAGTGCACCAAAAGACTATAGTGGTGAAAGTAGATTGTACATTATATAATATATAGAGAGGCCAAGTGGTAATGGACTGGGTTTTCCCAGCTCAAATTAATTGTGGGATTAAGGATAAATTTAAAAGGTGAACCTTTTTTGCACTAAATTATATTTTATTAGACATGTGTAGCAATACTAGCTAATGTAACAGTACAATGTTTGGTTCAGAGCGAATAGTAATAAAGCTTTGTCTTAGTGTAAATGATAAAGAAATCACAATTGTTGAAAGGTATTAGATTCAAAGGGTACTTTTTATGTATTTGCTGATTGTCCGACAAACTGAAGGGGAGGGTATGAGGGAGGGATAGACTAATGGGCGCGAAATAATCCCCTTGGAGGAAGGAAGGGGTAGAGTTCAATTGATTTATTATAAAATTGAAATGTATATCCTAGACAAATTACTTGTAAAAGCTTCTCATCCTGTTTGGGTTACTGCGGCATGCCACGGGCATAACTAAGCCAGTGGATTTCCAAATTTTGAGCTTATTGAAGTTCAACTTTCTCTTTCCCCACGGTAAACCAATTTTCTTTGTGTGTTGGTTTGCTCGGAGAGGTGATGGAGGAAGATTCACCGGAAGTGAGTGCATTGGTTATGAATGTGTTCAGTATGAATGTTGTGGTAGGCATTAGTGCTTGGGAAGGGATCGGGAAGGAGGGGGGAGTGGGGGGTGAGGAGAAGCAAAGGGTCTCAAAGTAGTATGACCAATATAGGCAAATTGAAAGAAAGCAGACTGAGAATCTGTAGTCAGAATGTCCAAGGACTAAATTTAGGGGTTAAAAGACAGATATGCCAGAGATCGTTTGGTGCTGGCTCAGCTGATGTGGTATGCCTCCAGGAGACCCACTGGCAGACAGGTAAAATTCCCTACTTCAAAATGAATAATATAGGTCTGACTCTTAATTCTACCTACAGGAAAAAAGCCTGGGGAGTTTCAATTCTTTTCAACCTTAATTTAATCTTGCAGGAAGAAATCTTCATAATAGACCCTAATGGTCGTTATATAATTTGGGGAGGTCTAATAAATAGTGAGAAATTTACAATAGTTAATATATACGCCCCAAATCAAAGACAAATTTGTTTTCTGAACAGAACTTTTAAGTTGATAAGAAGATATAGTTCGGGTGCTCTTATCATTTGTGGGGATTTTAACCTATGCGTAGATGCGGACCTAGATAGGAAATCCCACAAAGGGATAGCTTTAGATTCTCACGTGAAACTAAAAAGTAATCTTTTTCATAATATTTTAATGAAACATCAAGTATATGATTCATGGCGCACCTTTCACCCCCAGGAAAGGGATTACTCTTTTTATTCCTATCGACATGATACGCATGTTAGATTGGATTACATATTTGTGAATAGGGCAACGTTAAAAAGAGTGATCAAAACAGAAATTGGTCCTATATTATGGTCAGACCATGGTATGGTCTCTATAAATATATCAATGGGTCATGTAGAAACTGTCAGACCACCATGGAAATTAAAAATCCCATTACTCCAGGACCCACAGATAAAAGAGTTGCTAAAAAAAGAACTCAATAATTACTTTAAAGCTAATAAACCGTCTGTCACATCTAAAGTTACAGTTTGGACTGCCCACAAAGCCTCCATAAGGGGCGACTTGATCAGCTGGGAGGTGATGAAGAAGAAACTTAGAGGTCGTTCTTTACGAGATTTATACATCGACTTGTCAAACCTAGATAGGCTTAACAAGATGTGCTCAAATGACAAAATTGTAAAGAATATGGATGCAATAAGATCTCAGATTAAAAAAATAGAACAAGAACTGTTAGATAAATCCTTATGGGCACTGCAGCAACAAATGTACCATATGGGGAACAAATCAGGGCGTCTCTTAGCCAATAAATTAAAGAACAAAACAGCGTGCAAAAGAATAGAAAGGCTAAAGTATAAAAATGAAACCCTGACAAAGCCTAGTGATATAGGGAATGCCTTTGGTCTTTACTATCAAGATCTTTATAATTTGAGGGAAGATAACAATTTTATTTCACCATCTAAAGAAGAGATACTTAAATTTTTGGATAAAATTGACTTACCAAGAATTTCTGATGACGATTTGGACATGTTAAATAAAGAAATAACTGCAAAAGAAATTCTGGAAGCAATTGATAACCTTAAAAAATTTTCATCCCCCGGCCCAGATGGCTTTAGAAATTGCTATTATAAAATCTGTAAGTCAGAAATAGTACTCCCACTCAAGAACGCTTTGAATGAAATTATGACTTCAGGGTGCGCACCGAAAGAAATGTTGGAGGCCTCGGTTATAACAATCCCTAAAGATGATCATAAAGAACCATCGTGTAAGGATTTTCGACCGATCTCCTTATTGAACACTGATATTAAAATCTATGCTAAAATTCTAGCTATTAGGTTAAATGCAATTTTAGGGGGACTCATTTCTTCAGATCAAAAAGGCTTCATTAGAGGGAGGCAAGGTTCTGACAATGTTAAGAGAATGGTCAATTTGATCTCTTATGCGAATTGGAAGGGAGCTCCCACCGTCCTCGTATCATTAGATGCAGAGAAGGCTTTTGATAGGGTCGGGTGGGAGTTCCTGGAAGTACTGTTTGACAGATATGGGTTGGGGGACTTTGGTTCTAAGGCCATTTGGGCCCTATACACTAACCCCAATGCAAAAGTAATGAGGCCAGGTTATAGTTCATCCAGTTTCCCTATGTCAAATGGGACACGTCAAGGGTACCCTTATCCCCTGCTATCTTTGCTTTGTTTATTGAACCACTGATAATAATGATTAGGAATGCGAAAGAGGTGCAAGGAATACAGGTGGGAGCTATGGAACATAAAATATCTGCTTTTGCGGATGATATTCTTGTTGCATTAGAAAATCCGGTAGCCTCTCTCGGATCCTTATTCCGACTGATTGAGGAGTATAGTAAAATATCAAATTTTAAGCTAAATATTAGCAAATCAGAAGCCATGTCCATTAATATCTCTTATGAATTGTTACTCAAATTAAAACAAGTATTCCCTCTCATATGGCAAAACTCCTTGAAACATTTGGGGATAATATTGGAGCCAAATTTGAAGCAGACAATAATAACTAATTATAAAAAAGTGTACAATAAGGTTATAGAAAAGATTAATGCTTGGTCTGGCCTAAATATTTCTTGGTCCGGGAGAATTATTGCCATAAAAATGGTAATATTACCAAAAATAACCTATATCTTAAGGAATATCCCTGCCGAATTCCTACCTATTTCCTAAACCAATTAAAAAATAAAATTGATAACTTCATTCACAAAGGGAAAAAAATAAGAATAAAAAGATCAAGAATGGGAGGGAAATTTAAACATGGCGGTATGGCTTATCCATTACTTAAAGAATACCAGGAAGCTACATTAGTGGCAAATATGTTGGAATGGCTAGATCCTATTAATGGCAATAATTGGGTTCAAATTGAACAAGAGCTAACAGGTTTAAAGAATATTAAAATTCTTTTATTTTTAAAAAAGATTAACTTTAAATATTTGATACAGGATGAAACTATGGTTAGAGTAAAGGGGAATGTATGGAATAAACTGAATGGTAAATATAATTTGATTCCATTTCCCTCACCAATTACTCCGTTACTAGATCTAGCATCACATATTGAATCTCCAACCCTAAGGAGGATAGCTAAAGCAGGATTTAACCGGCTCTTAGAATTGTTCCCTGGTAATAACTTCTCATTGGAGAATATTAAAATGAAAGCCCCTCAACTAAAGATTTCATGGTTAGAATCTTTATCACTGGAAAAAGCCCTAAAAAAATCAGAGTTTTACTTGACTAGATTAAGGGACTTAACTCCTCTGGAAAAATTGATCATGGCGGAATCTAAATCTCATATTATCTCAAAATGTTACGATATTATTAGAAGGCCACAAATGGAACATAAATCTAAGTGTATTCAGGATTGGGAAGAGGAATTGGAGCGTAAATGGACCATTGATGAGTGGTATAGTTCATATGAAATTACGGACAGATTTGTTAAATATCCCTCTTATAGAGAACTCCATTTTAAAATCTGCAATAGGTGGCATTTTACGCCGGTTAGGATGGCAATGATTGGCGGGTTAGATCAGGAGAAGTTTTGTTGGCGTAAGTGCAGTGAAATAGGTTCTTCCCTGCATATTTGGTGGCAATGCTTATACATCAAAAAACTCTGGGCAGAGTTTTTTTTCCATTTGACTAGGATATGTGAGGTAGAATTGTGTCCACACCCTGAAATAATTTTATTCCACATCTTCCCCCCCCCCACCTCTAAAAGTTAAAGCTCTTATGCTACAGGTAATGATGGTAGCAAAATCATTAATAGCTTCCAAGTGGAAGCTGAATGAGGTTCCGTCTTGGAACGAGGTTAAAGGTAAAGTAGATAAAAATCGTTTACTGGAACTAAACTTCACTGACCTGGGTGTGACCAAAAAGAGCAGCTTATCCTGGTCTCTATGGGATAGATATTTCCGCAATAGGTAAATTAGTAGCTGTTGATCTGTCCTAGGTCATTCTGACCTTCCACTCCGGTCCCACTTCCCTGTTTTCTCTTCCCTAGCTATACCTATGCCTAATGCCATGCATGAAAGTAGTGTGATTGGAGGTGTGTTTATTTTGAATATATATTGTAATATAGTAGTTTGGTATACTTTTGGGTTATCGTTGGGACAGTGTAGTTCAACTTTTTCTTTAATGAACGTAATGGTGTAAAGGCTCCAATAAAGAGATGGAATGCTTTAACAAATCGAAATAAAACTAGGGAAAAAATAAAAAGAAAGAAAAAGGTAATAAAGGATAGAATGATAACAACAACATGTGTGAACTATAACGTTGTTATGTCTCGCACCTCCGTGCCTCTTAAATTTTGGGTTGTTAACCTGAAAATATAGAGTAAAGACAAGAGGTTTGGGGTTTTAGTATTTTTTTTTTTTTTTGCTATACCCAGTTGTTAAGTTGTATATATTACTTGCTCTGGTATACTGTTCCTTTCCGCATGTTGATGTGCAATTTTCCCAACGATAGGGCAGAAGATATGTCTTTTTATGAAATGTATGTTATTTATACCTTTCTACAACAATAAAATATTAAAAAAAAAAAAAAAGTTGGCATCTCAATAAAGATAAGATGTATTGGCTGATTATTATGTGTCTAGGTTTGATAAGAGAGAATCTGAGCGGGGTATATTTTCCATAGCATCATACAATGATATTGCCTTAACTGCATTAACTCTAAAATATAAGAAAATAATAAGTCAATAAATTCCGGCCATTAGGCTGCCTCTAAGAAATCACAGTGCATTTTTGGTTTTCATAGTTTACTTCTGAAATTCAAGCCATTTTCCAGTCGAAGTAAAGTTACAGAAAGGGAAACACTGGCTCAGGTAGTCTGTTGCAAATCAGGATGCCTTCAGTGGTATTGCAACGTGCATGAAAGACATGCAAGGCCAGAGGCTTATCGTTGGAACCTGGAAGAGGGCATACTGCTAAGGTAAAATATAAAAGGTGTATTGTTAGACACACTTACAAAATTCTGTTTAGAAGACAAGTAAACAAACAAGTGGTTGGCTATAAAGGGAAATAAAATAATACACATCTGTAAAGTAGAAGGCCTATCCCAATAAAACAAAACAGAGATATAATAGTGGGGAATATATTATATGTCATGACAAAAAATGTAATTACTGGACCTGTGCAGTTTAAGTACCGTATTGAAAAAATGTCTTATAAAGGAAATGTCAATAAAAACATTCAAAACAGCATCTGAACCTATATTTATTAAGTATGAAATACAGTTCATGTGGGTTTACCTCTGACCTGTATGCACTTCTTCAAAACTTTTGCAGTGCTACAGTATGAAAGACAAGAGAAAATAGGGAGGAGAAGAGAAGCACATTGCCGCCCAATAGTGTAGTACAGTAAAATGTATTTAATATAACAAAATAAAATAATTTTGCACTCACATTTCATTCCTTCATAACATGAGGTATATATAGAGCTCCAATAAGTCTCTGTATCCATATTTCTGGTTGTCACCCACCGCCTTATTTGTTATACTTGTTCCTTTCACTTGAAAATGTAGCCCATATCCTGCCATGGATATTTGGATGGATATATCACAGCACCCTCTCTCCAAGGGCACACCTATCAAGGATGTATAGGATGATGTATATACAGTTCCTGAATAAAATGTGCTGGTTTCAGGTGAATAAACCCTGTGCTGATGTTATAAGGAGCATATATTACCTCATAGGAAGTAAAACTGATACACTATGGCTCTCTAAGGATACCTTGCTTTGAAAGCAAGTGCAATAAATGGAGGTTATCATCCCGGCCAATGGATTATTGATGGTGGAACCGGAAGACAGGAACATGGTTTCAAATAGTAATTGCATATCTTGTACCCTAACATAAACATCTAAATAGATCGACATGGATATATAAACTCATGAAAAAAGAGGAACTGATACAAATGTATATCTTACATATTATAAACATCCTGTAGATAGCTATATATATGTATGTCATATACTGCATATATCTTTTATTATATCATATCATATCTCCATAGCCTCTACCTCCTCCCTCTGTATATAAACATATTGATGTCATAGATTGACTATATCTAGCCATCTTTGTTTTCCCCTTGTAAGATAGGGCTTATACAGTGATCATTTTTAAACATTGTGTCTTTAATAAGTGTATCTTATAAAATATATGTAGTTGTATAAATCTTTATAAGTGATGATATATAAAGTGTGTTCAGTCACAACCAACTTATCACAAACCAACTGACCTGAGAAACTTGAGGTGTGACTATCTATTCCATTGATACTATAACAAAAGGCTTATGCCTGAGGTTGTTTATGGGTAAACAAAAGAACAGTTGGGTGTGGCAGACTCTTGCATCTATCATATAGACAACATAATAGGGGGTCTCTTGGCCTAGAGTGTTTATATGTAAACAAGGGGACATCTGTGTGTGTGAGATTCCCATCTATGGGGTTTTTATGGAGTTTGGGGGGAGGTGAGATGGTTTAGTTGAGATGGGCAGTCACATATCAAGGGGGAGTGTCCAAGAAAGATGTACAAAGTACAGAGAGTTTTAGTAAGTCTGTGTCTAGGAGTGTGTGTGTGTCCATGAAGAGGTGTCCAGAAGAGCCATCCAGAGGAGTGCCAAGCTGAGCAGAAGCCATGCCGTGGTGTGACTTGAGGCCTAAACACATGGACTCTGAATATATTGCTGACCTTTGGTATAATATCTAGTAAGAATGTAGTATATTCATATAAGTATCTTTTTGTAAATATAATTTTATCCCTACTGTCTGTTTGTCTAAAACCCATTGTGTAACCATATATTGATTTATGCAAAATATATCTTTTAATCATAAACTTATTCATATGTTCGTTTATTGATTTGTCCAAAAGAACTTATTATTTGTAGAAATTATACATTAATTATTTAATTATTGGTTAATTTCTTAGATATATGGCGAGCCAGCCAGGAGGACATTAATGTGATAATCAAGCATATTAATATCTATAATATTTTGCAAAAATTCATGTACTATTTTTAATTGTGTGCTGTAGTTATAGCAAGTTGTAGAAACGTTTTTGTATGCTACGTTTGGCTGGGGTAGATACAGGATTCTAAAGCAGGTTTTGTTTACTCTTACATTTTTGCTTTTCTGCACTTAAAATTGTATAGTTTTGTTATCCAATAATGGAGGGCTTAATGAAAAAGATTGCTAATGTTGAAAACTCTGATGCTATAATTAGAGCTATGGTGAATACTTCTGACCCCTGGTCAAACGCCCAGAATCTTGTAGCATCAGCTATTAATGAAAAGAAACTGTCTAAATCAAAAGGGAAATTTTTTTTAATATTTGCTGCACATTGGATTGTAGAACAATATAAACATTTATGTGTGCAGAAACAAGCTTTAGAGACTAAAGTGTGTGAGCTAACTACTGCTTTGGAAAACCTTACAGTCACTGCCACTACATTATCGGCTTTGGGTTTAGATAATCAGGAGACATTGCAAGAAAATGAGCTGCTACATAGTAAAAATAATGAACTTGTGGATTCATTGATAGATGCAGAAAGTGCAATAAGATGTTAAGCTTCTTGTGAAAAGGACACTGATTATAGTCAATGTTTAGCAGAATATAAAGAGACAGAGGTCCAGAACGTGGACTGCAATGTTTTTAAGAAAAGTGAAGATGATTGTTTCAAAATGGCACCAGTTTCTACTGAGCTCAAGAGAGGAGCCCATAGGCATGTCATTTCTGAAACTACTGTGAATAGATCTCTTTCTATTACTGAAATTCAGGCCCTGAGCAAAATACTTAGTTGTATAGGTTTTCTTGATGATCCTGTTGAAATCATGATAAGAATTGAAAAGTTTTCAAAATGTAATGCAAATTTAACTGAGACTGATGCATTTGCTGTGATTATGGCTTCTTTAGATTAATCCTTAGAATCCAGTTTGCCTTCTGATGTTTTTGCAGAGCCTAGATCTAAAGAGCATTTGATTAAAGAGATTTTAAATGTACTGGGTATAGATAAATTGGATCATCATTCTGTGTTTGGTAACTGTACTCAGAAGATGGGAGAGTCTGTACAATCTTATAGTGATAGATTATTCATAGTGTATAAACTCACACTCCCTTCTGATACTGAGGCTAATCAGAATGTTCACATTTATAAGAAGGCCTTACTAAAAAGATGTCTGTCTGAAATTATAAATATTGTTGGGTTGACAGTATCTGCCAACAATCACTTTCTAAAAATGTTACATTATCTAAAGAGAGCAGAGAGCCGTTTAAGAGAGATAAATAGAAATAATGGCAGAATTTGTGTAGTTAAGACCACCCCAACCCAAACAAAGATGTTTACCAATGCAAATAGAATTTCTTGTTTTGCTTGTGGACAGTTGGGACATTTTGCCAGGGGCTGCAAACATGTGTTACATTCCCTACCTAATTCAAACAAAGGGCCTCATAATACCAGATGAACAAACAATAGCCATAGTCACAACAGGTGTGCAACAAATGGTAGAGTTAGAATAAAAACAAATACTCCATTTGTTCCTTTTCATGTACTGAAATCTCAAAATGAATTGCTCAAGGCTGAGAATTTGCATCTTCTGAAAGATATCTGTTTAAGAAAGAGTTAGAATGTCTTAGAGTAAAATTGAATCAGTTAAAATCAAACTATAGTACAGAAAATGATTTACTTATAAATCTTTCCTAAACTAACTGATTATCAAGTTTTCTTTTTACAGGAAAACAGAAATGGGCAAATGAAAAAGGAAGGAAAGGAGATCCAGTAAATGACCTTTCCTAGTTTCTTCTACAGGTTTTTTCTAAATATATAATAGAGGACCCTCGCTTTTATTTTTTAATTTTTAAGGACAACCCTCTTGATATTTGTTTAATTTATTTCATTTTTTAATACAGTGTGGGTGGGACAAATTCTAAATTATAGCTTTTGTGTATTATTTTATATCCATATTTTAAAACGCCTGCACTGTCAGCTAACATTTTTTTTTTTTGCTGAGTAAATCTTACTTTATTTTTTTTTAACTGTTGCCGCAATGAGGAATGTACATGTAAGTGAGCATTTTAACTGTGATTTTTGAGAAGCAGTTATATGCTCTTATTTTTGTGTTTTAAAAGCCTCATTAATTTTTTTTTGCTTGTTTTTTTTTATTAATGGCAGCAAGTGTTTCAAATATTTTTATACAGATTGCATGGTATCCTTTTCCTTTGAAAAAAAATAATGCCTCCCAACAGACACTTCATAAAATCAAAGGTTTATATTTAAGAGAGCTCATTATTTGGAAATTAATTCACTCTCTAGGTGGGGACATTCTAAGAAATGGGACAGACAGATTTAAACTATAAAGAAATCATTCAATATGGATATTATAAGAAATGGGACAGACAGCTTTAAACTATAAAGAAATCCTTCAATCTAGATTCTTTTTTTAGTTTATTTTTTTTTAAACATTGTTTATTTATTTTTTCTGAAGTAGGTGTGGCACACAAAGGAACCTCACCAGTATTCATACAGTTTCAGAACTAGTACATTCTGGAGCTACATGAATATAAATGTAAATATACTATGCTGATATGAATAATAATTTAATGCTGCAAGTTATGAATGCAAAATGATATAAACTTTGTCAGATTTGTTATTGATAATTGTTTAACATTAATATGGTACTACCAATTAGACATTTTAGTATGATACCCCATTGGTCAGTCATTCATTTATATCTTGTTTTAATTGTTTATCTCTGTTAGGGACACAAACCATTTTAGAATTAGATCACCCCGATTTAGGAATGGTTGAAATGTTGGGTTATTATGATCTGCTGTTTTTATTATTTTCTATTTCTTGTTTTAGAAAACCAGACTTGAAAGTAATGGAGACTCTGAGACATGTGTGAAATGTACAACCTTAGTGATTCCACTAAGATCCTGCTGCATGCTTTACATGTAGTTGTGGGTCTTATAAATTCCTGAAGCTACAGAGAGATTATCACACACATTTTCCATTTCCTGAGTGAATACAGAGTCACATTTAATGTTTTCACTAAAGTACCTAATAAGGTACTGCAATCACCTACACACTTTTTCTATCCAGACGTGCTCACAATAAAGTGTCCTTTGAAGAGTGGTTTCTTCAATACACACAATACACAGTATTAAAAAGACAGCATAAGTCTTAAAACAGGCTAGCATGCTAGCAAGCTAGCTATGTGTAACATTAACCTCTCAGTGAGATCCAATATGGGTCAGAAGATGGGACATAGGTAGAAATGGTGACCAACAATGCAGGAAAACATTGTAGCAGTTGGGTGTGGCACACAGACGTGGTATTGAGGTGTAAACAGATCTTGTGGCTGGATACATTTGCAATAGTTATGGGAGGGTGATGCGATTTTACACAGTAGCCACAGGAGTATAAATTAATATTATAAAATACATACTGTGAGTGCATACCTAATTAGTCAACATTTGCCTCACAGAACCCTAAAATTTACAGAAAGTATTGGTTGTTATCAGATCATTCCTGTCTCAGTGAACTGTATTACTTTGAAATCTCATACACACACAGTGGGTCTATACACAATAAGCCATATTTGCTTGTGTAATTTGAGAGAGCTCATTCTATACAAAATAATTCACATCGTTTTATCCCTAGTGTCTATCTGTTTGTCTAAAACTCATTGTGTAACCGTATATTGATTTATGCAAAATATATATTTCAATCATAAACGTATTCATATGTTCGTTTATTGATTTGTCCAAAAGAACTTATTATTTGTAGAAAATATACATTAATTATTTAATTACTGGTTAATTTCTTACACCCTGATGCACTCCTAGTAACAATAGAAGAAATACATATGGCAGGTGATATACATGTATATATCGGAGAAAATAACAGAGGAATAAAATAAAATAAAACAGAGGAGGGGATAAATCAACGTAAAAGTAGGAGACTCTTGCCCCTATATTTCCAATTTCTATATGTATATATGCATTTGTGCAATATAGAACATAACAGGGAAAATCTTAATAGCCCAAAGAATAGCGGATTCAGGGTTTATCAATTGTTCTATATAATCCATTAGATATTGGATTATAATATCCTCTGAAGTCTTATGGATACCTAATATTATTACTAAAATCCTCTTTTGTATATAAAAAATGATGACTTTGGAACATGACTGAATGTGGACTGGGTCTTAAGTGGTTAAACTCTCATGTAAGTGTATGGATATATCTTCAACCAATTAAATAATATCTTATAGTTGTATATATTTTTTTTAAAGACAAACTAATTTCTAATAAAAGAGGCTAGATCAATATCTTATTTAAGTCTTCTGGTTTGAGAGTACCCATTTTGTATATCCAAGAGAGTGCTCCTAATCTCAGCTCGTTACCTGTATAAAAGACACCTGGGAGCCAGAAATCTTGCTGGGATCAAATACTTATTTCCCTCACTGACCTGCACATCAATTTATAACTTTTATTACATGCGTTTTTCTTGTTTGTTTGTTTTTTTATTCTGTCTCTCACTGTTAATATACATTTACTATTAAAATTATAGACTGATCATTTCTTTGTCAGTGAAAAGTATGTTAAAAATCAGCAGGGGATCAAGAAGCCCCCCCCCCCCCCCCCCCCTGTATTTGAATTTACATATACTAGAAAATCATCAATCATTGCATCCTCTGTATCTTCCCAGATAATATCAATATTGTCTTAATATCTTTTCCATTTGACAATATTTTTGGAAAAGGGGTTCGCTATCCATACATAGAGGTTGTCCCAATACCCCATGTATAGGTTTGCGAAACTTTGTGCAAATCGTTTCCCCATCACCGTCCCCTTCATTTGTAGGAAGACTTGATCTAGAAATATTAAATAATTATTGTCTAGTATAAAGTAGATAGCATCCAAAATAAAATCCCTCTGTGTAATATCCAAACTGCTATTCTGTGTTTGAATGGCACTTATACCCTAGTGCTGAGGTATCAATGTATATAATGCTGACACATTGAGGGTTACCTATCTGTAGGATTTTTCCCACTCTACATCTGATCTTATCTCCAGAAGATGCAATTTATCTCGGACATACGACTTAACATGTATTACTAGTACTTTTGAAAAGGTGTCCACATATTCCAAAAGGTGCTCAGTTAAGGATCCAATCCCTGATATAATCAGTCTTCCAGGGGGATTTTTTGATTCCCTATGGATCGTTGGCAAATGATAGAATATGGCTACTCTTGGATACTCCACATTCAAGTAGTCATATTCTTTAGTATTCAATAATCCAATATTTTTAGCCTCTATAATCAGTGACATGGTATCTTTCCTGGTAGTCCTCTGTAGAATCACTCATTAGCTTGCTATAAAGGTCTTCATCTAAGATGAGATTATGTGACTCTTTGATGTACACATCTCTATCCTGCATCATGATATATAAAACATTATTATTATGGATTAATTTGGACAGTACTACAAGATACTAAAAACATTTATATTCAATTTTATAATAAATGTAATTTTTGTTAAACATATATTTTAGTACTTCTTAGCAGAAAGAAAATCTGTGATAAAATATTATTTGTGGTTCCAATATCTAGCACAGAAATAAGAAACACAAGGTTATTCTCTTCTACTGAATACAATGGAAGTTTGTTATAAATAGCATATACATTTTATACACATTATCTGCATGTGAATTAGTAAATAGAGATTTATGCACTGGAAACTGATTGCCATATGTAATAAAATGCTCAATAGGTTGTTTTAAAAAATCATTATAGTATACTATTAAGTCATAAAACACAGTTCATTCATAATCATTTTCAAGATAATTACAAAATAGTTACATTATATATATCTACAGTTGTTTTCTTTTTTATTGATTTGTGTGTCTTAAGAAAACACTTTTTCAAGTGTAATCTCACTGAGCAGCTGATTGCATTCATAAAAACATTCAATACGCTACCTATAACAAGCAACAGATCAGAGATTAATGGGAATCTGACATCTTACTTGCGTCAACAAAACATGAATTGTAGACACATTGTTATGATATATATGTTGTTGAGTTTAAAGGGACATTGATATATAACATTGTAAAGCTATGTATAAAAAGTCATGAATATAATATTCCCTACATTTTATTCTATCTAAATCTGTACCAGTGATTTAAAAGCTAACATAATTGCTTAAGAAACGTATATGAATATTTTTGAGGTGCTTCCCAGATGCTACTGTAGCTGCAAATGATTTGTTTCTTGACATAGTACTGAATTTGAGACACAAATTTACATAAAAAATATATTTTCAGAAAAAAAAATAGAAGACTTAACAGAGGATAATTGCACTTCTCCAAAATATATATGAGATTTACTCAAATATCTATAAAATACATTTTTTGGGGGGCATGACATTGAAAACATATTATATATTCCTCATTTTATACCTCTATTTGGTTTTATTGGGATATTCCTTCTATTTTATAGTATGTGTATTATTTTAATTTATAGCAAAACACATAAAATACCGGAATACATGTTATAATGATATTTTCATAAAAACAAAACATTGCCATAAATCTATGCATAAAAGAACATGAGATAATGACTGCTATAATTATAGATCCTTATATTAATTAATCCAGACAACACTAACATATTTAGTTAAGTAAAAACTCAAATAGTAATAGCAAAAATATTTTATTTTACAATGTGTATTGGAAAGTGTATTTTTAGGTCATACTTTGTACTTCTTTATTTAGAATTTATGACATACAGGTATAGCTTTGCTTATGAAGTAGAAATAATTTGACCCTTATCTAGAAACTATTGTAAGAATGTGTAAATACTTTTTATTCTTTTGTAGCTGCATTTAGAAAAGGCCCTCAGAAACTCTCAGCAGTCCAACCAAGATCTTAAGCAGGTTTGAAGTTATACTAAGAGAACTGTTGAAACAAGTTATTTTCCATTGCATGACTATATAGCTGCAGTAAAATATTAATTGATTGCCAAGCACTAATTAACGTTAGTGACAACTGACAAGAATGTTTAACTTAAATCATTAATGGAGAAGGTATTACATAATTTGGTTAAGTATAATGAAAATTATTAAACTGATTTTAATATAAATCCAACAAACTGCATTTGTTTTAATAATAGGACAATGAGAAAATTTAAGAGAAAGTAGTCAGACTAACATATATTAATACTAGCGACTTGCCCGTCAAAAAATGACGGGGCAATAAAAAAAAGCTTTGAAATGCTGTTTGTCACACAATGTGAGTGTACTGGGTGCCTCAACTATATAGCCCCCTATAGCACACTAATGAACCCATGTAATAACACTATGCCATGAGGGTCATCCAGGACCCTCATGACACAAAGTGTAAGCACTACACTATTTTAACCCATTCTCTTATGGGTGTCTATACAGACCCTCATAAGCCTCTATTTAACCCCATTAGTCCCATAAGGTTATGTAAAGACCCTAATCAAGATTAACCACATAAGTGCTATGAGGGTCCTCCAGGACCCTCATGACACTAAGTACAAAACCTACACTGCAATATACCCCCAATAAACCATTAAATCTAAACTAACCCCCTCTACACTAACCTATTACTACCTACCTACATTACCTAACTACCCGCTAATAAACCCCCCACCCCACTAATTACAGAAAATAATAAAACCTTACTCACAAAAAATACTAAAACCTAAGTCACATAAAATAAAAAAGCCTAATTCACAGGAAAAAAAAATCTACATTACAAAAAAAAAAAATCTACATTACAAAAAATTAAAAAAGCTAAAAAAAAAAAATTACATTAGACCCCCCACTTCCGAAAATAAACAAATATTACACACCTGAAAAGGAAATACATACAATATATACATTACAATACAATACCTATCAAATAAAATACAATAGCCCCTATCTAAAATACACACATACCCCTCTATCTAAAATTCAAAAAATCCTATCTACATACACAAACCCTAAATCTAACGTAAAATGGAATAATTAAGATCACTCAACTTTGCAGATGCCTCTTCAGATCGCCACCCTAGGAAAAAAGAAAAAAACAAAACAAATTAGTACAACACATTTACATTCAAAATATTGTAAATATTCTACTCACCTTTCCAGCATGTCCCCATCCTTCTTATTTTCCCGGTTAAAATAAACATTACATTAGTACTAAATACATACACACAAAATAACATACAATAAACATAATATACATTGAACTTACCTTGGCGTGATGTCCCCGTGCTCCTCCTCTTCAGCCCCAGCCCTGGAAGAATCTGCGCTCTAAAAAAACCAAAAAACTAATGGAGGTCCGCACTCATGGACCTCCCTGATGCTAATGAGGCCCTTAGAGCCTTTTCCGTAAGAAAATTGGCAATGACGCCTTCTGATTGGCTGAAAACGGTGTCAATCAAATTTTAGCCAATCAGAAGGTGCCAAGGTGTGAGTCAATCAGAATGGCATACACCCCCATATCTCATTCTGATTGGCTAATGCACCTGTCAATCTTTTTTTAAACCAATCAAAAGGCTCTATTGCCTTTAGCCAATCACAATGGGATACACCCCCATGGGGTGATTGAAAACTTCATCCAATCACACCATGGTTAATGTGGGGACCCCCAGCATTGGGGGGTTAATTTTAGGTGCCGGTGGGGGTACTTAAAGTACCCCCGCTGACGACCTTAACTGTTTGTGTGCCACAGGCCCTTTAAGGACCTGCAGCAAGGACTTGACACCTTTTAAATGCAGTGGGGGACACGATTATGACCCCCACTGCAAGGGTTAATGTGGGGACAATGCCGGGGTTCCCCCATGGAGAGAGAGAGGATGAGCGGAAGAGAGACACAGGGTATGGAGAGGAGAAGGGGAAGAGAGACACAGGGAAGGAGAGAAAGAGAGACACAGGGTAAGGAGGGGAGGAGGGGAAGAGAGACACAGGGTATGGAGAGAAGGAGGGGAACCAAGCTACAGGGAAGGGAGAGTACTAAGTGCTGCGAGTTAAGGCTCTTGTGGGGGTTGTTGTTACATAGGTGAAGTGTCGCAGAGCCTCCACCTCCGCAAATGCCACCCCTCGCTTTGCGAGGGTCTGCATTTGCGACCAGAACTGCGTCCCTCGCTTTGCGAGGGATGCAGTTCTTACGAGCTTGCAAAGCGTTACAAAATCTCGTAGTTCGACAATTATAATATGTGATAGTAGATAACCATTACATGCATTTTAAATATTACTATTACATCATTACAAGAGGATTAGTTGAAAAGCTTAAAATTACAGAGTAACTTTTTCTAATCACTTAAATAGTCTGGAGTATTTGTGAATTGTTGTTGTTTAGTCATGTCCGCCTTTCTGTGACTCTATGGACACCAGGTACAGACACGGCTCCTCTTAGCTCCATCAAGTTCATTTTCATTGCTTTGTTAACCTCATCTATCCATCTCCTCATCTGTCAACCCCTTCTTCTTGTGCCTTCAATTTTTCCCAGCAACAGAGTCTTCTCTAGGGAATCCTGCCATCTCGTGATATGCACAAAATATTTGAGCTTCAGCCTCATGATTATACCTTCTAGGGAACAGTTCGTCTTAATTCCCCGAAGTACTGATTTATTGGATCTTCTTGTAGTCCTAAGGACTCTAAGTAGTTTTCGCCAACACCACAATTCAAAGGCATCAATTCTATGGCATGCAGCCTTCTTTATGGTCCAGCTTTCACATAAATATGTTACTGTGAGAATACCATAGTGCTAACTACGTGGATCGTTTAATATCTTTACTTTTTACTAGTTTGTCCAAGTTTGTCATAGCTTCCTTCCCAGAAGCAAATGTATTTTAATTTCATGACTACAGTCACCATCTGCAGAGATCTTGGATCCCAGGAAAATAAAATTTATCATTGCCTTCACTTTATCCCCGTCTATTTACAAGGAACTGAAATTACCGTTTGCCATGATCTTCATCTTTTTAACGTTGAGCAGCAGGTCAACTTTTGCACTCTCTTCTTTTACCCTCATTATTAGATCCTTTAATTGTTCCTCACTTTCAGACATCAAAATAGTATCATCGTCATATCAGAGGTTGTTGATATATCTTCCAGCAATACTGATTCCTGCTCTGGATTCATCTATTCTGGCCTTACGCATGATGTACTCTGCATATAAGTTGAATAAATGAGGTGACAATATACAACCTTGTTGCACTCCTTCTCTGAACTTCAACCATTCTGTTGTCCCATGTTAAGCTCTGACCATGTCTTCTTGGTCCAAATACAGATTCTTCAGGAGGAGGATGAGATGATCTAGTACTCCCATCTCTTTAAGTACATGCCACATTTTGTTGTGATCCACACAGTCAAAGGCTTTAGAATAGTCTATGAAGCAAAAGAAAATGTTTTACTGGAACTCTCTTGCTTTCTCTATTATCCATCTTCCTCTGCGGATCCCGGCTTGCACATCTGGTATTTCCTGGTCCAAGCCGAGCTTGTACAATCTTAAGCATTACCTTGCTGGTATGTGAAATTAGTTATTTTTTTCCATAATTGGAGCACTCTTTGGCACTGCCTTTTTTGGGATTGGGATCTAGACTGAAATTTTCTAGTCTTTTGGCCATTGTTGAGTTTTCCAAATGTGTTGGCATAAGGCAAGCAACACTTTCACAGCATCCTCTTGTAAAATTTTGAATAGTTCAATTGGGATTCCATCACCTCCTGTAGCCTTATTTATCAGCAAGATATCCTAGGGCCCATATCACTTTACTCTCCAAGATTTCTGGTTCCAGCTCATTTGACAAACTATTGAGGTAATCGCAGCTGTTAAGATCCTCCCTGTATAGATCTTCAGTGTATTCCTGACTCCTCTTCTTCATCTGATCTTCTTCTATTAAGTCCATACCTTTTTTATCTTTTATCACGCCCATTTTGGTATGAAAGGTGCCATTGAGGTACCAAATTTTCGTGAAGAGATCTCTTGATTTACCCTTCTGTTATCTTCATCTGTCTCTACATTGCTCATTGTAGAATGTCTTCTTGTCTCTCCTTGCTATCCTCTGGAATTCTGCATCCATTTGGACAAATCTTTTCCTATCTCTACTACCTTTCGTTTTCCTTCTTTCTAGGGCTACTTTCAAAGCCTCATCAGATAGCCAGTTTGCCTTCTTACTTTCTTCAGTTTGACTTACTCATATGTGTATTTTTTTGCTCATTGTAGAATGTCTCCTTGTCTCTTGTTGCTAATCCTCTGGAAAGTCTTTTCCTATCTCCACTACCTTTTTGCTTCTTCCCTGGGCTACTTTCAATGCCTCACCAGGTAGCCAGTTTGTTTTCTTAGTTTTCTTTCTTTTAGGGATATTCCTCATTTCTGTTTCTTGGGTAATGTTGTGAAATTCGGCCCAATGTTCTTCAGGCATTCTATCTTCCATGTCTAGTCCCTTAAATGTATTATTTTGCCTCCACTGAATACTCACAAGGGATACTATTTAATTAATCTACTTAGTCTGATGATTTTCCTTCTTTTCTTCAGTTTAATTTTAAACTTTGCAATGAAAAGCTCATGGTCTGAGCTGTGGTCATCTCCAGGTATTGTTTTTTCTGATTATATAGAGCTCCTCCATATTTGGCTGCACAGTATATAGTCAATCTTATTTCTATGTTGTCCATCTGGTGAGGTCCATGTGTAGAGTTGTCTCGGAGGCTGTTGTAAGAGTGTTTTCTACAACCAGAGAATTATCTTGACATAATTTTACTAATCTCTGACCTGCTTCATTTTGTATTCCAAGGCCAAGCTTGCCAGTTATTCCATGTGTCTTTTGGTTCCCTATTTTAGCATTCCAATCTCCTATGATGATAGTAACGTATTTTCTTGGTGTTATAACTATGATTTGTTCAGTATCTTCATAGAACTGGACAATTTCAGTATCTTCAGCATCCATGGTTGGAGCATAGAAATGGATTACTGTAATGTTAAATGGTTTCCCTTGAATTCGAATTGAAATCATTCTGTCATTTATTGAATTGTAACCGAGAATTGCGTTGGCCACTCTTTAATTTGACTATGAGGGCTAATCCATTTCTTCTTGACCACAGTAGAAGGTCTGGTGGTTGTCTGATGTGAAATGTCCCATTTAAGTCCATTTAAGTTCACTAGTTCTCAGGATATCAATGTTTAATGTTTTGTAATCTCATTCTTGAACATGTCCAGTTTGCCTTGGTTCATAGTTCTAGTATTTCAGGTTCCAATGCTGAATTGTTCTTTGCAGGAGCTGACTTTCCTTACCGCTCCAGACACATCCGCAGCAGGGTTTCCTTCCTGCTTTAGTCCAACCACTTCATTAGATCTGGTTCTAATTGTACTTGCCCTCTGCTTTTCCTCAGTAATGTGGCAGGCACATTCTGACCTGAGGGGCTCATCTTCCTGTGCCATATCATTATGTCTCTGGTCGTGCCTGTCTATAAAGTTTTATTTCGGCTGACCCTACATGGTATAGCTCACAGCTTCATCAAAGAACACAAGCCCCTTCACCACTACAAGTTAGCAATCCAGAAAAGTATTTGTGAATACAGTGTATGAATCTAAAAAGCATTCAAATATTAAATATTTGGAACTAATGTGAAGGAATACTTATATAATAATAATTGTATATATAATGTATTTATATGGAACATTTCCCCCAGAATGGACTCAAACAGCCTTATTAAATTGCGATTCGGCAAATTTAAAAGGGCTCCATTTAAGCACACAGCATATTATTTTTACAGAAGTTTTAAGTTAGTTAACTTCTATCCAAAAGCAAGGTCTTCACGAACTTAAAACTTCTGTAAAAAAAATATGTTCTGTGCTTATATAGAGCCCTTTTAAAATTGCTGAATCGCAATTTAATAAGGCTGAAAATGTTTAACGGAATAAAAGAGAGAGTTATGTTTTATTTGGATGAACATAATGCTCTTCAGTCTACTTTTTTAAAACGTCCAAGTAGTTTTGGCCATGTCTTCTGATTATTTACAGCACATAGTAAATAGCAAACATTGTATATAAATTAAAACCTAGTGGAACTCCATGTGTTATGGGCATGGGTTTAGAGGAGTATTTTTCCTGAAGAACCAGCTGAGGACAGTTCCACTCAGTCTACAGCAGTTCTTCAACCACTCTTTTAACATTCCACTACTGTCCACTAATTCAAGTCTTACAGTGAGTTCATGGATAGTTGTGATTGAACAATTACCTATATTTCTTGTTATCAGAAAAAAATGGAAAACATGAACCTGGTCTGATTTATGCTGTGCATTTTCCTGAATGCTGACTGCAATGAATTGTAGAAATCATGGTTTTGTAGATGGATTATGAGTTGCACTGCAATTATTTTTTTCAATGAAATTCAGAAAAAGGGAGTATTTGTAATAGGCCTGTAGTTAGCTATGGAGTTTGGATTTTAACATGTTTTTTCATAAGTGGCCTGTGAATCGCTTCCTTTAGCTAAAAGAAAACACAATGCAGTAAACCTTTTTTTTTTGTGTGTAAATACTAGGCCAATCAGATCAGAACAACAGATACATTGCAAGACTTCAGGTCACTGTATAGGATATCTGTATCACAGTGGACAGAAAACAGGGAAATGCTTTAAGAAATACAGTGCTAGTGATCATTTCTAGTGTTTTATATACAACATACCAGTAGCAAATCTATAAAACAATCCATTTGCCATTGGGTGTGATAGCTTCAAACGACCTGCATGTTAACTGGGGAATAGAGTTTAATAAATAAGGTGATAAGCTATGATGAATGTGTGTTTTACATTGGATTTTCATAGGATAATGGTTAGGCTTGACTTTGTTAGTATTTTACCCATACCTTTATGTGTTATATATGTGGTTAAGTGCTATATTTATAGTATGCTGCTTTTTAAGAACTTGACTTGGTAATACACAACATGTTTTAACCAGTTTAAAATTAATTACCACAGCCTTTAATTTTGAACTGTTGCATTACATTTTTAAAAGATGATACACAGTGGCCCTTATTCAATTGCAAGCCCGTATGTAGCATTCAGATCATGATCATGATCAAATAAGCAATAGAAAAACCCAATAGTAAATGAGACCGTTATCATGACATCAGTAAAACATGGAGTTTAAATGTCAATCAATTAACATTTAGAAATACGATATATAAAAATGAATGAAGAAAATGTTCTAGTCCACGTGGGTGGCCTGATATGTATTACCAAGATTGATATAACAAGGAAATTAAACGTACAAAAAAATATTTTTTTATTGCAGATTTGCAAGATTGAGACTGTTGTGCAATTAATTTGAATGTGTTTCATCACTTTCCCCATCTTTTAAAGTGCAGTATTGATACTTAATTTGCATTTATAGTGCTAGTCCTATCTGGTACTCATAGGATTTTCTTCTACATTTGCCATTTACGGGTGTGAAAGCAATTGCGGTCTTGGAGGAATTGTAGCAATTGAATAGTAATTTGCAATCGTAACATTTACGGGCTTCATAGATCAAAGGCTTAGATGGGTCTGATTTCCGATTTTGACAACAGCAGGGATTTTCAGCCGGTAACCCGCAAATCGTAAATGTATAACTGCTGTTGTTATATACTTTTCAAGCACATGAAGATTTTACCAATGTACAGTGGTCCTTTAACTGGTACATTTTAATTGTACCTTCAACAATATGAAGACATGATTAAATGGCACCAGTTAGTTGTAGTCAGACTGTTTATCATACTGCTTCTACCTAAACCATATTGGAGGGTTTACTATACATCTCATTTCTATCCATTAATTTAATATAAACAATTTCCTATGGCAAAAGATTGAGACCTCAGCCCTTCTTGCTTTATCTTATCTGGGAAGATTCTTAGTAAATACCTAACTATGGTGGAAGCATTTTTTGGTGGGTAAATAATGTTGCAGCACATCAGGCTATTGTCTATCATTCAAGAATCATAAGGTATGTTTTATCTTTGCAAATTGCCCAAAAACTTACATTTTGAAGTATAATTTGCATTATGTGTTCAAGTAGATGATATGTCTCATATACCAAATTTGGTCTACACAAAAAGATTGGCTTAAAGATATGATATTTATTGTATTTATTGTATTTCTATCTCAAGTTTATAGTAATAATGTTTAGCATTAAGATGCAGAGCACAACTTATTCACTTTAAATCTCTAATTCTGACAATACTTAGTATGAAAAATATTTCTTAAAAAATGACCAATCAATAAAACAGTCAATTTTTATGTAAGTGAATTGTGTTTAAAAGCACTGCTGTATATACAGTATATTTATGTAGGAAGAAAACATAAGGGACCTGACAGAGAATTCACAGTAAACTCATAAAGTATCTGGAGTATCAAGTAACTATAAATCAGTGTGAGCTGTAGAATTTTTCTTGCAGCAATCCTGGCTCTCAAGAGAGATTGTGAATCAAACTGAACCCTATAGTGTAACTTCCAAGCTGCTTGGTGATATTCTGTGTATTTTAATACACTGATAGAAAATAGGCACTTCAAATATGTACATTTAAGAACTTTATTCTGCTGTATTTAAATTTTTATTTTTACAATTTTCCAGGTTAATGAAAGGTCACACAGGTATATACTGTATGGAAAAACAATTGGAGGAGAAAATGTAGGAAATTTTTAGACATTTTAAAGTATAATATATAATGTGTTTTAATTTTTATATTCTGAATCCTATGTTGGAATTCTTAGCCACTTTGAATAGGTTTTAGATATACCTAAAAAAAAAGAGAGAAAGAATCCCCCTACAAATTGAGAAGCAGTCTCAATTGTGTATGCTCGGTTTTAGCCTTACCGAGAGGGTTCCCGGAGCAACTGAATAGCAACCGGGGCTTTCTTGCGGCCGAAACTCTTGCGGCCGTGTAAGATCAAAGGCTTTCCTGCTATGCGTGCGACCGCAAGGGATAACAGGGCGCCGGCCACAAGCCTGCCGGAGCCCTCGTCCGGAAGGGGATAGAATAGGCAAATAGCCTGCAGCCGGTCCTTGCGACCACGCATCTCCTACGGCCGTTAATAGAATGAGGCCCATAGTGTCTAAATAGAGATAGATAGCATAGAGAATCTAATCTTAAACTGTATATACAGTAAAAAGAAGGGTCCTCTCAGCTAGCAAGTGAGAAACTAAGAACTAACAATCGGAGAAAGTGGACAGTACACTTTGTGGCTAGCTGTGAAAATTCAAATCAGACATTGATATATCACTTTGGAAACATTTCCAGAGGATAGCGACTGTCAGTTGCTAGGCACAAAAAAAGGTGCGATTAAAGTGGTAAGTGAAAATAATAATAATTTTGTGGAGTATTAATAAAAAATATATTTAAATATTTAAAGTGCTTTATCTATATTAATATTGTTATATAGGAAGGTGCCTGTCACTTACAGTGACCAAACTCGTGAAATTATCCCAATATCAGTACCAGTTCAATTGAATAAATATTATTTTAGTTCTTCTATACTGTAGAGATATCGTATGTCTCACTAATCGTAGATGTATTCATAGCACAACATCACATCACATACTGTATATAGTTGTGAGCATACGAGTTGTTGATAACGCTTTCGGCGCTCCTTGCCAGCAACTGCGACCCTCGCAAAATTTACGTCGTAACACAAACAAAATGCGAGACACGTTATGACCCAATACGACCTCGCAAAAAACGTCCGCAACACGCGCACATCAAAACATGAAAAATACAACAAATACACACAACAAATATATAAAAAGCTTACTTACAGGAAGAGGGAGCATCCAGGACCTCGAAAACTAAAGTTACACCTCAATTTAACTCAAATTAAAAGAGTTTAGACACAAAAAAATTCTCTAAGCGAGAGAAAAAATGGCCGCCGAAAAAAACAAAACCGAGGCTACAGCAGTCTAAAGATGCCACCACAAAACACCTACGTATTTGCCGAAAAACACCTACGAGATTAGAAAACAAGGACGCAACCCACGCAACCCCAAAAACATTACAAACACAACAAATACAAACAACAAACACATAAAAAGGTTACTCACAGCAAGGGGGGGGCATCGAGGACCTCTGCAAGTAAAGTTACACCTCCATTTAACCACAAAATTCGGAGTTTAGAGACCCGAAAATCACCTAAGCGAGAGAAAAAATGGCCACCGAACAAAACGAAAACGAGGCTAAATGTCCCTAAACACGCAAAACACTACCATAAACACGCAAAACACCACCAAACAGCTACGGATATTTAGAAAAAGCCCACAAAACAGCTATGGATATTCCGAAAAACTCGCACTCCATAGAAAACTAATATTACGAAAAACTTGCACGACATAGAAAACGAACGACGCTACTTCAGCCACATTATATACACCATAATTTTTTGACGGGCAATTCGCTTGTATATATATACTGTAGTTGTGAGTAGAGATGTCACGGACAGTTCGCCCGCGGACTATTTGCGGCAATTTTGGCATGTGCGCGTTCGCAGCGGACGGCGAACACATGCGCTTTTCGGTTCGCCCCCTATACTTTATCATTGAGGAAACTTTGACCCTGCACCTCACAGTCAGCAGACACATTCCAGCCAATCAGCAGCATACACTACCTTCCAGAGCCTTCCATCTGAAGGACAGCCTACATTTTAGAATCATTCTGAAGCTGCATTCGTTGTGAGAGGACAGATAGTGTAGCTGCTGGAGATTTAATAGGGAAATAGATAGCCAGGCTGTGTATTTAGCTTCCATTACAGACCTAAAGAACTCATCTGATATCTGCTGCAAGGACAGCAACCCAAAAAGCCCTTTTTAGGGCTAGAACATAATTTATTTTATTTTATAATTTTTTTCTGTGTAATCTAATTGCATATGCCTGCCTACAGGCGTGTGTGTGAAGCCTGTTGCATCTACTCTGCCAACTTTTCCCAGTGCACAGTGATACGTCATATCTGGTGCAACTGTAGTGTACAGTGACATAAAACAACACTTTTTTGACAGTAATCGATTGAATATCAGTTGCCTGCCTACAGGCATGTGTGTGAGGCATACAGTGCCTACTCTGCCAACTTTTGCCAGTGCACAGTGACACTCTTATCTGGTGGCACCTTAGATTGCACGCGCAGTGCCCCAAATTTGAAGTGGGAGGACCGACCAAGCATCTTTTTCCATCTCCAGCTTACAAAAATCCATGCCATATACATGTCCCCTGATAGGTGACATAACAGGTATTAAACTGATAGGAATAAATAGTACAACAGAACACACCACTCCTATCTGGTGGCACCTTAGATTGCACGCGCAGTGCCCCAAATTTGAAGTGGGAGGACCGAACAAGCATCTTTTTCCATCTCCCGCTTCCAAAAATCCGTGCCATATACATGTCCCCTAATAGTGGATGTAACAGGGATTAAACCGATAGGAATAGTCTACTTAACAGTACACACCTTATAATAACGCAGACAGAGGCAACACAGAGAGAGGAGTCTGAAGAAGAGGAGTCAGAGGAGGAAGGTGGCTTTGAGGAGGTGGAAGACCAAACACAGCAGGCGTCCCAGGGGGCTTGTTGTCACCTTCCGGGGACCCTTGGTGGCTGGGTGGAGGAAGAGACCTTCAATGACATCAGTGAGGACAAGGAACGGGACATGGCTAGCTTGGTATCCAACCTTGTGCAAATGGGGAGTTTGCGGTTGTGCAAATGGACTGTTTGCGCTTGTTTGCGGTGCATTAAAAGGGGAGATTGTTCTGTTACTGTGAAGCGGGTGTAACCCTTACACTACCTGATCAATACAACATCATACCTGATGTTTTAAAGCATGTTATTCCAAACAATTTAGGAATGTTAGGTGATTTATGCCCTTTATGGCTTAAAACCAGACTCTGCATCAACTATGTAATTTTCCGTGGGAGTTTTGCCATGGATCCCCCTCCGGCATGCCA